>JAULKM010000009.1:11149904-11176093 GCA_032355605.1 Rubia tinctorum
TCAATTATATTCAGACTTTTGAGACATTCTCATTATCTTCATTGTTGCTTAAACTTGCGGGCTATTTAAGTTTCAATGTCCTTTGTAGACGTACCCTGCAGGCTAGACGTTTATAGAGAAACCTTGTAAGTGTACCCTACGGGCTAGACGCTTATAAGTTGAGTTGAGTGTACACTGCGGGCTAGACGCTGCGATTCGTGCATTTATTTGAGTTGTACGAGATTCTCAAATAAATAAATATCCGATTTTCCGCAATCCACAGTTTTCGCAAGGAGATTCATATCACTTGGACTATGATGTGTTAATGGTATACATGAAAGGTTAATTGTGGGTGTTGTAGAAGGAGGCTTAGTGGGATAAAAAGCAAAGAAAAGGCTATAACCCTAGAACCATAAATCTTTTGTCATGTTTGTGAAAAAATACGACACCTGAAAATCATGCCCTTAATCACTTGCTGTCAGAAATAACTCTGTGTCCTAGAATGCAACTTTACCAAAAATGTCTCGACCAATTCGTGTCCATTATTCAAGTTTGAAAATTGATTATTGATGTTGGTCTTTTAAAAAAATTGAGTAAATTTTCTGGCCGGATTGGAATTTAATAAAGGTTTTTGATAGTTCCCGCTGGAATTTAATTATCTTTGTAAAAAATAATTCGAACAATCTCTTTAAGCTTTAAAGCTGACCAACAATGCTCAGTTTACTATGAAAGAATATGGGCTTTCTTGTTGTCGGATTCCAAAAGGAATGGATTAGGTTGTGTGTGTGTGGGTGTGGGCCCAAATGAAAAAGGTGAGGTGTGGGTTGGGATCAGTGGTAAGGAGTTCCATGGATATGAAAATGGAGTTAAAATCAGGTTCAAGTATTTGTTGGATTTTTAGTAAATTCATCATGATTATGCATCTACAGATTCAACTGTGGGCAAGAGCAACTAACCTTTTTAGGGAATCCACCAAGAGAATTGAGCTTTATTTTCTGTGATCACTTGACACTATTTCTTAGAGTAATTTGAAATATACAAAGACTAAAAATAATATATACTCCACGTTTTACAGTACTATACTCCCTTTCTTATTCGATTGTTGATACTTCCTTTTGAGTACTAGTTATTAGGAGATAAGAATATCAAATAAAAAATTAAGTAAAGAAAAACTAAAATCAGCAAATAAAATTAATCTTAAATTTAACACATTAAATTCACACTTAATTTTTAGAAATGCTCTTTTATTTTCTTGCACCTTAGTTTATTCTTACTTAAACAAATTTCCTATTATTTTCATGGGAAAGTGCTTAAATTACCCTATTAAATTTTGAAAGTGTAGATATAACCCTGTAAAATTTGAACGTGCGAAACTAACCTTATGTTTTTGAGCAATGGTGCAGATATACCCAAATTGCACTATTCCAGCGTTGACTAAAGGAATTCAGTCATTGACCTAATCAAAAAGGCAAAATTGTTCCTAGGTTTAAAATTAAAAATTTAATGACCATTTAACCCATAGGCTCTGCTACCGGTCAATGTTGGTCAACACCGTCAATGCCGGTCAACGACGATCAACGCCGGACCTCCGCTGGCGTATTGTGACCTAATTAGATCAGTACTTTTAAAAATAAATCAGGGTTAGATCAACACTTTAGTTAAATATACAGGGTTAAATTAGCACTTATGTGAAAAAGATAGGGTTATATCAGCACTATTATACAAAACATCTTTTTGAGGACATCCAGCTCCTTATAAATATGCCTTCATCACAACTTCATAATATAATGTATCATATACTCCCTCCGTCCCACAATGATCTTCCTAATTTCCATTTTGGAACGTCCCACAATGATCTTCCTATATCTATTCTTTCCATTTTTAGTCTAACAATCATACCTAAAATATCACTTTTCAGCTTTTGTCCCCCCCACTTTTCAACTTTTGTCCCACACTTTCAGCATTTGTCCCCCATTTTCTTAATATTTGTGCCATTTTCATTTCGGAACATCATTGTGGGACGGAGTAGTATTGTAGTTGCGATTAAGAAGGTATTAATGTTTACCGTAGGAAAATGTATAATTACAGTGTCAATTTCAAGTAAATCCAACTTTACGCCTTCTATGCACTCTATTGCGTACAACATTATGTAGCAGACGTACTCCCATGTTTGCGCTTGTTTCTTGTACTGATTGAAAGGAACAATGATTTTTTAACGTATAGTAACACATAATGAAATCCAATTGGAAAAAAATACGCAATTGTTGCATAGTATACCTTGATATCAACCACCTCGAAATTGATTTCATCATCTTTGCTTGTGTCCTTCATGACCAACTCCAAAATCCTGACAAATGCATCCGACGGTTGGAAGTGCAATGGATCCATCCAATAGACACGCTTCTTTTCCGGAACAATAATGATCAATCACCAATGATCCCTGAAAAGAAAATTACACTAAAGTTTATTAAAATGCGTAATTGATGTTTGTAAACATAATGAAGACAGTTACTATAACCTTTCAATGTAGTGTGCAATGAATAATTTCTTATCATGTCTCCCAATATTTTTGTGAGTAGTCGATTCTCTCTTGGTTTGTACAACCGATCTCTTGAGTCATTACTTGGCACATGTATCCGACTCATCCCTTCTTTTGATTAAACATGAAATACATGCACCTTGAAATTAAGAATTTTTCAAATTATTGTAAACAATGAGATAAAAATATTAAACATGAATAAAATATGACACAATGTATATATTTTACTTACAAGATGTATATGGACATAAGCGCTGATTAACTTGCTTTCATTTCCATAGGTCTTCAAAATCACTCCATGTCGCTATGATATCTCTCTTGCCACCAAATACGCAATCGTTTCCCAAGAATGCGTAAGTTGAATTGAGTTCATGTGGTTGAAGCCAATTGTACATCACTTGTACGAAGTGTGGTGAGTCTTTTGGGACTTGTGCTCTAGGAACAGGTTGTCGGGTCTTGTCTGGTGTTGTTTAGACCGGTTTAGGTGTCCTATGGTCTGGTTCAGGTGTAGTTTAGACCGGTTTAGGTGTTGTTGACCGCTTGACTTTAAAATGCCGATCCTTTATAGGATCGACATATATTAGTCAATGCGGCCACAAAAGAAATATTCCATGAGCAGGACCTACATTCTTGTATTCCCCATCGGGAATTGGCAACGGGGCACCCTTAACCAAAGCTTTCTCCAATGAAACTATGGACAAACCTTCCGCAATTGGTACGGTGTGACGATGTTTCATTAACTTGTGCAAGACTGTATCGGCTACATGGAGTGGTCTACCATCAATGTCTTGATCAATGTAAAGCCCGCACACATCTGAACCCTATATCGCACCAATTACATTTTTTAAAATAACACACAAACATATTTTATTCATGATTTGATAAATGTTACATGCGTACCTTTTTGTCACTAGCGAGGATGGCCTTGTCGGGGTCGTCGGCTTCATCTCCAGGAAATGCAATGATTGCCTCCAGATTAATCTCGACAAATTTTGGATAATGATGTGACCCTCTTGATGGTGGAGTACAATGGGGTGTCAAATCATCTGAATTCTCAGGAAGCCCAAGGCCGGTGTGTTGGATCAACTTCAGGATTAGAATATCTTGAGTTTGGATTCGTTTCTCTTGCTCAAGTGCTTGTTTTTGCAATGTGTGAACCCACGATGGTTGCACACGACCATAGTACCGTGTAATTCCGAATGCCTCACTTTGGTTCAAGAATGCACCCACTCCCCTAACATGCTGCAGGTGATCAGGTTTATTGGTAGCCACACAAGGGATGTCGCGCTTGAATGTGGGTATAAATTTCCCCTCTAATGCATAATTATTTAATTGCTCCTAATTATTAACATAAATGGAATATTAAAGAAATTCACGGAGGGTTGTAAAAGATGGAAACAAAAAACAGTTGTAGGGTTTACCACTCGCTCTGGAACTTCTTTTTCAGCTTCCTTCTCGTAATCACCTTTCTTGTTTTGTTGGCCTTTAAGAAATAGATCACATTTCTCAATCTCATTCACATTCAATGGTTGTACAGTAGCCCTTGCCTTCTCTTTGGTTATCCCAGCCTCGATTGCCATTTTAACATCTATTTCTAGACGTTCTTTCACAAACTTAAGTGCTGCCAATCTATGCCCACCACGGCTCAATCAGTGAGGCATTAATTCAAATGGGCAATTCGTTGTTTTTCCTTCCTCGCACCCTATGTTAGGTTGTTAGAGGCATGTCATCGACATGTAAATCTAAATTATCTTTTAAAAAGTATTCAAATTAACTAACGTTGGAATCATTCTCCAGAGCCCTTCTCTTGTGGATCTTCTAACTCTCTGGTTGAATGTGTGTGTAAGTAATCCATAGGCGATCACCTTTCTCCGTAGAAAATATGTAGTCTCTTCAAAGTGTGTGCTTGTGTTCCCGCCAACTCTTGCACATCATTGTTGTTGCCTTCCTTCTTAGAAATGCCATATCATATGCATCTATTTCGAATGGTCTCTATGAGGATTTATAAACATGGGAGTTACAATACGTTAGGATTAATTTTTAGAATAAAATTAGGGGAAATCTAAGGGCAGAACTTATTATGGCAAATAATGGTATACCTTGCACTCCATCCATAAGGTCTCCTTATAGTCTGTGGGCACCTAATGCCAACTATCATACTTTATGACCACCCTTGTTCTACCGACCTTTGCAACCCAACTAGACCACTTTGCACGCTACTTGGACAAACACTTACCCGACTTATTGAAAACCAATGGGGTTAACTCTTTTCTATCTAACCCATGTTCTAAAGTTCTACAATGTGTTTTGCATATTCCTACCCCCATCGGATCCATCATCGTCATCCCAGGCATGTTTTTGTGTCGTCGGATGGCTACTATGTGGTTTTAGGGTAGAATCGTCACGAGTCCTTTTCTTAGACATTAAGTAACCTACGTCCAAAATTTCTAAACTCAATAATGAGTTCATGAAAGATAGTTCAAGAACATAGTTTGAGAAGAAAATACTACTTTTAATATCAACTACTAACTCTAACTAATTTTTTGCTTGATAATAAATCTTCATTAGGTTTTCACTACACAATGTATGACCAAACTCACAATCATTATGTTATCACTACATAATAAAAATAAATATTCAAAACCATGAGATCACTTAAAAATAATCTACCAATCTAGAATCTTGAAGATGAGCACCAAATAATGTAGGGTTCAAAAACATTAACCTTTAGATCAAACAAGTGGAAAATTTATTTTAATGAACTCTTGCTCACCTTCAATTTCCAATAGCACTTGCAATGATCACCCCTTAATAAATGAGAAAATGAGGTGAGATCAAACCAAATGTAGATGAGGAAAGTAGGAGTTGGATGAGTGAAACCCTACCTTGAATCATCACTTCATGAAAGCTTGGATTTTAGATGAGGAGAAATGAAGAAAAGGGTCTGTGGTATTATTTTTTTGAGGGAAAATGGAGAAAAATGCGGGCTTTCACTACACGATTTAATACCCTTTGAAAACCCGCTTTAAATTATATATTTTTACCCGTTAGGAAGCCGTTCTGAACTAGTAAACTCATCGACCCTTTTATTGGAACCTAAATTAGTATATAAAGAAAATGGACAAACTCTTACACAAACCGTTCATGTTCAAAAATAATAATTGAAAACCCCTATCAATACCCAAGCACTCGAAATCTACCCCTAATTTCCCATTCTAATTACAATGTTGAGGCCAAGAAAGATGAAGAAGAGTAGCGGGCCAGTGAGAGACCAAAGTCATGAACCCATTATCGAGCTCTGGGCATCCAAACAATTTTTCAATAGCAAAATGGTGCAGAGGTATGTAATATTCTCAATGCATAAGGTTATAAATTCAAAAGTTATTAGTGCTTCGTTAGTAGGATATTTGTGCCTAGAATATTTATTGAAGCGTTTTAGTGATCAGCATTTGGAGAAATTGATGTGTTTAGAAAAAAAAAGTCCATGTTGATGAGGTAATTAAATTTTATGCTAATTTGGGGGCAAAGCTCGAACAATCGTGATAGTACAAAGGTTAATGGGAAGGAATTTATAGTTAATAAGTTTACAATATGTGAGGCTCACGGTAGCACGTACTCGCCCCTGATGCATTGAACCCCGTAGAAGGAAATGGCTCTGTAGAAATCTATCAACAACAGAGTTGGCCATCTGTCACAGAAGTGTAGCCATGATTAGGAAATATTTTCGTAGACAGGGAAGCACCCCGGGCCCCGCGGATAGTTATGGCATAGGTGTCTTGAATGTGGAGCAGAGGCTGATTTATGAGTGGGTATGTTTGAACGTTTAGCCCACAGGAGTACACACGTGTGAGTCGACCATTGGGAACCTTATGCTTTTTTAGTATGTAATTAAGGGTGTCAAAATTAACTCCAATTATACCATTTTGATGAGTATGCTCAAGTAGGGGTGGGCGTCGGGTCAGTTTAATCAGTTTTCGGGTTATTCGATTTTACCCCTAAAAAGCCACAAACCGAAACCGACCCGAATAACCCAAATTATCATACCGAATTCGGAATTCAGTTTCGGTTTGAAACCGAATTCAACCCGAATAAACCGAATTGAGTTTTATTTTTTAAAAATAATTACTAAAATCATATAACTTAATTTAAAATTAAATAAAAATATGTAATCTAATTTCTACATCATCAAAATCAGGTTTTCAAAATAAAAATCTAACAAGTACATTACAAATTCAACCATAACAATCATAACATTACATTTAAAATTAAAGAAAAAATAGTTCGTTTTAATATTCATCTTCAAAACCTTCACATTCTTCAAGTCTTCAATCACTCCACATTCACATTCACATTCAAGCACTCCACAAATTTATTTATGGCAACTTGTGTTAATTACTTATTTCCCCAAACTTATTTAGGTTTTAGGGTTTGGGGATAACTTTTTAAATATAAAGATTGGTCCTCCAAATTAAATTTATATTAATTTAAATTTTTTATTTTAAAATTTAATTATTATATATACATATAGTTTATTTATTTAATTAATTACAATACGGTATTTGGTTCGGGTTTCAGCTTGAGTTTTAATATCCAAAACTGATCCAAAAACCATATTCAAAATTCGGTTTATTCAATTAGAATATCCAAAAATCATATATTAAATTCAGTTCGGGTTATTTGAATTTGGATAGTTCGATTTTCTGTTCGGTTTTTGGTGTTTTTTGCCCACCACTATGCTCAAGGCCACAAATGCAAAAAGAAGGATCTCGCTTACGGTGGATTGATCACGATGATGATCAAAAGGTCGGTGTCCAACCTAAAGACCGCCCACTCTACTTAGAGTACTATGACGAGGCATGCTTTCAACATAAGCAGCTTCAGCTCGGGCATGACAATAAATGGGAGCAAAATTTTATTCCGGGACAGGCTACGAAGAATGTCAAAAGGGAAAGGGAGGAAGAACTTGAGATAGGCGGCTGATCGGGATCTAGCAAGTAATTATAATTCATCATTAATTTGCAGACTATTTCATATGGTTCTCGCAATTCATGCTAATTGTGTATTTTGAATTTCTATTTGTTTACTAGGTTTGAAGAGCAGGTAGAAGACCACCTTAAGGTGCTATCTGAACTGCATTTGTGGCGATGTTGAAGAGACGTTGGAAATCTTAGCTAGAGCGGATGCACACCAACAATTTTTTGAAGCTCAAGGACTCCAGCTGGAACTAAGCGAGGATGAAGAGGTTCGGAACTTTGATCCGATGATGACAGATAGTGATCCTGATGATGCGCAGGGGGCGGATGATGGTGGAAACCAAGGGGATGACCATGACTCGGAGATATAAAAAAATGTTCGAAAATGTCTAGGTAGTGATTTTCATGAAATGTGATGTTATGTACGGAATTTTGTACATTAGTTTTTTATTTGTTTAAGTTAGTTGGATTACTCGTTTCGATGAATTTGGATGAATGTGGATGAATTATTTTGAGTAAATTAAGTTTCACTTATATCATAAGTTTGAATTATATCATTATTTTGAATTATATCCTAAGTTAGAATTCACTTTGATGAAAAGAACTTGTGTTAGGAAATTTGACCATAACCTCAGATTGATTTCTGAACTCGAAACAAGCTCTGTTCTTTTTTAAAAAGGGAAGGAACTGGTTTTGAGCTCGGAACTAGATGAGGTCTTGAAAACATAAAAGGGTCGAATGTGTTTCCAGACTTGGAAACTTGGGTTCCGAGCTCTGCCCCTATATCTGGGCCGCCTCTGGAAAAACAAAAGTTAGACATTATCTTTTTACCATTTCATAGTAGGTCCAATTTATAAAAGATGCACTTACATAGTACATTTGAAGCACTCATAAGCAGTTTTTGAAGAACGTACAAGTTACCGTTGAAGCACTTGAAGGTTATGGTAGAAACCCATACAAGTTTTACTTTAAGCGCACGAACCTGAACTAATTCCAAGTTGTTTTTGTAGCTGCTCCAAGTTATCAAGTAAGCACCTAAATGTTACACTTAAAGCATTCCTAAGGTGTTGAAGCACGTACAAATTATTCTTTAAGCACTTTAAAGTTGTATTTATTCCAAGTTGTTTTCGTAGTACGTCCAAATTATAAAATAAGCACTGATAAGCTAGATTTGAGGCACTTACAAACTGTGGTAGAAGCACCTACAATTCTAACTATAAAATAAAGAACCTAAATGGTACATTTGAACCACTTACAAGTTGTGGCAGAAGCACCTTCCGGTTGTACTTTAAGCACCATGAACCTATTCTATTTCCATGTTTTTGTAACACGCATAAGTTATAAAAAAACAATATCTACACGCTACAATTAAATCACTTGCACGCTGTGGTAGAACCACCTTCAAGTTGAATTTTAAACTCCTACAAGCTATAAGTGAATCTCCTACAAGTTATATGTAAAACGTCTACACTTTATACTTGAATCACTTATAAACTACAAGTGAAGAACTTACAAGTTATAGTCGAAACACTTACAAAATATAGTTGAAGCACCTTTCATCTATACTTTTCCATGTTGTTATTGAATGCATGGTTTGTAGTTGTTTTTGTAAGTTGTATTGTGCAGTTTCCTTTGGTAGATATTTTGATCTAATTATTCACTCATGCAATGCACAAAATTTTTGAATTTGGTGTTCTAAAAACCATGGAGGGCAATTTTGCCCAAAATAATATAAATAAAGGCAAAGTCTCGGGAAATATCGTCTTTCCATAGACATATAGAAAGACGGGGTTGAATTAAAATTATCAAAAGGTAAAAAAAATTAGCTTCAATATTAAATATGTATTATGCAACGTGTATTAGTTATAATTTTATGACCCGACTAATGTAACCCAGAAATTTTATATTAATTTCTTTTAATTTGCAATTTAAACCTTAGTCTTTCCATAATTTATGGAAAGACCGTCTTTCGAGAGACGGACCCATCAATAAAAATCCATCTAACATAATTATAAGACCAAAAAAGAACTAGCATCAACCACTTATTTTGCTTCTTTGATGAAGAGGAACGATATCTTTGTTTCGACATACACACAACACACTTGTTTGATTCAAATTATGTACCATATTTGCTTATTTGATTCAAATTCCAAGTAGTCACAGGTTTACCTCTCAAAGGGGAAACAACCAAACAACTTACAGGCAGAATCTTCAGATTTTTGCATTTTGAGAACCCTACTCGAATCATCAGATGCATAATTTGATGCATTAGCAACTTCGCCTGCTCTTTCTTCTCTACTTTTTCCATCAACATTCCTCTTCTATGATGGTATATACGTGTTATCCATGTACTTTTTCCTCCATTTCTTTCCTCTGCTTGCTTCAGTTTCTTTCTCTTTTACTTTCTCTGACTGGGATCCAACCGTATTTTCAGGAAATAATGGGGTTTCTCTGCCACTTAATCGACAAATTTTTTTCTAATGTGTCAGTAATTTCCTTCCCCATTCCATTGCTATCCATAATCATCTCCCAAACTGATTTGGAACCTTTCTCAAGCACTGAAGTTTTGAGTTCTTGGCAAAGAGAATCAATGAACCCCCTTTTGGTCTGTTTCTCTGTGTTCAAAAACTTATTATGCTCCACCATTTTCAACGTGGTTTTCTTCAACTCTTTGTTGCCTTTGAGCTGGGTGGGAGATGATTTTCAAGCTAGATTTTGTTATGACCCGTTTCGACCCGGAAAGGATCCGGGAGTTTTGGATCTAATAACAAAGCTTCAATTAATAGACTTTCAATCTCAGTTGTTCAAAAATCTACTTTAATGGTGTAGATTTTGTCTCACATAACTTAATTGTCACACATAAACTAGGTGGTTTAACCTTATCCCAATTCTATATATGTATATGTATATATGTGTGTGTATGCGTGTATGTGTGTGTGTGTTTGTATATATGTGTATATATATATGTATGTATGTATATGTGTGTATCTTTTGATTCTTGTTATTTATAGATTTAGGGATATTTTTCCTTTTAATTTTTTTCTTTTTTCTTAATTTTATTCTAGGGACCAAATGGTCATTTTATTAAATTTTGGTCAAACTTCCCGTTGACAATTGAAGTTACGGAATCCGGGGTTAGATTGACACATATATCAATAAGTTAGAGTTAGTTTAACATTTTCTCACCTTGCAGGGTTATATCAGCACTTTCAGTCAAAAGATAGGGTTATTTTAGCACTTTTCTCTGATAATTATTTAGATTTCAAGATATATTTTAAAATGCACAAAGTTTCATTTTAGACCGACTAACGATTAAATATAATCATTTTATAATTGATATAACTAATGTGGTGACTAACCGCCGGCGATAAGGAAATTGTCTTTGTTGAAGTCAACCAAGTGAAAGGTGTGAACCGGAACGGGTGATTCCTATCGGTTCAAATGGATTTGTGAAGTTTTCCAGAACCTTAGAGCATTTACGGGGGGAGGGGGGGGTTCGGAACGGGATCAATTAAAATTTGACCTCGAACCGGGACCAAAAACCCCCACAATGCAGCCCGCTAATCCGGACTTAAAAATTAAGCCCGTCCCAACTGCTGAAAAGCTGCAGCAGCAGCATGCACATGGGTGCATAGGCCCTAGCCACAAGCTGCGCTTGTTTTTTTAAGAAGGATGACACGTGACACCTTATGATTGGGCCACGTGGCACTGCTTTAACCCACTTTATTTTTTGAAGCTGATTGAGACATGTGGCCTAATCAGGTGGTTCCATGTGTCCTAACCGAAAATATAAAAATATAAAAATCAGTTTTTGAATTTTTAAAAATTATTTTGGGCTATATAAAAATCCAAAAAATGGAAAAATTGCAAAAAAAAAATCTGATTTAAAAAAAATCTAAATTAAATTTTGGATCTTTTTAAAAATTAAAATTACGTTCTTTAAATAGATATATGGTTATTTTTAATTATGCTTCATAAAATATATTTTAAAAATTGAAATTAATTTCAAAAATTAAATTTGAAAAAATCCAATTAAAAATGTATAGGCGTATTATTAAATTTCACATTACAATTTATTTTGTTAGGTAAATTTATTTGAATTAATTATTAAAGGTAAAAATAATGAGTATGATAGAGAGAATCAAGTGGGGTCCATGGAGTGGTCTCAACCATTGTGGAGAGGAAAAAATGGAGTGATTTAGTTATGAGCTCAATTGCTGAGGTGGAAGAGAGAAATTGATTATTTAATGAACTGAAACCGCAAGACCGGGCTCGGAGCGGTCTCTACATTGTACATGGTCTTACGTTTTACTTTAACTTTACTTGTTCCCTTTCTCTTCCTGATTTGATCCAAACCATTAATTTTTTGTGTAAATTCCAGATTTATCTAGTTGACAATTTGTGAAAATTATACAAATATGGAATTGTTGTGTTGAAACATCAAAGAATGAATGTTTGGAGTTTTATGGAATGAAATGAAGGAATCCGATGAGATGTTTCGTCCATAATGTTTTTATTGGAGAATATATCAATTCCTATATTTATGAAATTGGATTGGATTCATGAACTTGAAATTGATTTGGAATATTCGGCTATGTTAGAGATGTGAACGATATATTTTAGTTCCTTTCTTTAAGGGATTATATTTGATAATTCCTATATTCAAGAGATTTGATTAAAATCATAATTTGAAAAGGAGAAGGAATTATATACGTATAAGAATTCATGTGTGCGAAGACTTTCTATGTTGTAGCATACGGAAAGATGAATCCTAAATGAATTTAGTTGATTGAAGAATATTGAGAGGATATTAGTTTATGGAAAATTGAAAATTTCGCAATATATTATTTTAGGCATGTATATGAAGAATAATGGATTTATGAAAAATCGCTATAATTATGGAATTGGTTTTATGGAATATTATGTGATATGTTGAGATAAAGAAAATCTTTTTATTTAAGAGGTTTGGATATGCTTCAGAAGCATATATGAAATTGGAATATTGTAGAGATAAAGATGGAGATTTCCAATCTACTTATGGTTTATATATTGATGGACATCACGATTGTGCTATACACGGATTTAATTGAACAAAATCTGCATCCAGATTTTCATATCTTTCGAGAAGTACTCTAGAGTCATATGTGTTCCAACATGAACTTAAACTCTTAATCAAAGTTCATAATCATATGCCTTAATTTCTCGGGAGGAGGATATCTAATATCGACGTGTTTCGAGCTCAGAGTGAGTCTGATCAAGGCGGATCTGTAGGAAGGGGAGCTTGCAAAATCCACACGTTGTAATTAGAAAAGATAAGTATAGTTGTATGGTGTACTTTGTACTGTATCTTTCTGATTAATGGATTTACTCTGAATTGGGTCAGGCCCCGCAGATGTAGGTGGTTTTTACCAAACTGCTTAACCAAGTCTGTGTGTTCTTTCTTTACATTTTTACATACTTGGTTAAATATGTTACGTTGGAATATGGTAATGATTACTGAATTAAATAGGTAAAACCAAATTTCAGTTTGTAATCTGGATGTCATACGGTAGAAAAAGATTTGGAATGGTTTGATGTTTGCAAGCAAAAATTAGTGGCAATTGTGCAGAAAAATGCATTTGGTGGGATGAGGCAAAGGTGGAGGCGAAATTGAGTGGAGATAAAAAAATATAACCCTCAAGTTGGGCTGAGACGGGGTTCCTCCCCTCCCCCGTGATTATGTTACTCCCCGCGTCACACTAAATTGCACATTTACTATTTTGCAGTTTATACTATTAAATTTTGATCACATATTTGAATAGAATAATACCATCGTATATGATATTGTTAAATTTGTTGTAATTTGTAGTTTTTAAATATTAATTTTATTATTATTTTCTGTTATTATACGTAGTTAAACACATTAACGGTCAAACATATTTTTTTTAAGACCGTGAAAAAATTCTGTGAAACCTGGTATGGAACAGAGGAAGTATATCGCATCCTAGGGTTTAGGTATTGGTGGTAATTTTTGTCCCATTTTGCTGTTTAGTGAGTCATTTTTGCATATTGGTGGTGGTGGTGAGCAGAGAGGAAACATCATAAAAAAGTTGATGTTGAAATTGATTTTTTCAATTTCAATCAACGATGGAAAATTTTTGACAACAGGTTAAAAAGCTTTAAAGTCATGACTTCGATATATCTACACTTTTTAAAAAACTATGGGTCACATATGCACTTATAAGGAACTAAGGATTACCATAGTATTCGTCTCTTTTATATTTTATTTTATTTTCTATTTTTGGTTGAAGGTGTTCTGATTCTCATTAAAATTGTAAGATCGTTACATTTGGTGCTAAGTTTAAGCCACACAGCCCCTACCTAACAACTATAACTAATCTCGTAAACAATTTCTAGAACATATTCTATGACTCACACAGTGTGGGGTGAGCCTCCCACAAAGGAATCTATCATGAGGTTCTCGTGCCGGATTGGCAGTCTGCTGCTCGATGGACGCCTACAATCTTCATCTTCACTGGGTTGCAACATTCTTTGAAGAGGTCGTGGCTGAATTTCTCCAATTTGTCGTGGAAATAGCTTGTTGGGGGATTTCGAGGGCATGCCCATTTTTATTTGAAGCAGACCGGTACTGCTTGCCTCTATCTTTATTTATCGTTGGTCAGGTCCCCCCCCCCTCACTGGGTTGCGACAACTCCGTAGTTCCTGTATTGGGAACCTTTTGGAGGTTATCGCTGGTTTTGTCTAATCGACAGTAGGGAGGAGCTCGAAACTCGCCGGACTCGCGAGAGCACCAACTACATACCTAGGAACAAAATAAACATCAAACAACAAAAATAAAAATAAAAATAACCTAAAACCATGCTTTCGACCAGGTAAGTCATGTTACATCGCAAATCTTTTATATCCCATGAGTATGTATCGCCTAAGGAGCATTGCCCTCTACCCGCCATAGATATGGTACTATAAGACAATGAGAACTCTGATGTGCGCCAGAAACTCCTTTCGATGAGTATATAAGGTAAACATGTAACAACTACTAAGACGTATTTAAAAGGGGAAAATACAAAAAAAATTGTACAAAAGCACAATATTTGAATGGAAAAATACAATATTTAAATTTTAAAGTAAGATGCTCTATCACCATTAAAATGATAAATTTCATTTTAAACTGAAATTAAATAGAAACTGGGAGAAATAGTAGAGAACACTGAGAGAATGATTTCCCATGATGAAAAATGTATTACTGATCAGAATAAATAGAGTATAAAAGGAAGTCTAGTACTAGTATAACTCTAGTCTAGTCAACAACTCTATATAGAATCAAATCAAATCAATCAGATACTTGACTTATTCTAACAACCCCCCCCCTCAAGCGAAGTGTCGGATGTTCGCCGACGCACAGCTTGGATCTGAAGAACTCGAACAGCGGACGAGATAGCCCCTTGGTGAAGATGTCCGCTATCTAAAGAAAATTAGGTATGTGCGCAACTCGAAGCTTGCCGGAGACCACCAACTCCTGAACAAAGTGATAGTCGATGTTGATTTGCTTCGCCCCGCTTGTGAACCACTGGATTCTGAGCCAAGAAAATAGTACTACTATTGTCACATAACAGCAACAGAGGGTCGGACAAAAGAACTCGAAGATCACGAAACAAGTGAGGGAGCTAAACAACCTCTGAAGTAGTGTTGGCTAGAGCTCGGTACTCAGACTCAGTGGTGGAATGAGAAACTGTAGGTTGTTTCTTGGCACTCCGGGAAACAAGATTCCCTCTTAGAAAGACAACATATACATAAGTAGATCGACGAGTCTCCAGACAGCGAGCCCAATCAGCATCAGAATACCCCCAATACCTCAGGAGAACTAGCAGAAAGAAATGTGAGACCGAAATGAAGGGTACCTCAAACATAGCAAAGAATCCGCATAACTGACTAGCTTTGTTGACCGAGAAGGCCAAGTCTGGACGAGTGATGGTCAAGTACTGAAGAGCTCCGACAAGAGAACGATACAGGTCAGATTCCTGAATGGTGGACTGGTCGAACTGTGCAACTGAGATCCAGGAACAAAGGGCGTGGAAACTTGTGCAGCGTTAGACATACCAGCTCGAGTCAGGATGTCCCGAGCATACTTAGCCTGACCAAGAAGTAAACTTGATGAAGTAGGTGAAATTTCAAGACCGAGGAAGTAATGAAGAGCACCGAGATCCTTGATCGCAAACTCCTGATATGTCCGATCAATGAACTGGAGAAGAAGAGTAGAGATATTTCCTGTAAGAATGATGTAGTCCACATACACAAGGAGATATAGTAACGACGAACCTCTCAAAAGAACAAATAAATAAGTGTCAGCTGAGCTGCACTGAAAACCAAACTGAATCAAATAAGTGCTAAAACACTGGAACCATGCCCGAGGGGCCTGCTTAAGACCATAAATGGCCTTTCGCAAGCGCCAAACATAATCCGGATGAACAGGGTCCTGATATCCAACGGGTTTCTTCATATAGACCGGACCATCGAGAACGTCATTAAGAAAAGCGTACTTGACATCTAACTGATGAAGTTGCCAGGAACGCATCGTGGCAATAGCGAGAACCGTCCGAACAGTGGAGGCTTTGACCACAGAACTGAAAGTGTGGTCAAAGTCAAAACCCTGAATCTGTGAGAAACTCTGTGCCACAAGTCTAGCTTTGTGACGATCAATAGTGTCATCCGGCCGATACTTGAGCCTATAGACCCATTTGGAGCCAACAATGTTAGCATTCGAAGGTCGAGGCACTAAGTCCCAAGTGTGCTGGTCACAAAGAGCTCCATCTCGTCATCCATGGCAGAAACCCAAGCTGGATCCCGAAGAGCAGTGCGATAATCCATGAGCTCAAACTGAGCAAGTAGAGCAGCAATAAAACCATGAGAGATAATGTCTGAATAATCCTTTCGCTGAATAGCACCAGTAGCCGACCTAGTAGCCATACAATAAGTGCGAGGCCTAGGTGGAGAGACTAGAGGAGCAGTCGCGACTGGCGAAGTGGACGGCGAAGGGGCCGGTGAGGTGGACGGTGAGTCGGGTAGGCTGCTCGGAGAACCAGGTGAGCTGGTCAATGACGAGATAGGTAAACAAGGATGCATCGTAGCGGCCATTGGATGGTCTAAATCGGCCGAGCAGACAGAACATGGTGTCGTAGTCAGTGAGGATGATAGCATCGATGAGCCAGGAGGGTTAGCAACCGAAGTGACAGGCTGAGTAGGAAGAGACACCATAGTGGAAGAAGTAGGGATATGAGTTATTGTATCAGTGGGATCCAGAAAAGTAGAGACATCCAGAGAGGATGGAGGTACTGAAGTAGAACCATCAACATAAGGGAAGAAAGTATCATCAAACCGAGCATGTCTTGTAACATTTATCTTTCCAGATGTAGGATCCAAACATCGATATCCCTTTTACTGGGATTTATACCCAAGAAAGTTACACGGAAAACTGCGATGAGCGAGTTTGTGAGCTGCATAAGGACGAACATAAGGGTAGACACGACAACCAAATGCATGGAATTTCATGTATATAGGAACCCTGCCATTGATAACTTCATATGGTGATCGTCCGCCAAGGATAGGAATCGGCAGCTGATTTATAGAATAAGCAGCTGCAGCTGCAGCAAAAACGCAAGGCCAGTGAGAGAGAGAGAGAGAGGTACATGAGAGTGGTATAACATAGATAGGCCCATTTCAGTAATGTGGCGATGCTTGCGCTCAGCCCGACCGTTCTGCTCAGGAGTATACGAGCAAAAAATCTGATGGTGAATGCCATTTGCCTGAAAGTGAGAGCGTAAGCGTCCATTTACGAACTCAATCCCCCATCACTCTGAAACACCTTAATGGTGGAAGAGAACTGGTTCTCCACAAAAGCCTCAAAATGGAGATAAGCATCCCAAAAATAAAATTTTCGGCGGAGTGGGTAAAACCACTAGAGTCGGGAATGATCATCGAGGAAAAGAGCATAGTAGGAGAAACCATCAATAGGTAGGAGATGGCCCCTATAAGTCACAGTGAACTAGATCAAGTACCATAGCGGTACGTCTATCATTTGTATAAAAAGTTAAACGCTTGCCTTTAGCCTTTTCACTTGCATCATAAAGGGTGGGTTTCGGAAAAATCGATGAGACAGATAAAGATCCAGAAGCTCGCAAACCAAAAATAACGGAATGCGGTACATGACCAAGTCTAACATGCCAGATTTCAAAAGACGCACGCGACTTATTTGATTCCACAATAGATAACAAAACAGATGCACCATAGTTTAAAACATAAGGCCCATTTTCACTATGACCGTGACCCAAGGTTTGACTAGTAATTTTATGCCGAATAGTAAATGAACGATCATCAAAGCAGACAACGACATTTAAATCCCGAGTTAATTTGCTAATAGCAATTTTTTAGTGATGGCAGGCACAATGAACACATCATAAAGAGACAAAAATTTAGAAATCCGAGAATTACCAACATGAGTAATAGGGAGTTGAGAACCATTACCAACATATACATTGGAAGAACCATGATAAGGTGCGACATGATCAGCAGCAGCAGTAGACGATGTCATATGTTTTGTGGCGCCGGAATCTACAATCCACTTGGAGCTATCTTGTCATCGATGATGAGAAAGACCAGTAAATCTTGAAATATCACTCATTCGAGAATTAAAATGAGTCATATCCATAAGGGAAGAAAGAAAATTAGAAAATCACAAATTCTAGTCGGAAAACACTCAGGCGCGTGTACATACGCGCGCGAAAACAGCTGGGCGCGTGAACTCACGCGCAACACTGATTGGTGCATGGAATTCACGCGCGAGTGACAAAACTCGCATAAATGGTTGTTGGCGCGTGACCTCATGCGCGAGTTTGGTTGCGGGCGCGTGGATCTCACGCGTCGAATGTTGGTTGTACGCCGCTGCGTGTCCGCTGCGGTTGCTCTGCCGATATGCTGCCTTGAAACTGCTGCGAAGTGGTGGCTACAAATCTGAGGACGCCGATGACGAAGTCGGGGCGCCGAAGACCTGTCCGCTGGAGGCCTGAAGACGATGTCGAAGGAGTTGCCATCGGGAAAGATGAAGACGACCGGTGAAGACGAAAGTGATGCTGAGGAAGTATGAAGATAACCGGTGAAGACGAGGGAACACAAGGATTGTCACCGTAGTATCAGAATTTGTCGCCGAAAAAAGAGAGTGACACTGAAAATCGCTGAAAAAGGTGCCGGAGGTGCCTGAAGTTGGCCGGAATAGGGAGGTTCTAGTCGCCGAAAAAAGAAAGGGAGGGAGACGGCGAAAAATAAATTTTAAGGTTTAGAATTTAGGATCAGAACTTGTTCTGATACCATAAGAGAATGATTTCCCGTTATGAATAATGTATCACTGATAAGACTAAATAGAGTACAAAAGGAAGTCTAGTACTAGTATAACTCTAGTCCAACAACTCTATCTAGAATTAAATTAAATCAAATCAATTAGATAATTGACTTATTCTAACAAACACCCTTTTCAAAATCTTAGAGCAATAAAATTATGAATGAATTTGCAACACAGTCCATAATCTAAATATTATGTTGTTATTTGGCTAGAAAACAATCTAATTAATCCCAATAAAATCATAGCTACTTCTGGTGTTCAAATCAAAATTTATGGAAGCTCCTTGTAGACTAATTTTGACATCTTTTTTATCATCTTCAAGTCGGTGAGGATCCATTCCCAACATGTTTGATTCACACATTTCCCTATTCATTCCATCAATTATGCCTCTTTCCATACTGTTTGGATCTCTTTCCCCATTCACATTGTCAATGAAGCTGGAGAGGGCTAGATTGAACTCACAAAGTTGAGCCTTTGTCGCTTCCAGATTGCTCGGATTTGTCACGCCCAGTGTAAGGCTCTTCTGCGCTTTCTCTAGTATGGCTTGTAGGTATTTTCCTTGAGCTTCTATTCTCATCTGCAATTTCTTCTGCACCTGATATACGTCGAGTCAGTTTTTTTTTAAAAACACGACAATTAGTAAGAGTGCGATTTTGAATGATGCGCGTTGATGTATAAATAATTAGTACGCGGGATTAAGTAAACAAGAAGAAAATGTGAACTTATGACGAACCTCAAGTTGCTCTTGCAGTCTTTTATGAACTTCAATTTGACTCATTATTGCCTCTGCAACTGGAATATCTCTGTCATGTTCAACTAATTTTGTAAGGGTGTTTTTCGATTCAAGAACTAATGTTGACGCAAGGTTAATTTCTAACTCTCGAGATGAAAATATTATGGTTTCACGAAAGAAAGTGTTGCAGCATCTACCTTTGATCAGCACTCATTCTTGAGGAAACAGATTTGGAGCCGGAGGTGCTGAAGGTGTGACGGCCAAAAGAGTCACCTGAAAGCAATGAAACTAGGTGAAAACGAGAAAGATTGTGCAGAATGTGACAATTGACATAGATAGAATGATTCTACAAATTTACATGATCAAATGCGCTTTAGATATCTTGTCACTAAAAAAAGTTCAAAATTTGAGGAATTTTGAGTCCTCATCAACTTACTACTGTTTTCTCTGTTTTGCTCCCCCGTGTTCTGCTTCTTGCCTTGCTGCTGTCCAAGTCTGTACTTCTATACATCGAAAACTCAAACCGCATTACATATTATTCTAGCTAGCCACGAGAAACATACGGAACCAAATGCAAAAGGGATGGAGTAATACCTGTAAATGACTCTTTAGATGGTACAACGTCAGCCCTTTTAATCCCATTAACCTCAACACTGATTTGGGAGTGGCTTCTGCAACACAAAAACATATAAATGATGCAATTTTTAAAACATTTCGACACAAGCGAACCGAATCAAAGAACAACAGTCAAATGCATTGCAACAAAAACACATGAATTATCCTAAGATCCCCACATTAGAGCACGAGTTCCTTGCACAATCATGCCTTTTTAGTCTCAAATAGAGCAGCTACAGGTATCAAGCTCATTTCCTTGCACAAAATTGGCAAGATCCTTTTGACAGTATGCAACTTTTTCACCAATTCCACAGAAACAAAGAAAAGGTAAGATCCCTTTTCAACCAACTGTACACAGAATGCAGCCATTTCAAGAATTCCAACAAAACAAACACAATTTGCACAAATCATAATACACACATTCCAAATATGATCCTTCCAAAATCCAAACAGTATGCAAAAATCAAGAAAATAAATTAACAGCTCACTTTCAGGGCCCCCAAGCTTTGTGACAGCATCCACAAAACGCTCATGAAGATCAGAAGTCCACCTCAGCCTTGGCTTTGGATCCCTTGTCATCACCACCCCGCCACCGCCGCCACTTCTCTCATAAGGATGAAGATAATTCCCTTCCATTCCACCACCACCTCCGCCGCTTCCGCCGCCGCCAAACATTCTCTCCATCAATATCTCAGCTCTTTCTCAATAAGCAGCCCCTTTTAAGCTAACCATCTTAATCATCATCGCTTTATTCTTGGCAAAGAGGAAAGAACAAAGGAAAATGCTCTGTGTTTTGTGCAACAAGTCACTGTAGCTTTATCAACAAAAAGATGCAAGATCGAATTTTTTGTAATGGGTTCTTCTTGAAATTTAAACAAGAGGGGGAATTCTGCTGATCGGATGAGAGGGGGGAAAAGAAAGGAAAAAGTTCGCAGCTTTGCAAGGACTCCAAGAAGAACACCACCAGCTGTGTCAATGATTTCAACTCTGCTTTTGTGTTCATGGAAAAAGGGAATTGAAGTTTTAGTTTTAACCAAATTAACAACATTGGATTTCTTTTTTATCTTTTTATAATAATGTCGATTGTCTGTTGCGTGTGTAAAGCGACATATACATATATCTCGAACATGTGTTCTTGGATGATTTTCTTTTTGGCCCCCTGTACTTTTTATTCTTGCTGTAGTAGCCTCTTTAAGTTTTTGTTGTGTACAACTGCTCCATGATTAAACAGTGAAAAACAAGAAAATAATAATAGTTGAGGTGTATTTTTATTCTAAATTTACAGGTTTGGTTCACTATTTTGTAATTTATTTTAACGTTTCTAAATATTGATAAACATCATCAATTGGTTCATTTACCGGATAATAATAATTTAATTGAAGTTAACGAATCAGGTACTCCCTCCCTGTCCTCCATCATAAACTGCACATTTACTATTTGACAGTCAAACGTTGACCACATATTTGAATAGATATATAAATAATAATAATATTGTATGTCATATTGTTGGATTCGTCGTAATAAGTAGTTTCTAAATATCAAGTTTTTATTTGATGCTATTATACGTATTTAAAAATATTAACGGTCAAACATTTTTCCTAAAGATTGTGGAAAAAATTGTGTGCACCTTATATTGGGACGGAGGGAGTATAAATTTTCTCTTTTTAAAATGTTTTCTCCACTGATTCTATATGACAATTTCTTCTTACTTGTTTTGGTCTTACTACTAATCTAACCATATACATCTGATTTCTTTTGGCGTTCCTTTTTCTTACATGTTTTAGATTCTCTTCTTGCCAATATTGGCACTATTGCTACTACAAAAAGTTAGCTCAAAATTGACTGACGTAAACTAGATAATAGTCTTTCGGAGAATCAATTTGAACATTTTTAAATAATTTTGTTTGAATACGTATTAGCCGTTTCGACAGGTTGGTACGTGATCTCATTGTCCGATCAGCGAGTCGGGGGTCCAGGGGTGGAGCGCACCTTGGCCTGGGGTCCGGGGGCGGAGACACAATGGTCTGACCAATTGGTAAATCGAGGTGGTTACGCAGGAAGGGTTAAGTTTGAATTGTACTTCGTATTCGGTATGGTTGTGCAAGTTTTTGCCTAATACAAGAGAACTAGGTAATACACGTGTCGATGCACAGATTTATAAATATAAATAAATAATAAATAATATAATTTATAGTTCTAATAAATAATTAAATTATTTTATATTTATATAACAATTGTACATGATGTCATATTTAGAATAAATTTATATTTATTAAGTAATAGATAACACCTGTGCTAATGTAAGGATTTATTACAAAAATAATTTTATAACATAATTTATAGCTCTAATAAGTAATAAAATTTTGTTAAATCTATATGAGAAATACACACGATGCATTATTTGAAATTAATTAATATATCTCATAATATTTTATGAGTCTGTCGCTTTAAAGAATAATTAGAAGAAATCAAGATAAAAGTTTTGGGTTGCATTATTTGGATCATAAATTTATAACTACTTCACGTTGTATAATAAAATTTTAATATTTCAATTAAAATATTTTACCTTTCTATAATTATAATTCAATCCCGTTTTTTCATATGCCTAAAGAAATGCGACATTTTCCAAAAAAATCCATAATATATTATTCTTAAAAATGAACGCATCTTTGCCGTTATATAATAATGAATTATTTTATATTTATGTGAAAATAACATATATATTTTATATATGAAAATATAAACTTTAGTCTAGAAATACTTTATATTATAAAAATAAAGTGATAAAAATATGAAATATTTGTTAATAATGAAAAAATAATCATTTCATAAAACTTAAAATGATCTATCTATAGAAAGGAAATGGCAAAACTATTCATAGTTATAAAGGTGGTTGTAATATAACATATATTACATTAAAAAATTAAAATTAATATTAAAAATATGTTATCCAAGTTTATTGTACAATTTAAGTTAGAGTGTGTTTCGTGACAAGCGGCATGTCCAAAAACTTATGGACAATTCACTGTATTTTTTATCTTATACACTGCATTTGTTAAATTACATATTAAATTTAGAGATTTTAAATATTTTATATTTTATATTTTTATATTTTCACATTTAAATTTACATTATTACTTGTTTTAACTTTTAAAATACAATATTAAAATTTTATTAAAAAATTACAACATTTAAGGTAAAAGATACAGTCGATCGTCCATAAATTTATGAATAGACCGCTTTTACTGGGACTTTCTCTTAAGGAATACAATATATGAATAAATGTGGTGGATACTTCATAATTTAATGACACCTTATACAACAAATATAAATTTTAAATCTATAATATATTGAAATCATAGTATATATTTAGACTTTATCTCTTGAAATACGGATTTTTCATAAATTATAGAAAGATGAATATGGAAACTGTAAATTACAATGAATGAAAATAAAAAAATTGGGTTGCATTAATTGGATCATAAACTTATAACTAATGCATGTTGCATAATAAATTTTTAATATTGCAACTAAATTTTTATTACCTTTTTTATTATTCTAATTAAATCTCATCTTTCCATAAGTATATTGAAATACGATTTTTTTCCAAAACTTTGCCATATATTATTTTTTTGAATAAATAATTATTTACTTCCTAATTGGTACTCCTATTTGTAAATTATGCATGTGCAATGCACGAATTATGAATGAAAATAAAAATATAATATAATTTATACTTTTAATAAGTAATGATTTTTTTTATATTTATAGGAGAATAATACCCGATGCACGATATAAAATAAATAAATAAATTTATTAGTATTATAATTTATTTATGAAATAAATAAATGAAAATATAATTTAAATTGGTTTTTATAAATAAAATTTATTTATTTATTTATAAACGAAAACCATATATGGAGTATATATATTTCATAAGGATTTATTTTAATCTTTTTTTATATAAATACTATACTTTATAAATAATATGGTGATAAAAATATTAAATACGTGTTAATAATAAATCAGTAATTATATAATTAAATTTATAAACTTTTATATCTTTTAAAATAAAATACTAAAAGTATTTTTAGTTATAAATAAAATAAAAATATTAGTATTTTCTATACTAATTGAAATTTTCATACTTAAATACAGTGAATTTGAACGATTGAAAGTTGCTCTAAAAATTTGAACCTTGTTTAAAATCACTATTAAAATTCTACTGAAAACATGATTTATTTATGCTTGCAGTAATTTAGTTATGCAAAAAATGGTTTGTGACCAGTTAAATTATTTTTCACCATAATTTTAATTAGAGATACGAAGGAAACATTTGTTCAAGATGCAGAACAATATATGAAGTTGAAAAGAGATAGACTAATGCATGTACTTTTAAGATTTTGAAACATGCATTAGTTAAAGCTAAATTTATATTGTAAATATATAAATTAATAACATAATCAGATTAATAGAAAATTATTGGTAAAAGCTGGCAAGCTGAGCTGAATTTTTTTACATGGCATAGAGGGATGCATAAATATCTCATAAGTATCAATCGAATGGAGTTGAATTGTTGAAAATGTGCCGATAGAAAGATATGAAATACAATCATAAAAGAATAGACATACATTAATTGAGGTAAGTTTAACTTATTTAGAAATGAATGTTGCGTTGAATTGGATTACAAAATACATTGGATAAAGGATTATTAAATACAGAAATATCTTTTTAATTTTTTTAAAAAAATTAAGTTGATGTGGCAAACATTGGGGATGTCACTTGTCAAAATGGTTGTTGTTTTAGTTATATTTATAGATAAATAATAGTGTGGGTAAATATGAGAGAATAAAGAAGTTAAAGGACTAAAAGCACATTTGAAGCTTTACATTGGGGTGGGTTTATAAATAAATTAGCATGAGAGGAAAGATCGGCGACGAATATGGAAAAACATGATAGCCGAAAAGGGCAAGTGTCGTGATTGGCTACACTGAGGAGTATGCCTACACCATATATCATCCGTCCGATGGAGATTGAACTTTTAACAAAAATAAATCTGGCGGTATCCAACGGTCCATAAATAAGGTGTACGAGTTGGATTGTAGGCGTGGCCGCAGAGAATAGAAGAACCAGTGACACGTGTCTGACACGTGGAATATTCCCCGGAAGATGAGGTGAATGGAATATTGGCGTTGTCACGTGCCACGTCGTCTGCCGCCCTTCGCATACGACATGAAAAGACGGGATCAAGGTTAGATTAGGTGGTCTTATGAAATATGAATTGTACTCCGAACGTAGTAGTAATTATGATATTCGAGCGAAGAAAATTAGCATTAGGAAAAGGACAAAATTGGTTGGATATGACATTTATTTTATTGAGTTTTTTTATAAAGAGATAATATGTTTCCTTTTGTTTTATTGTTGATGCCAAGTCATTATTTTGGTGAAATACAAAGGAGACATACTCAATTAGTATAATACAAACTGAGCCACTTGCAAATACTCCGTTCGGTTTTTTTATATTGACACCCTTTTTTTTAATGATTTTTTTATATTGACACTTGCCTTTTTTGTAAATACTAGATTATTTTTATCCACAAAATTTATTTTTTTCTCTCCCTATACAATCTCCTCCACTCATTTTACTTTTTTTTTTAAAATGTATCATTTCTTTGGTGTCAATATTAGGCAACCAGATAGAGTACGTAGTATTGAATTTTTTTTCTTTTTCTAAGAAACATATAAACATATAGCATCTATAATTGATTATTGCTTTAATATAATTTGGCTTTTAATTTTAAAGTATATTCCCTCCGTCCCACCAGTTTTGACCTATTTTTTGGTCAACTTTCTCAAACCATATTTGACCATAAATTTCAATTGATATATGGACTCTAATATCATTATGTGAGATATTGTTAGACTCCTATGTTTACGTAGTTTCAGAATATCAAATTTTAA
>JAULKM010000009.1:11227010-11250378 GCA_032355605.1 Rubia tinctorum
AAAGGTGTTTCAGTCGATCAGAAATTATACAGAAGCATGATTGGGAGTCTGTTGTATCTTACTGCTTGTCGACCAGACATATGTTTTAGCGTAGGCGTTTGTGCAAGATTTCAGGCTGATCCGAAGGAATCTCATTTAACTGCGGTAAAAAGAGTTATTTGATATGTTAGTGAGACTTCTGATTATGGTATCTGGTATTCCAAGAATCAAGACTCGGATCTTATTGGTTATAGTGATTCTGATTGGGTTGGTAATGCAGATGATCGCAAAAGTACTACTGGGGGCTGTTTCTTTATTGGTACTAATTTGGTCTCTTGGTATCGTAAGAAGCGAAACTTAATCTCTCTATCATCTGCTGAAGCTGAGTATATCTTGCTGCCGGAAGTTGTTGTGCACAATTATTATGGATGAAACAGATGCTGAATGACTATGAAATTCAACAAGGTCCTCTGAAGATTATGTGTGACAACAAAAGTGCAATTGGCATCTCTAAGAATCCGGTACAATACTCAAGGACGAAACATATTGATATCAGGCATCATTTTATTAGAAATTTGGTTGAAAGGAAGGAGGTTGTGGTAACCTATGTTCCAACATGCAAACAATATGCAGATATATTTACTAAACCGTTGGACGCTTCAACTTTTGAATTTCTCAAACAACACCTTGGTGTGTGTTGAATGCAAGGTATTCCTAAAACTCCTTTGTACAATATGTATATTTTTTGTTCATTTTTTTTGTTTCGGAAAAAAATAAATAAAAAAATTGGCGGATTGAAGAAGGAAGTGGTTGGAGGTATGTTGGAAGTTATGGATGAGACATCATTTAACAAGAGAAGAAAGGTTATTATTTCCTTGGTAAAGTAAAAAGTGGACACGGTTACAAAGGTGAAAAAGGAAAGAAGTTTGTTTTGGTTCAAATTCTTCTATCTCCCCATATTTCCTCTTTTACGCAAGTGCACTCTCCCACTTCTACCAAAATTCTCAAACTCTTCAATCTTCCTCAAACTCTTTGCCGAAAAGAAACTTCTACAATGGTCGAAAATTATGCTCATGGTTTGGTGAAGCCGCTCTTACTCAATACTGGGAAGTCGGAGGAGAGTTCATCGAGCAAAGGAAAATCCAAATACCAAAAGGTAACATCCTTTGCTTCTACCCGAGTCATTTGGAAAGGGAATTTTTTTATTCTATTGATGAGTTTACAAAATGGGTTCAAGCAAATAGGGTATCCATTGATATGAAAGGATTAGAGAAACTTAAGATAGAGTTTTTGGATGTAAAAATGGAAGAACTGCTATCTGGTGATATAGGGGGGTTCTACTTCATTGAGTGTTTTGATGTGAAATTGCTGAGAGGTGAGTATAGGGAACACCGAGGAAAGGATATGTTTCATGTCTATAGTTATATTTCGAGAAGGAGTTTGGAGAAAATTGAAGAAACTTCCGAGGAAGATGCTGTAGGTTTGAAGGTTTTGAAGTCTACTAATCAGATGCAGTTGGTCAAGTTTGATGCTGAGAATGCAAAGATTATCGAGGAGCTTAGGGCAGCAAAACCTCTAGTGATATTGCTGATTGACAGTGATGATGATGAAACAGAGGATGCTGGGTATGTTCCAACATACAAGCCAACAGAGGATATGGAAGTTGATGAAGCCGAGTTGGGCTCTGCTGGTGAAAGTCTGAGGGATCAGGATGCTTCAATGCATGAGGTTCTTTTCCTGATGTCTTGCCAGGTTCTTCATGTCCAAAATTGAATTGGATTAGTATAGCACGCAGCCGACGAAATCTGTCCAAGAAGTTGGTGGCGACAAGGTGTTTTTTACATGGAGGAAACTGGGTTTTGGTAGGGATTCAATTTTTGTTGATGGGTCGTGCTACTGGGGTCGTATGACCCGAGTGGAGGATTTAGGGGTTTTAATTAAAATAAAAGAGGGGTTGGGTTGTAATTAGATAAAGAAGTAGGGGGTTGGGTTTGTAAATGCAAATGATGAAAAGACATTTTTACTCAACTAATGGAAGAAACTTTAGAGTTAACACGCTAACCTGGCGGAATGCTACAATTAAGCCGCTTTGTAAGTTGAGAGGTAAAAAATGTTCAAAGGGGGGGGGGGCAAAGGTGAACGATCGTGATAGTTCAAGAGCCGCGAAAGTCATTTGCTCTTAATCATAAATAGGGGTATAATGGGCATACTTTTTTGTCTTAAACTCATGGGTATTTCAGACTTTTCAGATTCGGTCAACGCCTTATTTTTTTCTCAGTCAACGCCGGAAATAGTACCGAATGTTATATGCACATTTCATCAAAAAGTTAGAGTTAGTTTGTCACTTTCTTATTTTGCAAGGTTATATTGACACTTTCAGTCAAAATAGTGGGTTAGAAGCGTATGTTTCCTAAACTAAAAATAAAACATCTTGTTAATATGATTTACTATCAAATAAATTAAAATAGTAAAACATCAAATAAACATTATATATATTTAAAATAAAAATATTTAAACATCAAATAAAACACTAAAAATAAGCATTAAATCGAAAGGGTTGAACATCAAATAGAAACATTAATAGTATACATCAAACAAAGAAACTAAAATTACTCAACAAAATTGAAATAGTCAAACATCAAATAAGAATATTTAAAATTACACACCAAAACTAAATAAATAAACATCAAATGAACAAATTAAATATAAATTAATACATTAAACTATATACTAAATTAAAATTGTTAAATATCAAATAAAACACACACAAATTGTAAAAATCAAAGTATATATGTACAAAAAATATGGCACTAATATAAGAAAAAATAAACATCAATATTAAAATATAAAAATTCAATTCACACTATTGAAACATCAAACCATACATTGAACAAAAATACACATAAATTTCAAATCATCAAGGTGTGCATCAAAATGTACCAGTGGCATCACGAAGAATAAAAAATCAATATTAAAATTTTAAAGAAACTAATTCACAGTACTATTAAAACATCGAGAATACATTAAATACAAATTTAATCTTAAGAAATAAGAAACACCAACATTAATTTTTAAAATGACATGATGAAAAATTAACAAATCAATCAAAAAACAAAAAATAAGTTAAAATTTCAAAATTAAAAGAGTAAAATATCCCAAACTAGAGACAAAATAAGTAAAGAGTAGAAAATTTAACATAGAAACACAAGATTTTCCATTATAACATCAAAATTTAACTTTAAAACACATTATTTTAGAAAATAAAGACTTTTAACATAACATCACAAGGTTTTTTTTAAACATCAAATAATGAAATTAAAATATCAATTCCGGTAATAAAAAGGTACATGTGCGAAAATGGAGAGAAAATTTGACTCGAGAGTAATTGATCCGCGAGATTTTTATGACGCTAAATCATTAGTTCCCCATTTATTTAGCCCGGCACCTCAAAAATTGGTATTTACACCTATATCCCCCCTTATTCTCCAAACTTTCAAAAATTACATATAAAATCTTATCTCTAGTTAAACTTCATTATATTGCACATTAATCATTGATTTTTCTATGAGACGATCTCATATAGTCTAAATTCTGTGTATAAACATGTTACTTTCCTAAAATTAGAAGAAAAAATTAATTGTGAATTACTGCACTGTTCAATTTATATTCCTGAACCTGCCCTTAATAATGTCTATACGAATATGATTTATCAATTGGGTCAGAGTTTAATTAATGGATTTTTTTAAAAAATAAAATGGATTGCTATATATGAATATGACGCATAACAAACTTTTGTTGCTGCAAAAATTTCAATGTAAATGCTACAAAATAATGGATCAATTGAATGGACCACTTTGCCTGTTGGGATTTCTACGCCAACGAAACATTTTTCGCCGCAAGCTATAGCATTAATGGAACTAAATCACTCTTGTCATGACTATCTTACTTCCATCTGTTTCGTTGGAAGTGACACATTCCTTTTTTTTTTGTTATTTTTATGAATTTGACACATTTTCCTTTTATGACAAAATTCATTCAATTTCATCGACTCATTTTATTTTTTCCTTTCTAAATTCATTTTCATCCACACAATTCATTCACCTAAATCCAAGCACGTAAAGTTATGGTGACACATCCAATGAAACGAATTTAATATGTTCCATCTCACCAAGAATATCATCTAGTATTTAATCTCTTTGAGATGTAGTCATGTATGTTGATAGTATTATTAATATACTATCTCCACCCCAAAAAATTGTTCATTTATTTGTATTCACTTTTTTTATGCAAGTTGATGTAGCAAGTTATAATTATGGAAAAGTGTGAATATTTTGAAAAAAAATTGTGGACCCAGTCTAAAAGTTGGTAAAATAATTGTTAAAATTAAAGAGGACATTGAGAGAATTTAACAACATATTCTTTGATATTTTGGATAATTTTTAAACTATGCCATTTTTATTGAATGGACGGAAAAAATTGTGTCATTTTTATTGAGACGAAGAGAGTATATTTTTTGTTTTGTTTGATCTCAAAGTGCGTTTCTCTATTCATTTAGACGGGGCAATCTGCATTTAAGATCATCTCCTTGTTCTTTCATAAATCACTAGATAACACCTGTGACTTACACGGGCGTGAATTTAATTATTATATAAATAAATATATATTTTTAATATAATTTAATTATTTGATAAATATATTAATAAATATCACTTTAGTAAAATAACATTATCGTTATCAACATTGTGTTCATACGGATTTCATTGAATATGAAAAATGATCAAAGTTTTGAAGATTTCATTGTAATATCGTGTTATTACATGGTTTATGATAAAAAAAACATTTGAGGGATGGTCTATTTTTTTAATTAAACATTCTAGGGAAGACCAAAAATATCCATGGTCAATAAATATTATACTCCGTAAAAAGTTGGACATTTCTGGCAGCACTAGTGGGTGAACCATGCACGGTCAAATATAATGATAAAACAATAATGTATGTTAGATCTATTTTTTTAAAATTAGGGATATTGTAAGCAATTCATATTAATTGATTGAATTCAAAATATGTAATATATAATTTTTGATTTTTGATTTTTGATTTTTAATAAATAAATCCATCATCTTAGATTAAAAAATATATAGTCTAAAATTGTCAATATTTCATAATTATTAATTATACAGATTAAGGAATGTTAAAATTTATGATAATATAAATTAAATATTAAAATTAAATATACCTTAGACAAAATATTGGGAAAGACAATCTTTCCATAAATATATGGAAAGACGAGATTGAATTAAAAGTATAGAAAGGTAAAAAAAATTTAGTTGCAATATTATAAATTTATTATGCAATGTGCAGTAATTATAAGTTTATGACTCGATTAATGCAACCAAAATTTTTTATCTTGATTTCTTCTAATATGCAGTTTAAACTTTGGCATTTCCATAACTTATGGAAAGACTGACTTTCAAGATATGAACTCTATACCTTAATGCATTAAAATTTTATGACAAAATCTTGCGAAAAACAATCTTTCCATAGGCATATAGATAGACGGTGTTGAAATAGAATTATAGAAAGGTAAAACGTTTTAGTTGCAATATTAAAATTTTAATTTGCAATGTGTAGTAGTTATAAGTTTATGACCCGTTTAATGCAGCCCAAAATTTTTATCTTAATTTTTTCTAATTTACAATTTAAACACCATTTTTTTCATAACGTATGTGAAGACAATCTTTCAAAGAAACGAACTCATTTTTTAATACTATTAGCAATCACATATTGATATGTACTAAAATATGTCATTTCTAAATATTAGTTAACAAAAATAAAATATATTCATATAAATAGACAAAATTTTGGGAAATACCGTCTTTCCATAGGCATATGGAAAGACGGAGTTGAATTAGAATTATAGAAAGGTAAAACGTTTCAGTTGCAATGTTAAAAATTATTATGCAACGTGTAGTAGTTATAAGTTTACGACTCGATTAATGCCATCCAAATTTTTTATCTTGATTTCTTCTAATTTGTAACTTAAACCTTGATATTTCCATAACTTATGGAAATGCGGCATTTCAAGCGACGAACTCATTTTTTAATACTACTACCAATCACATGTTGATATGTACTAGAATATGTCATTTCTAAATATTAGCTAACAAAAATAAAATCATATAAATAGACAAAGTCTTGGGAAAAATTATCTTTTCATAAGCATATGGAAAGACGGGGTTGAATTATAACTATATAAAGGTAAAAGGTTTTAGTTGCAATATTAACAATTTATTACGCAACATGCAGTGGTTATAAGTTTATAACTCGACTAATACAATTCAAACACTTTATCTTGATTTCTTCGAATTTGAAATTTAAACGTTGGTCTTTCCATAATAACTTATGAAGAGACGGACTCTAAGAAAATTTTCAAATAAAATTTTCAAAGTGTTAAATGAACTATTGAAAGTATTTACAAATAAAATCTTTAAGTACTAAATTTAATATTTATATAAAACATTTTGTAATGATTTTTGTCGCAAAATTTAAATTTATTAGAAACACTTATATATATATATATATATAAAGGTTACTCCATCTATTATTGTAGTAGGTGTTTAACATAGTAATTTTAGATATTTTGTAGGCAAATTAAATTGTGTGGAAAAAAATTGGTTGCAGTGAGTCAAAAAATAAGTAGATGAAAATGATTCACTTATTATCATGAAATGAAGTCTGGTTATATTAAGAAGATAAATCAAAATGGAAAGTGTATTAAATTTTAAAATATATATTGTAAAAAATAAATTTTATGATTCCCCCCTAACAAATGGAGATTGAAAATACAAAAATAAAAAGTGCATCCTCATAAATAGAGTATGATTAATTACTCATTAATTGAAAAATATTGAACCATGTGAAGAACATTCAAAATGGGGAGGAGATTTGCATTGTAAATTGGGGATTTATTTTATAAAATATTATATTTTCAATTAATTTTAGAAAATGACGTGAAATTATGTGTAAATGTCACGTGGAAAGATTTATGTGTGATTGTCATGTGGCAAGAATGACCTTCTTTAATATATATACTATTAGATGTAATATAGTGATATATGCTCTCATGGCTGTCCCTATTATTTTGTACTAAAGACATATTTATAAGAATTGTGCTCTCTTCAAAAAAATATTTTTTATAATAGTGCTGATTTAACCCTATCATTTTTACATAAATGTTGACTTAACCCTGTATATTTTTTATTAAAGTGCTGATCTAACTCTTTCTTATTAATAAAGTACCGATCTAATTCGGTCACCATCAGACGCTGGTGACCGACGTTGACCAACATTGACCATAGTTAACTGGCGTTGACAGGCGGAAGGGTTTGAGCACTTTTTCGAAAGGGTAATATCGTCTTATCTAACCTTGTCTTATAAGTTCGTAGTTAAATTTGTATTTTCAGATTTTACAACATTATATTAACATTTTCAATCAAAACATAAGATTAAAAACTACAAAATTAATTAATTAAGTTACATACACTTTTTAAATTTAATTTGTTACGAGTATTTATACCTTTATTTCTTATAAATCAAGCCATGTCTTTGGTTGATGAAATAATGAAGAATTATAGGATGTCAAATAACAATTATTTTCATGATTATTGTTTCTTATGGAAAGCCATGTTATGGTTGAATTTCGATCAATTACGATCAATTATTGGTTATTAGTACTACTGGTTTAAGTTAGAAGTCAATTTATAGTTGACCGTCAATTAATTTAGATCAACTCTTGGTTATTAATGTTAGTTTGAATTAGAAGAAAAAATATGATTGATCGTCGGTCAGTTAAGGTCAAACCTTGACATTACTATTGGTTTATATTAGAAGTCAAGTTATGGTTGACCGTTGATCAGTTAAGGTCAAACCTTGATCATAGTGTTGTTTCATATTAGAAGTCAAGCCAAGCTTGATCGTTGATTAGTTAAACTCAAACCTTAGTCATTGGTGTTGGTTTGTGCTAGAAGTCTAGTTATGGTTGACCGTTGATAAGTTAAGGTCAAACATCGGTCATTAGTGTAGGTTGAAGTTTGATTGTTAATTAGTTAAGGTCCAAACCTTGATCAACAATGCTGGTTTATATCATAAGTCAAGTGAAACTTAATCGTCGATCAGTTAAGATCAAACGTTGGTTATTAGTGTTAGTTTATATTAGAAGTAAAGTTATAGTTAACTGTGGATCAGTTATAGTCAAACCTTGGTAAAAAGAGAAGACATACTAACATCGCAATTGATATAGTTTGAACCAACACCGGTAGAGACGGAAAATCATTGTTGGTAATGCTCATTAATTGTACCTTTTGGGCCAAATGTGACCCACGTTGACCAGAACCTCAACTATATACGTTGTAGCATGTATTGTCAAATGACCAACACCTCTTGAGATAGCGACTGTAGTTGGAAACAAGGAATAATTGGGCCTTATTGGTTAAATGAAGCCCAATTTGATGGTTATTGGCACGATCGACATCGGTCGGCTATCAGCTGATGCGAAGAGTATGGCGGGACAATGAAATATATGCCTCATTCCTTTATTAGACTATACCAAACCCTATGAAAAGTCATTCATTTTTTTTAAATACTTCCTCCACCCATCCCCTCCAAAATCCTTACACTTAGTCCTCCACTTTTTACGTTAGGTTCACTCTCAACGATAGACCCCACAAATTTACCAGCCAAGGAAAGTGGAAAGGTCAAACCAACTTCAATAAGGTGGATCATCCCAAGGTCAAAATTGAGGTAAAATCATTTTTCCTATGTGTAAAGTACAATTCCTTTGGTGCTTAATTAAATGTTACCTAATTTTGGTTTGAAACGAGTAACGATCTAAGTGGAGATGAATAAAAAACCGAATCTTTTATATGAGTCGTGATAAAATAGATTAGTCGGAGTTCATACAAGAAACATAGGCGGATGGTGTTACCTCTACATTGAGGGTTGACGCCTACAAGGATGACACGGTGGTGCCGGTTGACTGTGCCGGTTGACTATGCCGGCTGATATGGCTCAGATCCGGTCAACCTAGGTATCGTTGTGGATGACTTTGTCGTTAAAAATCCAAGTAGCCCCTTGCATGCGGCCGGTAAAGGCTTAAAATTGCAGAGACGGGTAAATTTTCCCTTGGTTCCAGAGTGTGAACAAAAAGCAAACATCGCTGACGACGGCGTTTCACGCTGCTTCTCCTCTGCGAAGTTGTCAGCGACGGACGAAGCCTCGGACTCATGTAGCCACTCCGATGACACTTTGAAGGGTAACAATGCCATGAATTATTTCTTGGTACTTGGTTATCGTGGAATACGACGGAAGGAAAGACTGAAAAGGAAAGACTCTGTCATTGATTGTTCATACGGCGCCAAAAGATAAGTAAAAACCCTAACCTTTTGCCTTCGGTCCTGATTTCCACAACTTCAGAATGTTATCCATTAAAATGATGTTCTAACTGTGCATTTTTAGATTATTTTATATGTTGTCACAGCCACGAAAATGGAAAAATATACATCTTCCCCTACGGTTTCATGTTCTGAAGAAAAATGTTGGACCTTCATTCCACGGTGATATCTTTATTCTATTTTTAAACTAATGCAAGGCATGTTGGTGCCATTATTTGTGCCCTTTCCTGTTCTTGCATGTTTAGTGTGGTTTTATCTTATTTCCCCTGTATGTTCCCTTGTCGGGTATGCTTATTGTGATATTATGCATGTTCAGTGACATGTTGTAGGTTTCAGTCCATTTTTTATATTATTGGTGCATCTTCCCTTGTCGGGATTGTTGTTTGTAAAACAAAACAAGTTATGTTCTTGTTTGTATGTTGTTAGGTTTTCCGAGGAAAAAGAAAAGCTTGTACCCTTGTCGGGTTCGCTGTTTTTGTTCATAAAATGTGTGCACTCACCGGGTCTGCTATTAATGTGTGAGATACCGAATGAATATGCATCTTCCCTTGTTGCTGTTTTGAATCGATAGTACAGTCTACAATGAAATGTTGATGTTAACCTGCTATTTGCGACTGTCCTGTTAGAAAACAGTTTTCCAAAATAACATGCATGCATTCCATGTCAACTATTACATTTCATGCAGGGTTGGGGTGAAACATCTCAAGCGCAAAAAATCGAGATGTTCCTGGCTTGCAAAATTAGCCACCTAACCAACCCCAAAAAATGACCTCATGCTGCATAACCTAAACTGGTCATTAGAGGAACAATGCTTGCATCAATGCCTTGAACCTCCAATAAGTGATCTATGCTTCCATTTACCACATCCTTGCTTGCTTGTAGCAGTCTTGGTAATCTCCCCTCCCTTAGTAGCATGTCCTTATTCACGTGTGGCAGTCTGTAATTGTTGGACCCCTGGACCTTCATTATCTCGATCATAGCTTGTTGATGTGTGGTGAACACTTTGTTCAATGTGTTGGCATCTTCCCTTGCAAATGCTGAATATACAGTTTGCATTAGCTGAGGTACATTTGATGACAGATTTTCTTGTTGCAGCGATTGTATGGAGTTGAAAAAGCCGAGATCTAATATGTCTAAATCTTGTTGACTCACCATATTAATATTAATACCATCGGACCCAGCAACAACCCTGAAATCTGCATCATTGTTCCTTATATGTGGTGTCGCATTATCTTGTTGAATCATAATGTTCTTGCTCCTGTTTGCTGGCCACTTAGCTTTGATTGCTGGTAGAACCTCTGTTATGATTTTCACCCTTATCACATCTCTGTTAATTTTGGGTACTGACACCAACTCGATTGTTCTAGCTGGTCTGTTTATGCTGTTGTTGATTACCACATATTCTTGAACAAATGAGAAAATACCTATTCTCCCATAAGAAACAACCTCCCCTTATTCCCCAAATATAGGTATACTAACGGCATAAATGAACATCAATTTGGAGATATGGGATATATGTTTGCAGGTACGAAATGGCTCAGATTCACCTGGGCTAACAAATATCTTACTGTGGTTTGGCTCATATAGAACCACTTTTCATCAATGTGAACAATTTGGTCCAGATCTTTGAACATGAGATTTGTATGAAGCCTAGATAAACAGAATCTTACCCGTGCTATTTTGTTCAATGTTGTTAGAGCTCGTTTGATATTGTTTGTGTGACTCAAGATTATCTTTGTTGTAATAGCTCTTTGTACGCTGCTCTTCCCGATTCCTAAAGTCGCAGTTGTCCCTCTAACGGTCATTCGTTTTCATGCAGGCAGCGCTCGCAAGGTATCCAGGTCTATGGATTTCTTGTAGACCGGAGAATGTCCATACATCCGATGACGGAGATCTAGGGGTTGGCCGTAAGCTAGCTGAGCACGAGCCCTGGACCAGATTGTGCTTACCGTGTGGATGCTACAGTCGAGCATCGCTGCTGCCTCTTCCTTTTTGCTGTGATAGATCTTTCCATTTTGGTTGTTCGCAAGGAGAAACTCCCTCAAGTGATGCCTTTCCTCGTTGGTCAAGTTCTTCTTCACTCTCGTCGCCATCGGAAAAATCCAAGGATGGGGGGAAGATGCTGATTTCAGAGAGCAACCAACTCATTTGGGAGTTTTGGAGTTTTGGAGGGCTCGATGAAATACAGCTTTGTAACCTAAGGTTCCCAAAAAAAAACCCAAGAAATTTTGGGTTTGGGGATTGGAACTGTAGATTTAGTTTAGGGCATGTTGAAATTGGATTTGGAACTTTAGATTTTATGTAGGGTTCCTTGTTTTGTTTATTGCAGTGTTGTATTTATAGGCGGGTGAAGTTCTCAGATTTTTACCTTCTTTCTGTTTACTTTTTTGTATGAACAGTAGCTTCAAATTTTGGTTTGGCACAAAGCCTTTGTATTTTCCAGCGAGAATTCGAAAATTAGAGGGAGTAATTTACCTCCAAAATACAATTTGCAATGGTTAAATTTTTGGAATTCAGACCCTACTTTTCTGATGTGGACTGACACACGGCCCACTCAAAATTTTGAGAAGGTATTTCTCTTTCTGTAAAACTCCTTGGGATGGAGGGAGGAAGTACTTTCTCCTATTTCTAAATATTTGCACATTTTACTTTTTAAATTGATTCTTTGAGAAATAAATCTTTTCATAAGCATATGGAAATATGGGGTTGGATTAAAATTATAAAAAGGTAAAAGGTTTTAGTTCTAATATTAAAAAATTATTATGCAATGTGCAGTAGTTATAAGCTCATGACCCGATTAATGCACTCGAAAATTATATCTTAATTTTTTTAAAATTTGCAGTTTAAACTTTTGTCTATCCGTAACTTATGAAAAGATCGTTTTTCAAGAGACGTACTTTTACTTTTATAGTAAAATTAAGATTGTTTCCATCCATTAAAATTTACTCTTTACTCTCTAATATAATCTCCTTAACTCATTATTATTATTTTTAATAAAAAAAATATGTCCATTATTTAGGTGCCAATATTGTAGGACATGAGGGAATATATGCAATTGGGCTAGGTAAATCGTACTCCCTCCGGTCCTCTGATGATAGCTCCCTTTGATCACAATTTTTTCCATTGAATGTTTGACCATTGATAACTTTTATTGTATACAATAACAATGTGAGATGTCTTTGTATTCTCCGTAATATCTAGTTTCTAAAAAGTGAAAATTTTATAATCCGTTATTGTAAGAAACTAAAGTTATCGGTGATAAAACATGTTTTGAAAAAATGTGAGAAAATTGGTCATAATTAGACAATCGGGGAATTTTTAAATGTGGGTGGCGATGGAATTACGTGCCGACACAATTAGGTGTTGTACCAAACTGGTCAAAGAGGTAGGAAGCTTGCCCGCCCTCAATTGTGACAATATTCACCGGCTCACAACAATCACTTGAATAACATTTTGTTAGAAATCCTTACTAATTATACAACTCTCCTTTAATGAAGGTATGAATAAATCAGATTTTGTTACAGAGCGAGTTTTTGACAGGAGATTTGTTCATAAATTTATTGATATGTTATTGTATTTTTTACTTGCATTTAAATTACATACTCCCTCCCAGCATAAGTTGCATGCACAAAATCTTTTAACGGTCCCCAAAAAACGTGTTTGATCATTAATATGTTTAATTACGTATAATAACGGTAATTAAAAAGTACATATTTATAAACTACTTATTACGATGAATCCAACAATATCACATAATATAATATTATTGTTTATATATCTATTTAAATATGTGGTTAAAGTTTGACAGTGTTGACTGTCAAATAAGTGTGCAGATTATGTTGGGACAGAGGGAGTACTAAATATAAAAATTTTAATATATATTTTTTATATTACATATTTTTATATTTTCACATTCAAATACACATTGTTACTTTTTTTTAACTTTAAAAATAAATTATTTAAATTTTATTTAAAAAATTACAAAATTTAAGGTAAAAATTTAGGTGTCATGTCCATAAACTTATGGGCAGACCTTCTTTCCTAAGATCTTCTCTTAGTTATAAGTACAGCTCTACCAAATACACTTGCAGTCCCACAAATTTTCTTACTTTATATTAGTTTTCCGACCAATTTTTTATGTCTTATTTTTCTTATCTTTTAATTGTATTTCTTTCGCTAATCAACCTAACAGTATTTTACTCATTCCTTTCAATTAGAGTGTCCATTTCAATAAATCCAATGTATTTGCTCTATATATACTTCTATACTTTTCCTTATGATTCCATCCACTCTCTCTATTAATCTTCTTCCTTATTCCCTCAAGTCAAGAAAAAATGTGGAAGCTGAAGATTGCTGAAGGGAATGGACCGTACCTGTACAGCACCAACAACTTCGCCGGAAGGCAGATTTGGGAGTATGATCCCGACGCCGGAACTCCCGAAGAGCGACAAATCGTCGAAAAACTCCGGCAGAATTTCACCGATAACCGGAAGGCCAAGGGAGTTCGTCCCTGCTCCGATTTACTCATGAGGATGCAAGTATGCTTTTTTTCCCGTAGCTCATTTGATACACCATGCATGCAGGAATTAATTAATATTATTAATCCCCTTTTCATTTTTATTTCAGCTGAAAAAAGAGAACGGTATAGATCTTTTGTCCACCTCGCCGGTTAGGGTGGCGGAAGGCGAAGAAGTGAGCCATGAAAAAGCGACGGTCGCCGTCAAGAAAGCCGTCCGTCTGCACCGTGCGATTCAGGCCAGTGATGGACACTGGCCGGCTGAAAATGCAGGGCCTATGTTTTTCACCCCGCCCCTTGTAAGCTCTTTCATGGATATACTCGTCGTCTTTTTATGTTTTATGAATCTGAGTGACAGAAGGCTGAATGTGAGAGGATCGTTGCAGCCAGGCCACTCTGCCCCTTACAGTACCCGTCGCGTACTCAAAATAATTAGGTTGAGCTAACCTTTCTCTGTTGCTGCAGCTGATCGCGTTGTACATCAGCGGAGCCATCAATACAAACCTAACACCACAACATAAGAGAGAAATGATTCGTTACATCTATAACCATCAAGTAATTAAGCACTCAAAACCTAAAATCCCTTAAATTGTTAATATAAAATTTGAGACTTACTTATTTGGAACTACACGGGTACATATAGAATGATGATGGCGGGTGGGGATTCTACATCGAAGGCCACAGCACGATGATTGGATCAGCCCTCAGCTACGTCGCGCTACGCCTCCTTGGGGAAGGCCCCGATGACGGTGATGGGGCTATTTCCCGAGGCCGGAAATGGATCCTCGACAACGGTGGCGCTACCGGAATTCCCTCTTGGGGAAAGACTTATCTCTCGGTACTAGTGTTGAGTTGAGTTTATTAGTGCTAAGTTATACTAAAAGTTAGGTTTATTTAACGCTGAGTTGAGTTTATTGGTGCTGAGTTGAATTTACTGTCGGTTAATTTTAGGTGCTGGGAGTGTACGAATGGGAAGGGTGCAACCCATTGCCGCCGGAGTTTTGGCTTTTCCCGGAGATTTTCCCATATCATCCGGCGAAGATGTGGTGCTATTGTCGTACGACGTACATGCCGATGTCGTATTTATATGGCAGAAAGTACCACGGTCCTATCACTGACCTTGTCTTATCGCTGAGAAATGAGATCCATGTTAAGCCATATGATCAAATTGATTGGAATAAGGCCAGGCATGACTGTTGTAAGGTAAGTCAAAATTGAACATATGACTCCAAAATCAAAGAAATTGTCAAAGTTGTCGCTCATTCATGTCTTCTTCCGAAAATTACTTTTCTACGTCCTAATATATACTTCCTCAATCGTCCTAGGGTGGTAAACGGACGTACAAATACGGTAGGATAATATGAGTAGTTAAAAGATATAAGTATGATTCATCTTGACTTATTTTACTACGGGTAAAAAAAGGAATTGAGTTGAAATTTGCGGATAAAAAATTATTTAACTCACAGGTCGAAAATGAATAAATCTTTTAGTTTCAACCTATATATGAATTCATATGTGTTTATATACCAGCACATATGAGTAAAACTCATGTGTTTCAACCAGGGGCGGAGCCAGGATAGATATATGGCGGAGGCTGACCTATCAATAAAAAAAATCTCAATTTTTTCCTTATCAGAGGGGGCTGATAATTTTTCAAAAAATATTTTACTACCCAAATTTCCCGTAATTTTCGTCTTGGTGGGGGCTGGAGCCCCCTCCAGCCCCCGTGTACATCCGCCACTGGTTTCAACCCATACAGTGACTCATATATGTTTATATACTTACTCGTATGAATTTATATACCATCCTATATGGGTAAGCTTGCGAGTTTCAGCCCATATGGGTAAACCCTCGACTTTCAACTCATACGAGTAAATCCGCGAGTCTCAACCCATATGGGTAAACCCACAGTCAACCCGCAAACCCAACCCGTCCTACCTATATTTTTCAAATACTCGATTTACTCCATACCCACCCGAGTTTTTAAATGAAAAATCTGTTTGACCTACGGTTATGAGTCTATTTTGCCACTCCTACTTTATTCCAACATAAAGGTCTTATTTACTTGTTATCCGATAATTTATGTATGTTGATATGATAGAAAAAATAGAGCATTAAAATGACCTAGCCAAATTTTAATTACAAATTTCAATCAAAATAATAATAAAATTATTGGCACATATGAAAATTGAAAGTCGAACTTCACGTGGTAACAGGGGATGATATAACTCTTACAATTTTGAAAGAGAGTGAGGTTAAAAATGCTTTTATCTCTTGGAAAATGACAGGAGGACTTGTACTACCCTCATTCTCCAATCCAAGATTTACTGTGGGACACATTGAATTACTGTTCGGAGCCACTGATGAAGCGGTGGCCGTTGAACAAAATCAGACAAAGAGCTCTTGACAAGGCCATTAAATACATGCGCTACGGGGCTGAAGAAAGTAGATATATCACCATTGGATGTGTTGAAAAGGTACCTACTCATTTCGTCCCTCTAATTGTGTCTAACTTCACTGTAATATTCAATAAATTTAATGTTGTTTGAATTGTAGAAAATTACAAATGTATAAATATAAAAATTATCGTATGATATATTACTACATTCATCGTAATACATATTTTTATAATATATATTTTTATAATTTATTGTTATACATAATTTAAGATATTAAAACTATAAAATCATCAATGAATAGTGTAATAAGAGCAAGTAAGACACAATTAGAGCGATGGAGGGAGTAATTATATTTATATACTCCCTCTGTCTCAGCCAAACTTGCACAAAATATTTTTCACAGTCTCCAATAAACATGTTTGACTGTAAATATGTGTAGCTACAGACAATAACAACACATAACAATTTGGTATTTGGAAACTACATGTTACGACGAATCTAACCATATCTCTTACGATAAAATTAATGCTCGTATATGTATTCAAATATCTGGTCAAAGTTCGACTATTTTGATTGAAAAAAATTCTATGCAGATTTGGGTGGGACAGAGGGAGTACTACTTTTTTAAATAAATTTTTTTTATTGTAACTATCAATTAAATGAATTTGTTGAAATTAATGATTAATTTATTTTGTAGAGTTTGCAAATGATGTGTTGGTGGGCACACGATCCAAACTGTGACGAGTTCAAATATCACCTTGCTAGAGTACCCGACTATTTATGGCTTGCTGAAGATGGTATGAAAATGCAGGTGCGTTATTGACTTATTGTGCTTACTTTTCCTTTCCGTAGTTATTTCGGATGTATTTAATATGTCTATTTGGTTGTCTTGCCCACTATTTCTAGTCTACCTTTACAAACTTTCATCTTTATAAAATGGAGCAAAAATATGTACTCCCTTCGTCCCACATTTATTTGCACTGCAATCATTATCACGCTGTTCAAAAAAATGTTAGACCATTAATAAGTAAACCAACGTATAATAACGACAAATAAAAAGTTAATATTTAGAAACTACTTATTACGACGAATTGTACAATATCACACACGATAATATTATTGTTCATATATTTATTCAAATATGCGGTCAAACTTTAATATCGAATAGTGTTAAAAAAAAGTAGAAAGACAAATAGATCTGGGACAGAGGGAGTAACAATGACTTTTCAATGGTTTTCTTGTAAAATATCCTCTTCATAACAAACTTTTAAAGGTTACATTTATATCTTAGCCCATAATCTTTCCGATTAAAGTATTATATTTACTTTAGGTAAATTAAGTTCGCTTTAGAAGAAAATGACCTTGCCCATTATTTTAATTAAGAAAAAAATGGAATTCGGACGGATCAAGATTCTATTAGCCGATTGGAATAATTTGGATATCCACACTTTTAAGTACTCCATTTTTTCGAATCAGATTACGGATTTGTCATTGTGGTCCATATCTGATTTGATCCGAAAGAATCGGGTACCGGATAGTGTGGATATTCAAATTGTTCCAGTCAAGTAACAGGTATTTAGTTCAGATCAGTCAGTTCACTTTGTTAGAAAATAACTGCATTTAATTGTGTGCATGGAATGGATGATGAATTTGCAGAGCTTTGGAAGTCAAGTATGGGATTGTGTTCTTGCTAGCCAAGCAATTCTTGCAAGTGGAATGGTGGATGAATATGGAGACAGCCTTAAGAAGGCACACCTTTACCTCAAAGAATCACAGTGCAAACAAAACCCAAAGGGGGACTTCAAAAGTATGTACCGCCACTTCACCAAGGGTTCCTGGACATTTTCCGACCAAGATCAAGGTTGGGTTGTCTCTGATTGTACTGCCGAAGCTCTCAAGGTAGACATTAAATTTCACAAAAATAAGTTCTGAAACACGATTTTTTCTTGCATTTCTACTAATTTTATCATGGAGCCCACCCTCAAAACACTATCACCCTAACACTGTGGATTGATGAAGAGGTTAGAAAACATAATGTACAAGGGGTCAGCAAGCTAGTGGTCCTTTTCTGGGGCTCACAAGGAATCCTGTTACTAGAAGAAATTCTCACACTCTAACTATCACAATTCGAACCCGTAGCCATAAAAGATTTAATCAGAGAATTAACTACTTGGTCGATCACGTGAGAAACGGGATATTTTTCGTGCATTTCTACTAATTTTATGTTGGAGCAAAGGTGAAATTTCTCGCCCCCAGGGACCAATTATCCCGCTACCATGAATTGATAAAGAGGTAAATTATGACGTACAAGGACTAGTCATCTGGTGGTCCCTTCCTAGTGTTCATAAGGAACTCTTTTACCTGAGAAAATTTTCACACTGCGATTGTCATAATTCAAACTTATGAGCATGGACCATTTAATCAGACATTTAATTATTTGACCGATTAGGTGAATGCAATCTTCTAATTTTGTTATGGTTTTATGGCTGCAGTGCCTGTTGTTTTTGTCACAAATGCCGCAAGATATTTCCGGTCCAAAAGCTGACGACGAGCGACTATACGATGCAGTCAATGTTCTACTTTATTTGCAGGTAGATTTGAAAGTATATTATTATTCTTTCCCCATCAATTTCCACACATTCTTCGTGATTTTCAAGCTTCTTTAGCAAACAAAGTTGAATAATAGATTAAAGAAAGAAGAAAGAAGAAAGAAGAGACAAGAGAAAAGTTTAACTGTTTTGTTTTCTTTTTCAAGTCAAAAGGTGACGTCCAATTGTCAATTAAGCTGGCAGTTGAACATTCTACATTAGGTCATATATTCAACACTTTACTAGCAATGTTTATTAAAATATATATAATTTGAAAACCGTTGTTTAAATATTTAAAAGTGAGCAAAGTCTTAGGAAAGACGGTCTTTCCATAAACTTATGGAAAGACGGGATTTAATTAGAATAATAAAAGGTAAAAGGTCTTTGTTGCAATATTAAAATTTTATTATGCAGCGTGTAGTAGTTATAAATTTTATAACCCGGTTCATACAACCCGAAATTTTTTATCCTAATTTATTCTAATTTACACTTTAAACCTTGATATTTCCATGACTTATGAAAATATCGTCTTTTAACAGACGGACTCTTATTAAAATAAAATTTTCAAAAATTTAATTAAGAAAGTTCCTTCAGTTTTGCAATGCTGGAGGCCCAATGGGCTCACTGTCAAATTACCCGGCACTTTGTTGTGGTCAATAACAATCTGAATTCAATCGGCCGTCGTCCCGAAAAACACGGAGTCACACAGTGAGAAGATGCAGAGATGGTGCTCCAAGCTCCGGCCACTCTCTCGCGCCCTGCATTCGCCGGAGAACCTGCAAATTCCCCCTCTCTGCAACTCCATATACGCCCGAAGCCTTCACATTTCTCCTAGTTTAATCAACAAGTCCACTTTCCCCCAATTCACGCCCCTGCTGAATGCCCTCCGACTTCCACGCGCCTCGAGCTCTCCGCTTTCTCCCTCCGTGAGTTGCACGCGTCGTCACTTTTGCCCCCTTTCTTTTCTCGTCTATTCATTAAAGCGCAGTTGAAATGATTTATTGGTCATAAGCATTTCAATTGATTCAAGTGAAGTTAATTTCGTGGAAAATATTTGGTATATATTGTGAGGTAATCTGATGAGAACTTGGAAGGTATGGTTGTATGAGGAATTTCTTACGTGTTTTATTTTCTTCAACTTTGTTTGATGGTTTAGTTTCTTCAAGTGCGGTACATCACGGCAAAACAGAAGGAGCGGAAATTGAAGAGTAGGAAGCCAGCGACGCCGTTTGTCTCCAAAGTGAAGAAATACAAAATCAAGTTCTACTCGTACGTGCATCTATTGCTTACTTGTAAGCACATATAATGGTTTACATGAGGTTTTGTTCAGTTATTAATGCAAGTATGATTCGTTGTTTGTCGTGGCTGTTGGTTAGGTCTTTTAAAGGAAGGTTTAGGGTCATGAATGATGGACAGATAAGGCGGTGGAAGGAAGGGAAGCGGCACAATGCACATTTAAAGGTCCTTTTTCTATCCATTATGATTTGCTTTACATCTATGTTTTTTATTTATATACTACATTTTCTGCTAAGGATTTTCCTGTATCTTTGGTGTTCTGCATAAACTTTGTGGATGAGTATAGCTTATGTTTTTGAGGATGTGAATTCAATAGAAAGTATGTTTGAGATTATTAGGACTAGATTGACCCTCGGGCAAGTAGGCTGGGGAACTACTTCTAAACATATGAAAGGGGACTTCAGGGTGTCGTATGGATGGAGCAAACAGCCAATGATCTAGAGAATGATGTTTGAGGGTGTTTGGCTCCCGTAGAGTTTTTTTTATTCCTGTTTCAAATTTAGAAGTCATGAAATTTGGTTTAGCTCTCATGTATGGTGGACGGGAATGGCTTGCTGCTGATATCTATCTCTAGCTAGTTTAATAGCAAAGGTTGGCATAACCTTTTAAAAATCAAAGTTACCATACTAATTCTGCATCTCTTCACCGTAAAAATTTCAGCATAGCAAAATTTATGTGTCATATAACCAAATACTCTTAGCCGTTGACATAATCATGAGTCACGACAGTGACAATTGGTCTCTGAATTGAGCCAAGATTGAATGAGGCCCAATTCTATGTTCAACTAGCTGCATTTTGGACTGCTTGACTGAATCAATGATATGGTAGTTGTTTGGTTATCCTTGACTGAATTTATCAGTCCAACCACCAAGCCTCTGTTACTACCTGTTGAGTAGTGGGATTGTATCTTCACATTTACTTGTAACACTATCCCTATTTATGCAGTCCAAAAAAGCAAGGCGTAGGTTGCGAAAGCCTGGTACTGTCCCTGTTGCTTATGCCAAAGTGATGAAGAAGCTCAACTTCAAAGCCTGAGCAACTAAGGTTCTCTTTGCTTCTGTTGTTTCTTGGAGGAGGCATCTTCCTCATCATCTATAAGTTCATTAGCATCTTCAGTCGCTCTTTATTTTTCCCGGAACTATCAGTTTTAGATGTCTCTATAAGCATTTTTTTGAACCGTGGTTTACCTTTTGCCTACATGAGTGAATACACAGGATAAAATCATCCGAAGCTGAGAAAATGCCCTTTTGAAAGAAATCCTAGGAAATGTTAGCTTTCCAAATCTCAGAAGGACAAAGTATTGTATCTGTTCTGAATGAGTATTTTGAAATATTTTGTTCAGTGATATGCTAATTACTGTTACTCTTGCATGTTTTAGTGTCATATTTTAGACTCATGCTGACCACCTTGCCTTTCTCATTCTGTTCTAGTCTTCTTCATGTTCGAATCTTTTGTCTCTAAACCCCTATCCCATTGACGCCTGTGAATCCGTGATAAATACGTCGTTTTTGAACAAAAGGCTGATCTATTTATCATGATGCTGTCAATGTATAAGACTTGAGACATGAAACTAAGACGATAAATCCACTCAGTGTTCCCATCAACTCAATGTGCCCTTTAGTTAGTAAAGTATCCCTCCACCACACCACCTCTCCCAAGAGACTCATAGTTTGGATGATAGTCCACAGCTTTCCAAATCCCATTCTTATTCTTAAAATAGGTTTGCTTCTCGTCGAACATCCATTCACAGGAGCTTCTGGGATCCCAGTTGCGGCTGCAACTGTAATCATACCGGTAGGCCACAAACACTCCCATGTTGGTGCTGCAGTTGTACATGGTTGCTGACGGGTAAAACCCGCGTGGCTCAACGACGAAGCTGTAGCTCTGGCTAGGTTGCAGGTGCATCCGCCTCGTCCTGGGGCTGCCCTTGTCCTCGTCGTAGAAGGTGAAGCATCTCACGGTCAGGAGCTTGGTGTGGTTGTTGGTAATGCTGATCCTCTTCGTTGGTAATAGCGATTCAGCCGGACCTGGCATTGTCATCGCCGTCAACAGAAACAGTAGTACGTGGTGTAGGAGGGCTAGACGCACGAGGGAAGCGATTATGGTGCATGCCTTGTAGCAGTATGATCCTCTCCTGAAAACGCCGAAACGGAACCGTCAAGTTTTCGACATTGTAATAGTCTCCCTTGTAATATCTGGAATCAAAATTATAAAATAATCACCCTTTCAGAAAAAAAAGAAAAACTCATCTTCCCTAACATTATACTCCATTTCTAATTTCATTCCGCTAAAATATTCGTACCGATTCCCATGAAGAAACAAACCGCGATGTATATCTGTGTTATGTACATAGAATATGTTATCCATGCATTTTATTACCTGTTTTTAGTGGCAGAGGATGTTTGAGTCTTTGAGGCCATTCTCAGGTTGAAGAGAGAGAGAGAGAGCCCTGATTTGATTACCAGGGTTCAAAACCCTCTTCGGGACACAGAAGAAACTGAGGGATTTCTCGAAGGGTTATGTTTGAAAGCCAAGTTATATATAATAGGGGCACTTGACCTTAATAGTTGGAGAAATTAGTGGACATAAAACCATCAGTAGTACAACTGTACAAGGATATGATCATTTTTGTTTTGCTTTTTACAGCCTAGTATGATGAATCTCCCATGTCCTTAATTTATGATGTTTGGGTGGTTAATACCAAATGACTATAGTTTCGATCTCATGTAATCTTGATTTCTTAATATATCTGTATCGTCATAATATGTTACACTTGTTTCAAATAAAAGTTGTCAACCACGTTATAGTCTATAATAAGAATCTGCAATTATGTGTTGCTCCTATTGGCTAGGAAAGCAAAAAATTATTCAACAGTTGTATGACAAAAGGCTCTGTTTCTATCAAAAACCAAAACAAGAATCCTAAGGAAGAAAGAAAAGAGGGAGGTAAAACAAGAAAAGTTTCAAATAAACAAATAAAAGTGTCAAATTCAAACTTGAGCCCTATCTTGATGGGGAGTTTCACCAGAAACCAAGCCATGAACAGGTGACCCTTGAGGGCTATATTGCTCAACAACATTTCCAGCAGCTTTTGCTCCTCTGAAATTATCAATGTTTCCAAAGATCAACACAAGTGTTCCAA
>JAULKM010000009.1:11339044-11364578 GCA_032355605.1 Rubia tinctorum
GGGGAAGGAGGCGGAGATCTGTAATGAGGGAGAGAGGGATTTGACAGTGTTGAGAAAAAAAACTAACGAGGGAAGAAAAAATAAGGTTTTGAATTTTAATTTATATAGTAAATTAAAAAGGCCAATCAAAGGCACATAACGCCTTTAGTTGATGTCAATTAAAGACGATTTTTCAAGAACCACATTTAATCAATAAAAAAGTGTCTTTAAAAATTTCGACGGGACTTAAGAGAGAGTTCTGAGTTCGAAACTCTCTCTTTGATCCCATTAAAATGTGGTTTTTAAAAAATTGGACGGAACCGTCTTCTTAGTGGTGTCTTTAATGGGCCATCTTCCACCAGTGTTATCAGCAACATCGTGAGCTTTTCTCGTAGCTGCATCTGCCATGCTCCCTCCAGTCTCCATAGCAGCATCCTTTGATCTTTTGTTTCACATCTCTAGCTTTATTGATTGCATCTTTCACCGGCGTGTTTAGCCCCGCCTTCGCCTGCTGAAGAAACTTATGAAGGCAGTATTATGACTTCGGTGTTTCCACCCTCTCGTTCATATTCATTTTCAACTTGTCCTTCCTCCACAATCACTCCTTCCCCCGTTTGATTTGCATAGTTTTTGCAGTAGGAACTTTCATCATCTTGGCTCTCTTTTAATTCTCTGTCTTTCTATGCGACTCTATGAGATCGATAATAGGAATCTCACAAATAGGATGATAATCAGTGGTGATAGGTTGAAGGTTAACCTAGTTAGGAAAATACCAGGTGCATAGTTGGAAAAATTCAGGTTTTAGCTAGGTCATTATAAAAGTGAATGGACCTTATATCACATCCCAGTAAATAATGGAAATGAAGCAAAAACAAAGAAAAACAAATCTTTTAAGGATAAGTGCCTACCCTAGAGGTTGGAAAATGACACCAAATTGCAAAAAATTTGCCGGAACTCAACCATTTGTGTCTTCTTCAAACTAACCCACAATTCCATTGCACCATCACCACATGAAGAATCCATCAGGCAAACTCCGGGACCAGGCTGGGTAGAAATGCTCCCCCAGATGGGCTTTCCCCATCCAAAATCTGTTTCATAAATAGGTAATGCTCCATACCAGCTCGAGCAGAAATAAACGTCTTCACCATCATTTTCATTCCATTTTTCCATCACTTGTTTTCTCGACTCCATCAACAATGCCACTAACTCATCCTTACTTGCGCAAGACACCTTGGCACTCATATCTCCAATCTTGTAGCTCAGCAAATTGATCACATCATACAAATCAACTTTATAATCATCTGCACCAAGAGAAACAATAACAGATATGAAGAAATTGCCAAATGCTTTCTTTGGATTCTTCATGAGGGATGGAGTTAATTTTCCTCTCAGGTTCATCGGAATAGACAGTGCAGAGCCCCGAAAATTCCCCGGTTTCACCATCGAGAGGCTTATGAGGCCCTTCCAGACCAACGCTAGAGCCACCACCACCCTAGACGGCAGCCGCCCGGTGAATCGGGTGGCAGCGCCGTGCTTGATCCTGGTGAGAAACCCTGATGAAATCAGGAACCTCTTTGTCACAATAATATCAGAGTGATCGCGGATTGGGTGGTTAAGCTTGAATCCGAGGGACAATGATCTCGCTGGAAAAACATCAGCTATCTCGTGCCGGAAACCAGGAAAGTTCGGAGCTGGGACCAAAGTACCTACCCCTTTCCGGCGCCGGCAAGCGGCAGCCCACGTTTCCATGAGCAAAGACATCGTTGCAGCGTCGGAGAGAATATGCGAAATCCTCACACCCAATACGATTCCTCCATCTTCAAACGCATTCGCCTGAACCGCGAGCTGCGGGCTGGTGTCTGATTCCACCGGCGGCGGAGTATCCCATGGCAGAAGCTTGTCAACGAGTTCAATCTCGTCCGGCGCTCGTTTCAAGAACTCGGAGAGCTTGCAGTCCACCCGGGCTTGCCAAAATTCAACTCCCTGATCTCCGCAATCGATCATGACGTCGTGCTTTAGGAATCTTCCGGCGAATGGGTATAACTGAACCAGTGCCTCTGACAAAGATTTCTCCAGCCAGACACATCTTCCGGCAGCCGGGCCGTCTCCGGAATAGTAGTAAATGATGGTGACGTAAATTTTGGGAGAGAGTTGATCAAACAGGGAGAGGTGAAGTTTCCGGCGATTATATGGGGTCGGAGTCGATGGCTTTATTAAGGTTTTGGTGATAATTTCAGTCTCAAGTTTCCACATGATCTGCGTTCAGGGATTTTGGGATTTCACATTTGAAGTCAAAAAGAGCGGGCGGCCAGCTTGTCTGAGACTTTGGAGTGGTTCGAGACTCTTGGACGGTCTCTTGCTAAGAGAATCTTGAGCGGTCTCTTGTTAAGAGATAACTCAAGAGACCCCAACATGGAAATTTTTGATTTCTTAAAATTAAGAGACCATCACTGCATATGCCCTTATACTCATCGATCTAGTATTGTTTAGACTAAATTACTCCCTCCGTGTCACTCTAAACTTCACACTTCACTTTACGTTATTATTAATTGTTCAACTTTAACAGTATATTTGATTAGATATATACTCTATTCGTCCCACCAATAATGACATATTTATTTTTTTAAAGTTAAATTTGATAAATTTTGACCATAAATATAAATTAATAAATATAATAAATATATCACGTGAGATATTGTTGAATTCAGCTTTAACATATATTTTCTAAATACCAATTTTTTATGCAAAATTGTTATATGTAGCTAAAGATATTAATGGTCAAATATGATCATTAAATAATATTAAATAATGTGAAAAAGTAAATAGACCATTACTACTGGAACGGAGGGAGTAAGAAGTAATATTATCACATGTAATATTAATAGATTTTTTATAACAAGTAATTTATCAAAGGTATTTTTTTATTTATCGTTATTATACGTAGTTAAATATATTAATAGTTAGATAGTTTTTTTTAATGAGAGTGAAAAAGATTACGTGTAATTAAACCTTGACGGAGTCGTTGGTAAAAGTAGATACCTAATCCATTTTCAGGATATGTCCCCCAACTACTGCCAATTACTGCCGACAATATAGACTTACTTGTCAGATTATATACTCCACTTGAATCTTCTTTTGAAAACCCGAGAAGTTTTATAAAATAATAGATAATACCCGTGTCGATTTACGAATTATGGATAAATTTATGATACTATATAATTTATCGGTAAATTCTTGTAAAATATTATTTTTACATAAACATATGGATAAATGAGGTTGAATTAAAACTATACAAAAATAAAAGTTTTAAGTTATAATATTTAAATTTTATTATTTAATGTGGAGTTATTTTAAATGTATGACCCGATTAATGCAACGCGATTTTTTTTAAAATTTACAGTTCAAACTTTGGTCTTTCCATATGAGAATTATACACGATGCATTTAAAATAAATTAATATACTTATCAATATTTTAATATATTTATTTTTAGAAAATAAAAATATCAACTCAGTCTTTGTTGCTATATCATAATTATTTATTTTATATTTAAATTAATAAAAATATTAATTTTTTATAGAAATACTTTACGTTATAAAAATATAGAGATAAGAATATAAAATATCTGTTAATAATGAATCAATAATTATTTAATTAAAGTTATATAATTATGTGTCACTTTAAAGAAAATAGAAAAAGTATCCTTATAAGTATAAGATAACATATAAAAAGTATTAAATATAATTTTAAAAATGTTTTAACTAATTTTAAAAGTTAGTTTATAATTTAATTAATACAACGTATAAGAAAAAAATATGGCGGATAGTTCATAATTTAATAAGAGGTCATCTGTAAGGAGACGTTTTCAGGGAAGAATACATTATAATTCTATAAAATATTTAAATTATACTATGTATTTTTTATTCAAATAAAAAGTCTTCGTTTACTAATTGATATTTGTAAATTTAAAATGTTTATTATAGTACTAATCAAAATAATAACTGTATTAGATTATATTTCTAGTTAATGTACACAAAGTTAAATTATAATTTAGATTAGAAATTAGAATATTTCAGTAAAAAGGAAATAGATAATATTTCATTTAATTAAAAAGTAAAAATATTTATTAATAAATAATAAAATATTATATATTTATAATATATACATGTATTTTGTAAATATAAAAATATTTTTTTTAAAAAAAATACTGTTAGTTATTAACAATATATTGATATGAATATAAAATACATAATTTTAATAATAAAAAACTATATAATAAATTATAATAAATTATTGTTATTCCTTTTTAATATTCGTATAATGCATGATGCACGACTGTAATTATAAATAATATATTAATAAAAGTATAAAATATTTAATGAAGTAATTTTTATAGAAGAAAACAGTAAAAGTGTAGTTTGAAGTTATATAATAAAAATAATTATCTTCTTTAACTAATGAAATATTTTTGTAGTTACATAAAAAATATGAATTTAAATTTAATGAAAAAACTATAATGTTTGTTTACTATTTCAATATTAATACAATTAAAAACATTTATTTTATTTTCTATTTTTATATAATTGAATAATATATATTTTATAATTAATAATAATGAAAAATTCTCTCGTTAGACAGACTAACATTTAGAGAATCATGAAAAACCTCATTTCAATAACTTTTAGGGCTAAATTATAATTATTTATATATTGAAATACATTTAAAAAAAATTAAAGTTACAGGAATCTCGTTGAAATAAATAAAAACATATCAAATCACCTTATTAGTTATATTAATTATAAAATGGCATTGTCTAACGATTAGTCGGCTTTAAATAAGACTTTGTGATAGTAATGATAACAGTATTAGATTGATTTCTTTAACATGAGTTGAAATCTTAAAGTAACTTTAGTCAAATGTTATCAAAAACATTTCAAACAAAAAAATAAAAATATTTTTATTAAGAAGTGTATGATTTGATCTGCGTAAATAAAGATTTTTTAAATTTTAGTTGACATCTTGACTTTTAATTATTTTCACAAAAGTTATTCAGTTTTCTCTTCAAGCAAATACCAAGACCGCAGATTGTCATAAGTTAGGATGATGCAATTGAGAAAGTTTCCGTGTTTTCTTCAAATTCCAAAAGTTTTATTTAGTCTTATGGCATTTGAATGAGAGAGGAAACTAAAAAGATTCCCTACTGGTACACCAAAAGAATTTTCATGCTCAAATAAAATTAGTATTGAAGATAAAATTCTTTTGATGAATTTTTTGAGCAAGTGTCAAAAAGTGTACTATTTAAATTGGGATTATGCTCAAATGTCATCAAGAATATTGAATTAGTCAAAAGAAAAACCTTGAATTTGAAAGAGGCGTTTAGAAGATGAGTAAAGAACATTTTGGAAACCAAAATGTATTAAATGCAATAGTTATTCAACATTAAACACATTAAATTAAATATAGAAATTATTTTTAATTATTTATTGTTTAAGTTGATGTGGCAAGTTATGAGAGTGTCACTTGTCAAAGTGGTTACTCTTTTAGTTATATTTATAGATTTAGGGTTGTTAGAAGGTACTAGTGCTCCCTCTATCATACTCCGTCTCACTAATAATTTTCTAATTTTCTTTTTGTTTCGTTCTACTAATAAATTTCTCTTTTTAATTTTTCTATTTAGCTATATGTATGTGGTCATAATTTTTCCTTTTATTTGATTTATGTTGACCCACTATCATCACCCATTAAAAAGATACCACATAACTTGTCTTAAATTTTGTGAAAAAACAATTCAAAACACCTTTTACAATGTTCTTTTCCGACAATTTCTTGTAACTATATTACTCTCTTTGTCTAAGCCATTTCTGCTAAAAGAAATGGTTGGGTTTAATTTGGGGCGTGAAATATCCAAAATGCTCACAAGCTGGAAGCCCTATGTTCTATCCTCTTTGCTTGCCCTCTCTACCTCTCCACTGCCTCTACACTTGCTGTCTCTACCACCTCTCCAATGCCTCTCCACCTGTCCTAATTTCTAGCGTAAGAAACATGTTCCCCTATTCTCGCCAACTGCGGGGACTAGAAAGAGGCACGGTCGACGAATATTCAAAATGGCATACTCCCTCTGTTCTGTTATTTATGACACACTTACTATAAATGAATATTTTCTTTTATTTGGCACTCTTTCCATTTTTGGCAAGATTCCTTCAATTTAATCCACTCATTTTACTTTTTACTTTCTACATTCAATTTCATCCATTCATTTTCTTCACCTAAATTCAAGTACCTAAAGCTATGATGCCATAAAAAGAAAAACGGAGGGAGTATTTACTTTTTCAAAATCAAATATGATAAACTTTGACCATAAATATAAATTAATATATAATAAATATATCATGTGAGATATTGTTGAATTCATCTTTAACATATATTTTCTAAATATCAATTTTTTATGCAAAATTGGTATATGTAGCTAGAGATATTAACGGGCAAATATGATCATTGAAGACCGTGAAAAAGTAAATAGATCATTACTGCTGGGACAGAGGGAGTAAGCAATAATATTATCGTATGTAATATTGCTGTATACTTCATAACAAGTAATTTCTCAAAAAAAATTGTTTGTCGTTATTATACGTAGTTAAATATATTAACAGTTAATTTTTTTTGATGTGCGTGAAAAAAATCATGTGCAATTAAACCTAGAACGGAGGTAGTAGGAAAAGAAGATATCTTAGTCCATTTTCAGTAGAGTTGTCAATCTCTGACCCGAATTTCTGACTCAACCCGAGCCGACTCGACCGAACTCAATCCAAACCTAATCCTAACCCGTAAAATATTGACCCGAACTCAAACCCGAACTCGAACCTGACTTGACCCGAACTCAACCCAAAACCCAATTCTAACCTGATAATCTGGTTCCAAACCCGAACCCGACTCGAATCGAACTCAACCCAAAACCCAATCCTGACCTAATAATCTAGGTCCAAACCCGAACCTGACGACCCGAACTCAATCAGAAATCCAATCATGACCTGATAATCAAGACTCTAACCCAACATGACCAAATCAACTTGAAATCTTATTCCGACCCAAACACGATTCAATCGGAATACGTTTCAACCTGAACCCAATTCAACCTGATGTATAATCAACTTGTAACCGATTCAACTCGAGAAATAACATACATAACTCAATCCATAATCAACTAGGAAAATAACCAACAATCAGATTGATCCATAATCAATCTAATTTTGGCCCTATACGTAGTAATTTATTTAGTTCAAAAAATTTGGAATTTTTGGGTTGGGCATATATGAGTGAACGGAAGGGTCTCAATAGTCGACACTAATTACTTCTACACAATATTAGAAAATTACACTGTGGGTCAAAATTATGTTACTTCATAATTCATTGCTTCAAAATACATGATTTTTGTTATTCTTGCCTAAATATAAAATATTAAATAAATGATTTTGTGTGTGAAATGTTAGAAAATGCTAGTACATGTTCTAGAGTAGCTGATACCGTAACCCATTTTTCAAAACATTTTTCTTTCCTCTTCTAACTTTCTTTCCGATCCAACCCGACAAACAGGCTTCGACCCGTTTCAATCCGACCCAACCCCGATCCGATTCGACCAACAGACTTTGACTCATTTCAACCCAACCACTTTCAACCCAAACCCGTTTGATCCGAACTTGAACCTGACCCGAATAACCGAATTGACACCTCTAATTTTCAAGATATGTCCGTCAACTACTGCCAATTAATGCCAACAATATGGACTTACTTGTCATATTATATACTCCCTTCGTCCCAGCTTAAATTGCACAACAATCATTATTACACTATTCAAGAAACATGTTTGACCGTTAATATGTTCACCATCATATAATAATGGCAAATAAAAATTTGATATTGAAAACTACTTGTTACGATGAATTCAACAATATCATATATGTTAATATTATTGTTTATATATATATTTAAATATGTGGTCAAAGTTGGACACTGAATAGTGACATAAAGTGAAGTGGGTAATTTAAACTGGGACGGAGGGAGTACTTGAATCTTCCTTTTGAAAAGCCAAGAAATTTATAAAATATTTAGGGTTGTTGGAAGGTACTAGTGCTCCCTCCATCATACTCCATCCCACTAATAATTTTCTATTTTTATTTTTGTTTCGTTCTACTAATAATTTTCTACTTCTAATCTTTCTATTTAGACATATATATGTGGTCATAACTTTTCCTTTCATTTGATTTATGTTGACCCACTATCATCACCCATTAAAAAGATGCCACATAACTTGTCTCAAATTTTGTACAAAAACAATTCGAAACTTTAAAGTGGGACGGATGAAGTAGACCCTTTACAATGTTCTTTTATGACAATTTCTTTTAACTATAGTACTCTTTGTGTCTAAGCCAATTCTGCTGAGAGAAATGACTAGGTTTAATTTGGGGAATGAAATATCCAAAATGCTCACAACCTGGAAGCCCTATGTTCTATCCTCTTTGCCTGCCCTCTCTACCTCTCTACTGCCTCTACACTTGCTGTCTCCACCACCTCTCCACTGCCTCTTCACTAAAAAATATAAAACGTCAACAAATATTTTTAATAAAAAACTACAAATATCAACTTATATCACCCAAAAATTACAAACATTAACTCCTAACACGTGAACCTCATCCAGAAAATAAAAATATATCAACATAAGAAAAAAGACACTACAAACATCAACTCCTATTACCAAAACCTCGACGGAAAAATTAAAAAACCTAACTTAAGATTTTTTTAAAAAAAACACTACAAGTATCAATCCATATCACCAAAAAAATTGCAAAACCTCAACTCATATAAATTAAACCTCACCCGAATAATGAATAACATCAACATAAGAGAAAAAAGCTATGAACATCAACTAAAAACCTACAGTACCTCAATAATAAAAATTCTTCAAAAAAAAAGAATCTGGTGAGATTCAAACCCAGGTCACTAACCTCAAAGTATAGAGCAATAACCACTACACAAAAGACTCTTATTGAACATAAACTCAATCAAATAATTAAATCTCAGCATACACGTCAATAACATAAATTCTTCAAAATGAAGGTCACTCAAAGATTCAAACTCGAGACCTCAACCTCAACAACAAGAGTCCTAACCACTAAACCAAACAACCTTTGCTAATGCAAACCTCCGTCAAATAAATACTATACCTCAACAAGTCTTTGAAAAAGTAAAACACAATATTAAACCTCACCTTTCAAAAGCCCAAACTCTGCTTCGGCGCCGCCCTTATCGTTCGCCACCGTTCGTCGCAGTCTCTGCTGTCGTCCACGTCCGTCCGCTAGGCGCGTCCATTTCATGCACTACTTTTTCAGCGTGGATCTCACGTGCCTCCACTTCTTCAGCATGCAGCTTCAACTTCCACCAACGAAAATGACTTGTCCAGTCGTCGTTCCCCACTGCAATGCCAAAATCGTAACTCAGCCCCCGCAATTAAACGATGCCACTGAAATTGTTGTTTGTTTTGCTTCGATCGACAACGAAGACAACAATGTCGAGATCAGAGAAGCAGAGCCACCACTGCAATTAACCATCGTTGTCGCTATGATCCGCCGTGGATTCACCGTCAATGTGCGTACCATGGATGGGCCGCGCTTTATAATCACCAGAGAAGAATCGTCGATGTGCCATCACAGCAGAATCGTCGGAGAAGAATCGCCAGAAGCGCCACCACAGCAACGCCTCTCGCGACGGAAGAGGAATCACCAGCAAAAGTAGAAGAATCTGAGCGGTTCACGGTGGCGGTAAAGTGATTCTCAGTGACGCCGAAGTAGTTCGAGGCAGTTTTCAAGAAATGAAGAAGGAATACGACGGGAAAATAAATGAAAATTCTGGAAGATTATGATATTTATATATATTTTTGATAATCACACAATAGATCCCAAGATTTATTAGTATATTTTTTTTTAAAAACCCCATACCAAATGAAACTTACAATAATTGCACAATAAACCCTAGCCTAAAGTTTAGACTGACTAAAACAAGACTTTGTGAAAATAAGTTGATTGTGAAATTTAATAATGCATTATAATATTAAAAATAGAATTTCATTTTTTCAAAAATTATTAAATAATTCCTTTTTGTTCGTTCTTGTATGTATTGTCCTTCATTGTAAAAAAATATTTTTAAAAGAGAAATTATAAAGACTGCAATAATTTTAGAAAGAGAATTTTTTTTGGATTTTTAAAAAAAATATTACATTAGCAAAAGGCAATTATAACGACTAGAAAAAATTACAAATAATAAAATGTTGATCTAGTCCGACCAATTATTACAATTTGAAAATCGAAATATTGATCTAGTTTGAGCAATTATTATAAATAAAAAACCAAAATATTGATCTAGTCTGACCAATTATTACTAACAGAATACAAGTTAAGAATAAAAAACCAGAAAACATAGATGACGATACCATAAGGACATCCTAATTTTGACCTCCCAAATATTGGTAGAGATGTTCCGTAAGGTCATTTTTCAACTGGTCATGTTTAGCACTGTTGCATACTTCCCTCCAATTTTGCTTAAAAGTCACTAGATCAGCATGTCACTCTGCATTATAATGCCAAGGAGAGTCGTCGATTTGGTCATAATCACCTGGTTGAAACTGCAACCCATAGGTATCTCTTTCATCTTCGACTATCATGTTGTGCAATATGATACAAGCTATCATAATTTCACCCAACATGTCTATATTCCAGTATCGGGATGGGTTGTTGATCACAAAGAACCATGCTTGTAAAATACCAAAAGCACGTTCGACGTCTTTCCGGTAGCTCTCTTGGCGCTTTGTGAGAAATTGTTTCTTTGGGTCATTCGAAGCCGTATATGCGGGCATGAAGGTCACCCACTCCAGATAGATTCCAACAGTAAGATAGTACCCTTGATCGTAGCTGGAACCATAGACTTCATTAGGAAAACGTGAAGCCCTTCCTTCACATACATCATCAAACAAGGGTGATTTGTCTAGGACGTTGATAATATTGTTTGACCCCTCCATACCAAAAAATGCACGCCAGATCCATGTATCGTATGATGCCACTACTTCCAAAATAATTGAGGCGCGTCCACTTCTACCTTGAAACTGACCTTTCCAACTCACGAGACAATTTTTCCATTCCCAATGCATGCAATCAATACTACCTAGCATATCTGGAAATCCACGTCTTCGAGCTACATGCATCAGGCGTGCAATATCCTCTTGATTTGTTGATCGGTGGTACGTTGGAAAGTACACAACAATTATTGCTTTCACAAAGTGAGACACCGTTTCTCTGACCGTTGTTTTGCCCATATGTGAGCATTCATCCAGTTTAACGAATGCACAACCATATGCCAAATAGTGTATGGCCACCGTGCACTTGTGGAGTGGAGAAAATCCTTCACAACCGCAAGCATCAGGCCTTTGTACGAAATAGGGATCGTGGTTGGTGACATCTTCGAGTATACATTGGAAAACATTTCGCCGCATGCAAACCTAGTAGGAAAATGATGATCGTCGTACATTATTTTAGGAAAATGATGATCGTCGTACATTATTTTAGGAAAATGATGATCGTCGTACATTCTTTCAGATGGGACGTGTCAATGACAACCCCTTTAATTTTGTCTAGCGTAATCTTTGAAATGATGAATGAATTCAATCCACGTGAATAGATGAGACGTGTCAATGACAACCCCTTTAATTTTGCATAGCGGAATCTTTGAAATGATGAATGAATTCAACCCACATGAATAGATGTGACGTGTCAATGACAACCCCTTTATTTTAGTCTAGCAGAATCTTTGAAATGATGAATGAATTCAACCCACGTGAATAGAAAGGATGTGTCAATGACAACCCCTTTAATTTTGTCTAGCAGCATCTTTGAAATGATGAATGAATTCAACTAAATATTAAAACTACACAATTTTAAAAAACATAGACAACTTAAAAATCGATCTAGTCTGACCAATTATAACGAAAGGAAATGACTAAAGTATGATCAAATCTTACCAATTATTACAAATAGGCAATTACAATCAATATTGACCGTGGAGTATCCCCATTAATTTATCATGCAACGCCATATGCTCTGTGGTCAACCCTTGTTGTTGCATCAAAGTATTGAAGAGTGTAGTGTCAGCAAGCTTTTGTTCGCGCTCCGATTGGATTCGGATGAACTCGCGTCGTGCTTTGTTATACTCCCTTTTCTCTTTTTCATTATCCACAACCTTTTCAGCACTTTTAGCAACTTATTCGATTTTGGACTTAAACTGCATTAGTTTTGATTCTGTTGATTGTCCATTATCTGTTGTTCTCCGCGTAGCCTTTCCTTTTCCCCTTACCATGCATTTAGCGTCTTTGATTCCAACCGGCCTGGATGGATATTGCATCGTGCTAGCATCATCACTACTATGGGCCATTGATGGTACCCGTGGTGTATATTCCTCTCCATCAGTTTCCTTTGGGCCATATTGTGCCAAAAATTTAGGGTTACCTTTGCACGGATCATAGCAATGAAAAAATAAAAATTGTTGGCCTCCATTTTCATCCGTGAATAAGTTAATGGCCCATGACTTTATATCTTCTTGGCTAGAGCCGCTCCCGCTTCGACTATAGTGCCACATGGCTTTACTTTCACATCCCACATATTTGCCGATATCGTGTGAAATTGGATTTTGGGAAGAGTGGTTCGGGATGGAGAGTTCGTGTATGCATTTTGGGAAGAGTGGAATTGACTTTGGAAATTCATGTATGGATTTTGGGAATTCATATAGAAATTGGGAGGGACGTTTGTAGGATTTTCATTAATTTTTGAATTTGAAATAAATGGACAAAAATATGGATTTTGTGCTGGATTTTCTAAATTAGAAGCATTTGGAATTACCTTGTCTTTCCCCTTCGACGTTCTCTATGAATCCATCACAAAAAATGGAAATAAAAGTGAAAATTGGAGCAAAATTTAGAAAATGAAACAATGAGGTAGAAGTATTGGAATTGGAAGTGGTGTGATTAAATGGGTTGAAATCAGCTCTATTTATAGGCAAAAAAAAGTAGGGGAAGGCATGGGAAAAAATATGGTTTTTAATTTTTGGAAAAATTTTAAAAAAGGAAAATTTTAAGAAATAAGCCATTGGGACACGTGTCACCCTGAGATTGGGAAACGTGTCCCATTCAAAATCTACCCCAATATAGCGGTTAAAAGGGGACACATGTCGCCCTTTAATTAGGCCACGTGTCCCAGAGTTTAAATTGAAGCCGTGTTAGTCAAAATATCTGTTGCAGACACGTGGTCCAATCATTGGGTGACACGTGTATGCAGCAGTTTTTTTATTATAAAAAAATGGGCTGGCTGAGTGGGACATGTGGGCCAATGGCAGACTGCCACGTATCCCACTTAGGGACTAAAAAAGGGGCCGCATGTGAGCGGCCCCACAGGTTAACATGCATTTAATTAAAGTGGGCTCTTGGGTGGTCTCTTAGAGCATGTACAATGGGGGGCTCAATTCAGGCTCAATTAAAAATTGGGACGGAACCGAGCCTGAAAACCCCCACAGTGGTGGGCTTGGAGCGGGTTGCATCAATGCAGCCTCTTACTCTGGTTGCATGAACTGAGCCGACTCAGCATTAATAGTTGTCTACGCAGGGCATGTGCGCCCTGTCCTTTGTGTGAGGCTGCTTCTTTTTTTTTTAAACCAAGGGTGCCACATGGCACCCTATGATTGGGCCACGTGGCACTGTTGTACCTCCCTTTAAATATTTTTTAAGGGCGATTGGGATATGTGGCCCAATCTGGTAGTGCCACATGTCACTACCAAAAATTTTAAAAAAGAAGAAGCAGTTTTTAAATTTCTGAAAATTATTTTGTACTATTTAAAAATCCAAAAAATGGAAAAATTGCAAAAAAATCTGATATTTATTTTTTAAAATCTAAATTAAATTTGGATCTTTTTAAAAATCAAAATTACATTCTTAAAAAAACATGGTTATTTTAATTATGGTTCATAAAATAAAATTTAAAAATTGAAATTAATTTCAAAAATTAAATTTGAAAAAACAAAATCCAATTAAAAAATTATAGGTATATTATTAAATTTCACCTTTCAATTTATTTTGTTAGGTAAATTAATTTGAATTAAATATTAAATGTAAAAATAATGAGTAGAATAAAGGGAATCAAGTGGGGGCCCACGGAGTGTGCTCAAGGTGAAAAAATGGAGTGATTTAGTTGCGAGCTCAATTGTTGAGGTGGAAGAGAGATATTAATTATTTAATGAACTGAAACTGCAAGAGCGGGCTCGGAGTAGGCATAGCATTGTACATGGTCTAAGCAAGAGCCCATGGAGTGGTATTTTAATAAGAGACCGCTTTAGAGACCACCATTGTGGACATTTTCGGTCTCCGGAGCGGTCTCTTAAAATTAAGAGACCACCACTGCACATGCTCTTAGTCTTTTTTCCTTTTTAAGTAAAGGCGGCTGGAATCCATAAAAGGAAGAAGGGTTGTTGGCGGCATTTCCATTCAGATTATGCATTATCATGTGGAGATGGGGAAGTGATTGTTTTTTAATTGATATACTTTTAATTTTTATGTTATTGAATAAGTATGGATTTGTTTCTATACGTTAGCATTATTATTCGACCTAATAGATTAGACTGATGTGTCTATGATGATAATTTAATCTAATTGTTTATGTCGATGTATTTTGTCCAATATGGTTTTACAAATTTGTGTGTTTGTGATTTCGTTTGTATTTCTCTATTAGGAGTTTCGTTCTTGATCTGTAATTTTCAAGGTGTTTACAGTTTGGACAATATAGATCGTGTTTTGGATCAAGAACAAGTGGCGTTATAACTGTTAATGTAGATCCCTGTTTGGCATAGTGATATTGATGCTGATATGCTCCTCTTAATAAAGTGGTCAGGATTTTCACGGGAATCAAGTTAATATCCTCGAGAGCAATGTTACAGCTTTTATTAGATCTCTGAACTGTAATGGAACACATGATCAGTTTGGTTGACATGTAATTTGAATATCGTTGCAATAAATTGGTTATTACTAGAGGCAAAAAATGAATCTCCTTGTGAAAACTCTGGATTAAGGAATTTTAGATCTTTAACTAAACGAGGGATTTTGCAAACCCTAGTATAGCGGCAAAATTGATCACAATTAACCCTCAGGATTATGAACAATTTGAGATCTATGAAGCTAACTAGCCCGCATGGTTAGTTCACAAATCGAAGGTATTGATACTTAATTAACCCTCAGAATTAAGTAACAATGAAAATAGCTCGCAAGCTTAGAGAATGAGCTCAAAAATTTTAATATATGATTGATAAAAAAGTGTAAAATTCATGGACAAGCCCCCTATTTATAGGGTTAGTCTCGGCCATATATCCTAAACACATCTGGAAACTGAATTGACTTATAGCAGATTTCAAAGCTAAAACCACATATCTAACTAAAATACCTAAAATAAATAAAGATATACTCGAATTCTTCTCCAAGTAATCTTTAAGAATATTACCTTATCTAATCTTAACAAATCTAAGTCTAATCAGAATAAAACTGAATATTCTAAACCCTAATGGACTGTATTTTTGAAATTCATCCGTTCAAAGACCACATGGCCGTGCTTATCAGTCCAATAACCCAAAATGAAATAAATTTATAAAGATCACAATACCTCGTTAAAAACCCAATGGGAAAAAGAGTATAATGTTCTTCACGACGTCTTCAATTAATCGACAAGCTTGAATAATTAATCCAAAACCTAGTCGATTTAGTCCTGAGTTGTTCATCATGAAGTTGATCAATCAAAGCATTCAATGTTGCATCTCTAAACTTTGTTCTTGACCTTGTCATCGGTCCATCCATGTCACTTAGAGGATCCCAAACATATCCCTTGAATGTTTGATCAAGTCATGAAATGTCTTCATTTATGGTGGTAGTCGTATTGGCATCTCCATCATTCCCTCCGTGGTCGAAAGGTTTTGGCCTCGAAACTGAATCGTCTTTAAAGGTAAATGGAGATAAATCAGCAAAATTGAAAGTAGTACTAACACCATAATCACCTGATAGATCAATCTTGTAAGCATTATCATTCACATGCGCCAATACTTGAAAATGACCATCACCACGATGACTTAATTTAGATTTCCGAACATTCGAAAACCTCTCCTTCCGCATATGTAACCAAAGCCAGTCGCTCTCCTTGAATTGGACAACTCGGCGGCCATGGTTGGCTATGTCAGCATTCTGAGCCTTCGTCCTTTCAATCCTCAACCACACCTTCTTGTGTAATCGCTTCACAAAATTAACGTTCTTTTCTCCATCCAAATTTTGCACATGTTTAAAATTCAAAGGAATTAAATCAAGAGGTGTAATTGGTAGAAATCCATAAACAATCTCAAATGGAGGTAAAGAAGTAGTAGAATAAACAGTGCGATTGTAAGCAAAATATGCAATCGGGATGCACACTTCCCAATGCTTCAATTTTTTCTGAACTAGGGCACGCAGAAGAACCCTTAAAGTGTGATTTGTGACCTATGTTTGTCTATCAGTCTGCGGATGACTTGCCTAGAAAACAACAATTTCATCCCTAACTTGCGCCACAATTTACTCTAGAAGTAGGACAAAAATTTGACATCTATGTCTGATACTATAGACGCGGGGATGCCATGTACTCGGACCACTTATTTCAAAAATAAATCCACAGCATGTTTTGCATCATTTGTCTTCCTACAAGGAATTAAATGTTCTATCTTCAAAAATGGATCAACAACCATAAAGATAGAATCATTACTTGATTGAGATCGTGGTAATCCGAGAACAAAATTTATGGAAATATCAATGCAAGGATGCGTAGGAATTGGTAAGGGAGTATACAAACCGTGAGGCTTAGTTTTTGAATTCGCCTTCAAGCAATCAATACAATTCCTACAAATCCTATCAACAGAAAGTGCCATTTTCGGCAAAAGAAGTGTTCTCGGAACAAAATATTAGTTTTCAATGCACCAAAATGTCCCATTAAACCACCTAAATGAGCTTCTCAAACAAGTAATTCATGCATAGAATCTTGAGGAATACATATCCCATTGTCACGAAATAAAAACCCATCTTGTCAAAAAAATGTTTCATACGCACCATGTTCATAAACAGCATAAACAAATGAAAAATCAGGATCGGTAGCATATAAATCTAGCACGAAAGAAAACCCTAAAAGGACACATTCCAATCGTGCTAGTAAAACATGTTTACGACTCAAAACATCAGCAACGACATTTTCTTTACCCTTTTTGTATCGCAATACATAAGGAAAATATTCAATAAAACTAGACCATTTAGCATGATGCTTATTCAACTTCATCCGACTCTTCAAATATTTCAACGACTCATGATCACTATGAATAACGAATTCTTTATGCAATAAATGATGTTGCCAAGCCTCTAATGCATACACAATTGCATTGAATTCTTTATCATACGCAGGATAATTCAGAGCACCATCTTTTAGCTTTTCACTAAAATAAGCTATAGGTCGATCCTCTTGCATCAAAACAACACCAATACCAACACTAGGAGCATCACGATGAATCTCAAAAGTACCATTAAAATCAAGTAAAGCGAGAACTGGAGCATTACATAATTATACTTTCAATTCATTAAATGCATTCTCTTGATCATCACCCCAAACAAATTTCACATTCTTTTTAACTAGTTCATTTAAATGTGCCGCAATAGATGAAAAATCATGCATAAACCTTCTATAAAAACTAGCTAAACCATGAAAAGAACGTACCTGATTGGCATTGGTACATCTCGGCCAAGTTTGAATTGCCTCAGTTTTGGTTTTGTCAACTTTTATGCCCTCCTTAGAGACCACAAAACCGAGAAACACCACTTCGGAAGCTCAAAAAGTGCATTCTTGATGTTTGCATACAAACAAGACTCACGGAGTGCAATAAGAACCATTTTAACATGCTCAATATGATCATCAATTTATTTTAAATAGATAAAGATATCATCAAAATAAACCACAACAAATTGACCAATAAACTTTCTCAAAACATGATTCATCAACCGAACTTAGTTTTAAATTCAGTTTTCCATTCAATCCCTTCCTTAATTCGAATATGATGATGACCTTAAGTCAAATCAATCTTAGTATATATCACAGATCCATGCAAATATTCAAGCATATCATCTAACCTAGGGATAAGATGGAGATATTTAATGGTTATATTGTTAATATCATGAAAATATATACACATTCGCCAAGTTTTATCTTTCTTAGGAACTAAAATGATAGGGACAACACAAGGACTTAAAGATCCGTGCACATAACCTTTTTGAAGTAACTCCTCGACTTGTCATTTTAGTTTCTTTGTCTCCTCAGGGTATGCTTTGTAAACTGGTCGATTAGGTATAAACGAATCCATGATCAAGTCAGTCTGATGCTCGATGCCTTACAATGGTGGTAATCCATGCGGCAAGGCTTCCAGAAAGACATCCTCAAATTCCTCCAACATTTTCAGCAAACTGTGGAGGAACATGCACAAATATATCCTCATTGGCAAAATAAATCTCTTTAAAATATATGATTAAGATATGAGAATGATTAGAGAAATCACGATTCAAGTCCCTAAGAGATGAATACAATGATTTTCCAAATTCTATTGGCAATTCACATTTTATCATATAAACTGATGGTAAGGGACTAAGATGTGAAGATAAAACTTTTCACGACTTTTCAGAATCATTCACCGACTTACCTTTCTTACCTGGTTTGGCCATCCCTGGGGTTTTGTCAAAATTTCCAGGGTTTTGGCTCATTTTAATCTCCTTTTGGCCGTGATTTTCTAAACCCTGAGTAGGGTTTCGATCGGCCCCTTCTGACTCAGACAAAAACTTTTTTTGTCGATTTTCATGCACCTCTAAGCCTCAATAACTACCACTGGTGACAATGGAGTTAATGTATACCTGGTTCTTTCCTTAATCACAGTGATTTTTTTAGTGTAACCATCATGCATAGATTTACGATCAAACTACCATGGTTGTCCTAACAAAATATGACTAGATTCCATAGGTATAACATCACATAAGATAGAATCATGATATTTTCCGATCTTAAAGCTAACAATGCATTGTTTATTAACCCTAATCTCACCACTACCATTTAACCAAATAAGTTTATAAGGTGATGGATGAGTAGTAACAGATAAAGACAATGATTTAACAAGAAGATTGGAAAAAATATTAGCACAAGATCCTCCATCAATAATCAGTAAACAATTCTTATCTTTCACAAGGCATCAAGTATGAAAATATTAATTCTTTGTACTTGAGTTTCGGCCACTTGAGAGTTTAAGGCTCTCAATGTCACGAAATTATCTTGTGTTTCCGGACCTTGTTCACCTTGATCATTAACGATGATCTCTTCATCTACATGTTCTTCTCCAAAATCCTCAAGAGGTGGCATATCGGTGTATTCATCTTCTTCTTTGCCTTCTCATAGTCAACTCGTTGCATTATCATTAAAAACAAACCCTAAAACTTCTGACACAATGTTTATGCCAAAACTTAAATCCATAGCCAGAGGTTGATAATAGTTTAACAAACTAAAGGGTAACTAAAAACTTGTGTTTGGGATCTTCATAACATGCATTTAATCAAAATGTTTAGCAAAAAAATAATTAAAACACCCTAATAACTAGAAGCCTGAGGGACATATAAATAGAACTAGAATCAACTGAACCATAAAAACCTCCTCCTCCACCTCCGCTACCACCACTACTATCGCCGCTGTCACCGATAGCACTAGTGCTGGTGGTGACACAAGAATGAAGATAAAAATTTATAAATAATTAAAAGCATCTTGATATTATAAAATCCATTAAAATTTTCCTAGTGAACAAATAAAGCTAATAATTTTATTTGAGCATGTAGTGCGCAGTGCGTGCATATGTATAATCGTGTTTGTCCTAATACTGAGAGTTAGATTGTTTGATTAAGTACATATATGAACCTGGTGCTTGTTAATTTATGTACCATTCTAACACAATTTTTGTAAGGTTCAAACAAACCAACATATAAGGACATCTACACTAAAAAAGATAACCAAATAATACAACAACCTCACAAAAATACTCTAGAGTAGAGGAAATCGTTGGTAAATCCTACTATAATTTCATCGCCTACTTAAGGCTCGAGGACAAAGTCACTCAAACAAATATGAAATTTCATATGTTAGAAGTTTCTAGTGCTACGTGAAATTGCAAAACTGTATGTAGGATTAAACACTGTTGTGTAGCTAAAATTTAAAATCACACTGAACCATTCATAAATATATAAATATACGCCTACTCATTTATATAAATATATACAAATGAAATATTTTCTTATATTAGCATATATGTATTTGCATAAATGAAAAACTATTAGACCAACTAATGTTGGTGTTATTATGAAACTAAGATTGACTCTAATAAATTGACGCAATTACTTTTCTTCCTCATTGCTAAGTCATTTAAAAGAGGAAAAATTCGCAACACACGAATCCTTCACGCTAAAAATATCTCTATTCTAAACCGAAGAAAAATAGTGATCTAAAATCTACTAAAAGTTTGCTCGTAAATACAAAAATATGCTCAAAGACTCAATGAAAATCAGTTCAAAGATATGCTAAAAATGTAGAAATCTACGAAGAATCACATTAAATCCGCCGAGTGATCCATGCTAGTGATAATATGATAGGAAGTGAACCACAAAAGAGAAAAGGAAAGCAATGAACGTTACATGTTGAACGATTGTGGTATATTTTTTAAAAATATTTTTGCACGAGATGCCCACAATTTTATACCAGAATATAAGGTTAGATTTGTTTCAATTTCCTTTGAGGCCTAATTGTTAATATAACTTCCCATTCTTATACACAGACAATCTAATTTTTTTAAAAGTATTCTTTAAACTAGATACAACACGTAAAATTGTGCAGTTCAAAATTATTAAAAGAATGTAATTATAATTTTTGGATTAGAGTTTATTAAAAAATAGAGGATCATTTTTAAATGATTATATACGAATAAATTATTTTTGATTTGATGTACAAAAATTATGAAGGCAACAGATGTATCCTGTAATTTTCACCATCACCATCCTTTTATGATTTGTGACAGTTACAATTTATGTCATGTGTGCAAGTAATCACTCATTCTTCCTACTGAATTTGGAATATAATCTAGTGTTACCTACTAAAAGATGTAATTGAGCATTATTTATTCCTATTGACTTTGGAATGTAATTCGGCTACTGATTAATATTTAAATATACTTTTATTCCTGTATGGAATACGCTCGATTTAATCCACTAATATTTCCGTCACAAAATTTTCTTACATTTAAGTCTAATCTTTTTAAAAAATATTTGGGAAGGGTGAATGGATTTGGCTAATGTTAAACATTTTTAAGAACAAATTTCCTTATAAAATGGTCTGGAAAACTTACTTGATTGATCTAATCCAACCAAGAAAGAAAACTAATTTTATTTTTAATGATATTAAAAGCTCAGTTGCACTTTCATTAAAAAGAAACCCTGAAACTTTTGACACTATAATTTTGCCAAAACTTAAATCCAGAACCATAAATTGATAATAGTTTGATAATCAAAACGGTAACTAAAAACCGTGTTTGGGATATTCATTATATGCCTTTCACCACAACAATTTATCAAACATAAATTAAAAGACCCTAATAATTAGAAGTCTGAAGGACAGATCAATAGAACTAGATGCATAAACTGAACCATTAAAACCTCTTTCTCTGCTATCGCTACCACCACCACTGCCGCCGCTGCCGCTGCCACTGCCAGTACTAGTGCTGGTGGTGGCACAAGAAAGAAAAACAAAATTACTAAATAATTAAGATAATCTTGATTTTATAAAATCCATTAAAATTTTCCAAGTGAACAAATACAGCTAGTAATATTATTTGTGCATGTAGTGCGCACGTGTGCATAAACGTGTTTATCCCAAACTGAAAGTTAGATTGTTTAATTAAATACATATATGAACCTAGTTCTTGTTTATGTACCATTCTAATGCAACTTTTGTAAGGATCGAACCAACCAACATATAAGGGTATCGACACTAAAAGAATGGAACTAAATAATACAACAAGCCCACAAAAATGCTCTGGAGTAGAGGCAATCGTTGTTAAGTTCTACTATAAATTCAGTAATTACCGCCGACTTAAGGCTCGTGGACAATGTCAACCAAACAAATATGAAGTTTTAGATGTGAGAAGTTCTAGTAATTCGTGAAATGTTGTGTAGGATTAATCAATGTTGTGTAGCTAAAATTCAAAATCACACTGAATCATGCATAGTTATATAGATATACACCTACTCATTAATATAAATATATAAAAATGGAAGATTTTCTTATATTATTATATATGTATGTGCATAAATGAAAAAGACTACTTCCTCCGTCCCGCCAGTTTTGGCCTATTTTTGGTCAACTTTCTCAGACCATGTTTGACCATAAATTTCAATTACTAAATGGACTCTAATATCATCATGTGAGATATTTTTAGACTCCTATGTTTACGTAGTTTCAGATTATCAAATTTTAATGTACCATTAATATCCGTAATTAAAGTTATTGATGGTCAAACATGGGCTGAAAAAGTTGACAAAAATAGGCCAAAACTGGCAGGACGGAGGGAGTATTAGACAACCTAATGTTGGTGTTATTATGACACTAAGATTGACTCTAATAAATTGATGCAAATGATGTTCTTCCTCATTGCTAAGCCATTTAAAACGGGAAAAATTCACACAATACCCGAATCATTCACTCAACAAATATCTTTGTTCTAAAATGGATTAAAATAGTGATATAAGATCTGCTAAAAATCTACTCGTAAATGCTGACATGTAATTAAAGACTAACTCAAAATATGTTCAAAGATATGCTAATAATGCAAAAATCTGCAAAGAATCACATTAAATCCACCGACTGCTCCATGGTAGTGCTAATACAATAGGCAGTGAACAACAAAATAGAAAAGGAAAGCAATGAATGTAACATGATGTATGATTGTGCCTGATTTATACCAAAATATAAGGTTAGATTTATTTCGATTTTTCTTTTAAGGCCTAATTGTTAATATAGCTTCCCATTCTTATACACAGATGGTCTAATGTTTTAAAAAGTATTCGATAAAATTGTGCAGTTTGACATGATTAAAGGAAAATAATTATAATTTTTGGATTAGAGTTTATAAAAATAGAGGATCATTTTAAAATGATTTTATACCAACAAATTAATATAAATTTGATGTGTGGAAGTTATGAATGCAACAAATGTATCCACTAATTTTTACCAACCTTACATGATTTGTGGCAGTTACAATTTATGCCTTTTTTATGTAAGAAATCACTCATTCTTCATACTAAATTTGGAATATAATCTAGTGTTACCTACTAAAAGATGTAATAGAGCATTATTTATTCTTATTGATTTTGGAATGTAATTCGGCTGCCGACTAAGATTTCAATATACTTTTATTGCGGCACGGAATACGCACGATTTAATCCAATAATAATTCCGTGACAATTTTTTTTACATTTAAGTCTAATTTTTTAAAATTATTTATTTGGGAATGGTGAGTGGATTTGGCCAATGTTAAACATTTTTTTTCTTCATAAAAAGGACCGGAAAACTTACCCCATTGATCTACTCCAACCAAGAAAGATTTTTTTAACATCTTAAAAGGTCAGTTGCAGTATCATTAAAAAAACCCCTAAAACTTCTAACACAATGTTTATTGCAAAACTTAAATCCAGAACAAGAATTTGATTATATTTTGACAAACAAAAGGGTAACTAAAAACCTATGCTTGGGATCTTCATAACATGCATTTCACCAAAATGTTTAGCAAACAAAAACTAAAACACCCTAATAATTAGAAGCCTTGGGGACAAATCAATAGAATAGATGCATCAACTGAACCATTAAAACCTCCTCATCCGCCACCGCTACCACCACCACTACTGGCGCCGCTGCCACTGCCAGTACTAGTGCTGGTGGTGACACAAGAAATAAAACAAAAATTATTAAATAATTAAGAGCGTCTTGATATTATAAAATCCAATAAAATTTTCAAGTGAACAAATAAAGCTAGTAATTTTATTTGCGCATGTAGTGCGTATTGCATGCTTGTGCGTAAACGTATTTATCTGACTACTGATAGTTAGATTGTTTGATTAAATTCACATATGAACCTAGTTCTTTTTTATGTTTCATTCTTACGCAATTTTTTAAGGATCAAACCAACCAACATATCTGGAGATCGACACTAAAAGAATGTAACTAAATAATACAGCAACCCCCACAAAAATGCTCTGGAGTGGAGGCAATCATTGGTAATTCCGATTATAAATTCATTTATTACTGCTGACTTAAGGCTCGTGGACAAAATCAACCAAACAAATATGAAGTTTCAGATGTTAGAAGTTTCTAGTGTTGCGTGAAATTGTAAAACTGTATATAGGATTAAACACTGATGTGCAGCTAAAATTCAAAATAACACTGAACTATGCATAATTATATAAGTATACAACTACTCATTTATGTAAATATCTATAGTGGAAGATTTTATGATATTAGCATATATGTATGTGCATAAATGAAAAATAACTATTAGACCAACTAATGTTGGTCTTATTATGAAACTAAGATTATCAATAATAAATTGACGCAATTGATATTCTTCCTCATTGCTAAATTGTTCAAAATAGTAAACATTTACCACAATACCCGAATCATTCATGCTACAAATATCTCTATTCTAAACCAAAGCAAATTAGTGATCTAAGATCTGCTCGTAAATGCAGAAATATACTCAAGGACTCACTAAAAATCTGTTCAAACATATGTAAAAAAATGAAATCTGCGAAGAATCACATTAAATCCGCTGACAGCTACATGCTAGCTAGTGCTGATGCGATAGGCAGCGAAAAACAAAAGAGAAAAGGAAAGCAATGAATGTTACCTGTTGAACGATTGTGGTTTTTATTGATAAATTTTTGCACGAGATGCGCCCGATTTTATATTGAAATTGAAGGTTTGATTTGTTTCTATTTCCTTTAAGGCCTAATTGTTAAGATAACTTCCCATTATTATATACAAACGGTCTAATGTTTTAAAAAGTATTCGGTAAACTAGCCGCACCACGTAAACTTGTGCAGTTCGGGATGATTAAAAAAATGTAATTATAATTTTTGAATTAGAGTTTATTAAAAAATAAAGAAACATTTTTAAATGATTATATATGAATAAATTATGATTGATTTGATGTATAGAAATTAGTAATACAACGGTTGTATCTAGTCATTTTCACCATCCATATATGATTTGTGGTAGGTACTGTTGGAAAATAGTTGATTTTCGTCAACTTTTGGGCTCAGTTTTGAGTAGGATCCGAAATGAATTGGGTCCGGTGGA
>JAULKM010000009.1:11375046-11394394 GCA_032355605.1 Rubia tinctorum
TCTGGCCATTCATAAATTAACACAAGGGGTGGAGATTTATGAAATGGAATCACATGGTAGGTTTTTGGAGTATTTCATAATATTTTTTTATATCTCCTATTGTATCATAAATGAAATCCTTTTTAAGTATAGTTTGGGCTCGATGTGATGTTTGCTTATAGGATACGCTTTTATTACAGGCCCGAGGAGCCTTAAATATAACCCCAACCTATTAAAAAAAACACATTTCAACATAGTTAAGCCTCAAATAAAAAACCTAAAGATACACATCAAAATTCGAATAGGTAAACATCAGATAAAAATAATCAAACGAAAATGAAAACATTAAAAAATGCATCCAAATAGTTAAATATCAAATAAAAAAACTAAATATACATATCAAAATTTAAATGTTTCACCAAACTGAAAAACATCATAAGTTTTGGTTAAAATATCAAATACTGAAAATGAAAGATCAAGTATGGAAGTAAAAAATTTGTGCATTGCGCGGAAATGGGTGAAAAAAAATGATTTGCGAATTTCTCCAACCCGGATCTTGACCCGTGAGATTCTTATGACCCGGAATGATTAATTCCCCAATTATTTATATCCAGCACCCCAAAAAATGGTATTTGCACACATGTCCCTCCTTCCTCTCCCAATCTTTTTAAAATTATATTTGGAACCCCATCTCTAATTAAACTTTATAATATCTATGAGACGACCTCACACAAAACTTTTTCATAAATATATACTATCACAATTTCATAAATTAATTTCATTTCCTCTTTATTTTATTTTTTGCTGGAAAACCGTCAGATCTTTGCCAATACCGAATTTTTCCAGGATCCGCCGTTGCGAAAGTTCACGATGGTGATTCCATCTGTTGTCAGCCAGATCGCTTAAGCGACATTCCTGCCTAATGTTGTTGCAGAAGTTCTAGAGTGGAGCGTGCGACATTGGCGCTTGGTGTAGGCTCATTCGACGGTGGAGCGGAAGAGGAATCCAGCATCGAAGAAGAAGAAGAAAATCGAACGACAGTAGAACCAAAATCAGAGTTGTGCTGGAGAAAGGCATTCTGGTATGATTTCTCCGGCCTCTTTGGCTTCCGTGCTTTGATTAGTCCAGTACGAAACATTTTTGTTCTATCGTGTTTGTGCCCTGGAGACTGACAACTTTAACTCTGCTTCAAAGGTCTGACATACACGTATTTCCTTACGGCATTGAAAACCCAATTATACTTGCGGTGCTCAATTAATTATAATTTATTTTGCTTGTTGTGATCAATTAACTATGCATGTGAAACGATCAAAAAACTTTCTCTCTAGAAATCAAAACTCTCTCCTTTCTTGAGTTCAAACCAAAACCCCAGCAAGGGGGACCGTCGCCGCCACCGAACCACCACCTTCGGCGGCCCCCCGCCACATCCCCATCCTCCTCAACACCCCTACCCCCATACCCAACCTCTCCTACCGGTAGATTTCTAGATACGTGTTCTCGCTTAGTGGGTGTGCTCCAGGTGGGAGTGCTTCAGGCGGCGTTTTGCTCCACAACATCTCGCTTCATGGCATTTTCGCTACACGGCATTCCACGACATCTTGTTCAACGGCATCTTGTTCCATGGTGGCTCGCTCCACGGCGGTTCTCTCCTGATGGGTCTGCTTCGGGCGGTCCGGACGGCGCTTGAAGATTGGCCATTTTCAGCGCGGTTCGGACAGCGGAGTCGAATCGGTTCACGCGGTTCAAGGTTCAAGGTTGACCCAGTTTGCATGGTCGGCAGTTGAATCGGCCAGGTGCGCTGACCAGGTTTAACTCGTGGGCTGACTCGACTGCAACTCGGCTGCAACTCGGCTGTACTCAGCGGCGACTCAGAGAAGATGCGGCGGTGACTCGTGGGCTGAATCAGCTCACTGGAGACCTCCTCGGTCGTATCCAGGTTACTCTCTCATTTAGGAGTATTTCCACCAGCTGCTTGCATTAATTTCGCAACGGAAAATGGAGGGTACCTCGATTTTTTATTGATGTGACAACGTCATTTCCACCGGTGAACCCTTCGGTGACAGCGGCGAGAAGAGGGTATGATACGTTGTTACAGTAATTCTGGTTGCTTTGTCCGGAGACATCATCAATTTTTTAAAATTTATTGGCGAGGCATGGTTGGTATTTAGGTGTAATTCTGTTTTAATTTCTCTTCTTTACTTTATTTATTTTTACTTTTCGGGGTGGGGGCTATTAATAATGTTTTTGTTATTTCTTTGGTTCTAGTTTTCTTTTGAGTTAAGTGCCCATATGACCTTATGTTTTGGTCGAAAGTGCCTATATGACCCTGTAAAATCTAAAAGTGCGATTATAACCCTATTATTTGCTTGAAAGTGCTAATCTAACCCTGACAACCAGAATTTGGTCAGAATTATGTGAATTGACCATTGTACCCCTCTTTAAAAAAATAAAATTTCAGAAAATATCTAAAGGACTATTTTACCCTCATCATTTTTCTTTATTCCTTTAGACCCAGAAGAAAACGCGCTGACTCTCTCCCCTCGCTTCATCCATTTGCGCCGATTCATCAATCTTTGCTCCAACTCCATTCTCTATTTTCCGGCGCTTGGCTGAGCGGCGTCGGAAAATGGTGGCGTTGTGATGGGACTGGCTTTGGGGTGGCGCCGCGAAGGTTGGATTTCGAGAAGCGGCGGGCGGTGACAGGCGAAGCGGAGGAGCGGCGGTGGTGTGGTGAATCTGGTAGGGTTTTGGAGGGTTGAATCGGGTAGGGTTGGCGGAGCAGAGGATTGAAATGTGTGGTGAATTGGGTAGGCCAGGCGGAGTGGAGAAGGAGCGGTGGTGTGGTAAATCATGTGGTGGCAAGCGGAGCGGAGGAGGTGGCACTTTCAGGGGAAATCCAGATTCTGGTGACCATTTACCAGGAGGAAATCCATATTCCGCTGCCAGAAATCAATTATCGCTGAACTCGGGCCCGTTCAGAAGGGGGAAATCCTAATTTTGGCGGCGGAGGGGCAGAGGGCGAGTATGTGGGGAGGAAGTTCGTCGGTGGAGGAAGCTAGGGGTCATGGGGAGGAAGTTCTCCAACGAGAATCTAGATTCCGACAACCCCGGCGAGAATCCAAAGCGGCGGTGGCTGAATTACGGTGGAGGAGCGGCGGTGACTGAGCTACGATGGAGGATCGGCGGTGGCGTTGGGTGCGGTGGTGCTGATGGAGGTGGCGGCAGAGGGGCAGAATGCGAGTATGTGGGGAGGAAGTCCGTCGGTGGAGGAAGCTAGGGGCCAGGGGGAGGAAGTTCTCCGGCGAGAATCCAGATTCTGAAAACCCTGGTGAGAATCTAAAGCGGCGGTGGCTGAGCTACGGTGGAGAAGCGACGGTGGCTGAGCTACGATGGAGGAGCGGCGGTGGCACTGGGTGCGGTGGTGCTGATTCAAGGAATGAGCCAAGTCAACTAGGGTAAATTGGTCAAAGATTTGGGTAAATTTGTCTTTACAATTTTAGTTTTAAGATTAGGGTTATTTTAGTCTTTTTTTATTTGGTCAACGCCAAAAAACTACCGGTCAATGCCGGAATAGTGTCAAAAGGTTATATCGGCACATTTGATGTAAAAGTTAGGGTTACAACAGCACTTTCAGATTTTACAGGGTTGTATTGGCACTTTTGTGAAATAATAGGGTCATTTCTGTATTTTGCCCTAAGTTCTTCATTATGAAGGCGATCAATCAAACCATTCAATGGAGCATCCCTTAGCTTCATTCTTGACCTTGTCATAAGACCAATCATGTTATTTAGAGGATCACGAACAAAACCCTTGAATGTTTGATCAAGACGTGGAATGTCTTCGTTTATGGTGGTTGTCGTACCCTGATCTCCATCATTTGAGTTGATATCGGGTTCGAGTTCATGTCGGGATTGGATCTTGATTATCAAGTCATCTTTGGGATACAAGTTGAATTTGGTTGTGTCAGGTTCGGATTCTGGTCAATTTCTCTCTGGTCAGAATCGGTTTTGGGTTGATTTTTGTAGTATTGATCAGGTTCAGTTTCTCGATTCAAGTCAGAGATTGATACCTCAACTATTGAAATAAATATCCCACATCGATTCCTTACAAGAATAATAACTAATATATGTAAGATATTGGGTCACCTCCACTTAGAGCTAGTTGGTTTTATGATAGAAGCCCAAGATACCTTTAAATTTTACATGGTATCAGAGCCCATGTTGGATTTATTGGGCTGATGTATGGATCCCATTTAATTTTCTCATATGTGGGTCGTTGAGTGTTTCCACATTAGCACGTGAGGGGCGTGTTGAAAGATATATCTCACATCGGTTCCTTACAAGAATAATAACTAATAAATAAGATGGTGTGTCACCTCCACTTAAAAGCAATTGGTTTTAAGATGGAAGACCAAAATACGTTCAAATTTAATATCTACCCACATACGATTACATTTTTTTCTATATCTTAACCCGATCATATTTTACAAATAAATAAACTCTCTTTATTTATAACTATACAAAGACTTGGGTAAGTGAGACGATCTCAACTAATTTTATGGTGAGGCGAAGGATTTATATATAATTTTTAAACTTGGGAGATGTCATGGGGTGCTATTATAATATGTATTTTTTGTAAATTTGATATTTTATATGATTAGATTTCTATATATTTGCTTATTCTCTAAACAACTCCTTGTATAAATACCTGTTAATATGATCAGTGAAAGTACAATAGTTTTCCATAATTATTATATAGTTTTAAATGGTATTAGCCAAACCCACCAACTCTCTCTACAATTTATTTCTGTAAACCCTACCCCCACAAACCCTAACTCGCCTCCTCCTCTCCAAAGACCACCGACACCTCCACCGATGATAATTCTTGGTCGTCTGCCGCTACTATCCCTTGGATCATGCCCCCTCTGATGCCACTCCATCTCTCAAGTTACATGCTCTCCATTTTTTCCGTGATCTCCATAATTATTCTACATGGCACCAGTCTATCAAGTCTTCTCTTGTTGCTTATGATTTGGATTCTTTTCTGCTCTCGGGTTCGGCCCTGCCTTAAGTTCTGTTGCCTTCCACTAATATTTCCAAGCTACAATAATCCTCCAGACCAAATTTGGAGTTTGCTCTTGGAAAAGGAAGGATCTTTTGGTTCTCTTATGGATCCAGTCGAACATCTCTATGTCGCTGCTTCCTTATATTGTCCGTGTTGTCACAACATCTGACGCCTGGCTTATTTTGGAATATATGTTCCATGTGCAAACTCGAGCCAATTTGATGCATCTCAAGTACCAACTTCAAACTTTTCCGCAAGGTTCTCTCTCCATCCTTGAATATGTGGAGAATAATCGCCTGTTCTCTAATGCACATGTCGAGTGCTCTCACTTTGTATCCAATGATGAACATGTTTAATACATTCTTCAAGGCCTCGATGCAACGCATTATGTGTTTGGCACTGCCTTTATTCTTCGTGCATGGGCGATCTCTTCTCCTCAAATCCGGGGTATGTTGTTGGAGGAAGAATCCCGCATGCATGACAAGCATGCTCAAAACCCTCAATTTGCGGCAAACACTGCTGCCCGGTCCCCTGCTCCAGCATCTGATGGCTTTTCCCGTTCAGCCATTCAGTGTCAGATTTGTCACCGTTCTGGTCATGAAACTCTTAAATGCTGGTAGAGACTCAATACAACTGAGTTCCCGGCAGCCATACCTTGTTCAAACCAGTCCAACCAGCAGTGCTGGTCACGACCACCGCTCGTGAATGTCCGGAAGGTCTATGCCGCGACCAATCTGGTGCCTCTTTCAGCTTTGCATGACTCGGCCTGGTTATTTGATTCTAATGCAACGAACCATGTCACCTATGACTTCTCCAATCTTTCTGCCAACTCTATTTACACTGGTAATGATGACTTAAAAGTTGGCAATGGTACGTCTCTTCCTATTACTCATTTGGGCTCATCTATTTTGCCATATTTTAACAAGCCTGTCCATTTACATAATATTCTTTTTGTTACTAATATCTGCAAAAATCTCCTTAGTGATTCTCAAATTACTAAAGATAATAATGCTTATATGCTATTTTCCCTACCCATTGTTATGTGAAGAATCAGCAAGGTTGGACACTTCTATCTGAAATCGTTGAAAATGGTCTTGATCGCCTCAACACACACCTCAATCGCCCAAAGATCTCTATGTTGCTCTCCTTGGCGCACACGTTGGCTTACAAACCTGACATGAGCATCTCGGTCATTCTCACGAGTCTTCTCTTCATTGTTTAGTTAGTCGTTTTTAGCTTCATGTGTCTTCAAATAATTTGCAAAATATTTGTGAGTCTTGTCAGCTCGGTAAGAGCCATAGATTACCTATTTCCCATATTCATGAGTCTAGGAAGGCTCCTTTTGATCTTGCTGATTCAGATGTTCGGGTTCTTCTTCTGTTTCTTCATTTAGTGGAAATCGATATTTTTTAATTTTTGTTGATGCCTGTACAAAATTTGTTTGGATACATTTTCTTGCTCAAAAATCACAAGTTCTAGATCAGTTTCAAAATTTTCAAAAAATAGTTGAAACTTTGTTTGACTCCAAAACTAAATAATTTCAATCTGACTGGGAGAGTAATTTCTATAGGTATCCTCTTATCTTCAAGGTCAATGTATTTCTCATCGTGTTTATTGTTTTCATAATCAGTCTCAAAATGGCACTATTGAATGTCGTCATTGTACGATTGTTGAGAAGGGTTTCTCCCTTTCATCGCATGCGCGCCTTCCGACCACTTTCTGGGAGCACAATTTTCATACCTCTTTCTAACTTCATAATCATACACTTTCTCCAACATTAAATAATAAATCTCCATTTGAGTCTCTTTTTCAAAAAATTCCTGACAATGAATTTTTAAAAACATTTAGTTGTTTGTGTTATCCTTTTCTTCATCCTTAAGGGTCTAACAAACTTGAGTATTGTTCTTCTCCTTGTGTATTCATTGGGTATATTTCTTAGTATAAAGGTTATCTATGTTTACATGTTCCGTCAAATCGTATCTATATTGCAGTCATGTCATTTTAATGAATCAACTTTTACGTATACTGGTCATATAACTCTTGTATCATTTAACCCATCTCCTGACACAAATTTTGTACCTGTTTCTTTTCTTAAATTAGCTACTTCTGCTCCAGCTCTTAATCCTATTCTGCCACCCCGTACAACTTCTGTTCCGACATCTTCCGTCTGCAAGCCTAACGATCAGCTTTCTCCGGCTCACATATCGCTCCATGTTCCACCGGCTCCCTCTAGTGCGACGCTCACTCCCCCACCCCCAGAGTCAACTCAGCCTCCCTCCATGTCCTCTCTGGTGGCACAGTCTCCTCTCATCCCGTCGGCGACCTCCTTTTCTTCCGCCCTTCCACCTCTCCTATGTCCCCTCCTACAGCCACCTATCCCTCCTACTTTCACCCAGTTGATAACACTCAACACTCTATGGTCAATTGCTCTAAAACTAACATAACCTTAAAGCTCTTACTTCTACTCGCCTTCCTTTGCCTCCTTCTCAAATAACTCTTTTTAAACCCAAAACCTTTTCTCATGCTTCTAAGTTACCCGAATGGAAAATGTAATGCAAGTTGAATATGATGCTCTTATGTGTAATGGAACATGGAATTTAGTTCCGCCTCCTCATAATGCTAAAAAAATTGGGTTGTGAGTGGGTTTACAGGATAAAGCGTAAGCCAGATGGTTTAGTTGAGCGTTATAAAGCTCATCTTGTGGCTAAAGGGTTCAATCATGAAGAAGGTGTTTATTATGCTGATACATTTAGCGTTGTTGTGAAGCCTACTACAATTGGCTTGTTCTATCCATTGCTCTTACACTTGATTGGCATTTACATCAGGTTGACATATATAATGAATTTTTGAATGGTGATCTTTCTGAGACAGTTTGCATGTCGCAACCCCCTGGTTTTGTTGATGGATCTCGATCCTCTCATATGTCTCCTTCGCAAAGCACTATATGGACTAAAGAAGGCTCCTCAAGCTTGGTTTACTAAGCTCAGACAGTTTCTTCAGGCTCATGGCTTTACTCCTTCTAAGTCTGATACTACTATATTTACTCGTAGACATGGCTCACATGTCTTGTATATTTTGGTGTATGTTGATGATCTTGTTGTTACTGGATCCTTCACTGCTCTAATTACGAAGTTTATTGGTAAATTAAATAATGCCTTTATACTTCGTGATCTTGGTCATTTACATTATTTTCTGGGAATTGATCTCACTCGGTTCAAGTCAAGCATGGTTATTTCTTAGCAGAAATATATTCGTGATCTCTTGGAGTGTAGCAAAATGACGGATGCTAAGCCAATTTTGTCCCCGGATGAGCCTGGATTGTGGCTCGTATAGGATGGGGATCATGTGCGTGATCCACACCTTTATCAGAGTATTGTTGGAGCATTGCAAAATGCCACGATCACTCGTCCAAAAATTTCTTATGCTGCTAATCATGTTTGTCAGTACATCCATAATCTGACTGAGTTGCAATAGTTTGCCGTGAAACGCATTTTGCATTATCTAAAGGGGTCCATAGATTTCGGTCTTACACTTCAGCCTTGTACAGATCATCGCCTCGTAGCTTTCTCTGATGCTAGTTGGGCGTCCGATGAAGATAACTGACGCTTTCAGCATGGTTTTGCTATTTATTATGGTGGTAATATGATCAGTTGGTCTTATCGGAAGCAACATGTTGTGGCAAAATCGAGCTCAGAGGTTGAATACAGGGCTATTGTGTTTGCCTCCTCTGAGCTCATCTGGATTCAACAGTTGTTACTTGAGCTCAAGGTTCCTTTATCTCCTCCACATATTCTTCTTTGTCATAATTTGAGTACTACCTTTATGTCTGCCCATCCATTTTTTCATCAGAGGTCCAAGCATATCAAGATAGATTATCATTTTATTCTGGAACAGGTTGAGGATGGTTCCCTTGATGCATGTCATGTTAGTTCTCTTGATCAGATTGCTAATATTTTTACAAAAGTTGTTGGTAATGTGCATTTTGGTGCACTTTGACCCAAGTTTCATGTTGCTCCACCTCTATGAGCTTGCGGGGGTATTAGAATATATGTATTTTTTGTGAATATGATATTGTATATGATTGGGTTTCTATATCTTTGCTTATTCTCTAAGCAATTCCTTGTATAAATACATGTTGATGTTATCAATGAAAGTACAACAGTTTTCCACAATTATTATACAATTTTACAGGTACTTTCTGTAATTTCTAAAACTTTACTTTGTACCTTGTCTCACCATAAGTTATGGTGAGACGGTCTCATATGAGTCTTTCTCTTATAACTTAATAAGTAGTATAAACTATTTTATTTCAAATGCATAATATTGAGTAATTAAATTTATTTTTTCCAATTTAAATATGATATTTAATTTTTTGCAAAAACATACTATTGAGTTATTAAATTAATTTTGTTTCCATTTTTTTTAAAAATAATTTGTTTAATTCAACCTTTATTAAAATTTGAGATATCTCAAACAAGGTATACTTCGTAAATAGGAATGGTTAAGTTCTCCAATTTTTAGGGTACCCATGAATCAATTTTTAGAATGCCTAGGTGAAGTTCTTGTTATCTTAATTTCATGGGGCACAATATAGATACACATGCATAAAGAATAAAGTAGCCAGCACAAAATAGATCATGATGAGATAAAGAAGTATATATTCCAATTTGCTGCTAGAGCATAGCATCTGGATGGCAATCAAACCCTGCACTACTCCCTACTGATACTTTAAACTTCTTACTTTTCAATAAATTCTTCAAAGACACGGTTAAACAGTATTTGAGAAAAATAGTTAAAACTAGTACTTGAGAAATATAGTCAAATCTTTACAACTAAGTATATATTTAATAAATATTATTATAAGTAATTAAAATGATTAATGATCAGATATAAATTGTGAGGTTTGAATGAAATCTACGAAGTCCGGAATGAAATGGAATAAATAATAAAATTTAGTGGGAGGTATAGTATAAGAGAAGGCCTCCTTTGACCCAAATGAAATTTATACAAGAGCTTTTAAGCAATTTCAGCTATATTCTAGTTCAAGAGATATATGTCTAATAATTTTACAGGAACTTATTTCTAATTATTTTACAGAGACTTATCACTAATATTATCACTAATATTTTTCTAGGGACTTTTTTGTCCAATTTTTTCCAATCGTTTCCCGCCATCTGCTGCAAAAAAATACAAAAATTTTGAAAAAAATATTTTTAAAATGAAAAAAATTAATATAATCATCGAACTAAAAATTATAAGTATCAGCAAAAAATAGCAGAACATCAACGAAAAATAAAGAAACATCAACTAAAGAATCGGAGAAAAAATATAAAAACAAATAAAACAGCAAAAAATATATTTAAAATCAAATAAAAAGTGACAAAAAATTGTAAAAACGTCAACTACAACTAACAAAACATCAACTGAAAATTATAAAAACATCAGCAAATCTTCAATTGTCAATATTTTAGTAGAAACTACAAAAATCAGCTAATATCAACCAAAAACTAAAAGCATCAATTCCTATCACCTAAACTTCACCCAAAAAATGAGAAACGTCAATATAAGAAAAAAAACACTACAAAAAATCAACCTATGTCACCCAATACTACAAACATCAACTCGTATCACATAAAACTCACCGAGAAAATGAAAAATATCCACATGAGTGAAAAAAAGAAGCAAAAATATCAACCCATATAACAAAAATAAAACTACAAAAAATCGACTCATATCAACTAAAATTCATCCAGAAAATAAAAAATATCAACATGAGAAATAAATAAAAACTTCAACAAAAAAACTACGGTACCTCTTGAGTATAAATCATTCACTAAAACCCCACAAAACGTCAACAATGTTTTTTTTAAAACTACAAATATCAACTCATATCACCAAAAGGCTACAAACATCAACTCCTAATACCTGAATCTCATTCGAAAAATGAAAAATATCAGCATCAGAAAAATAACACTACAAACATCAACTCCTATTACCAAAACCTCGATTGGAAAATGAAAAACATCAATATGAGAAAATAAAAAAACTGCAAATATCAATCCATATCAACCAAAAAAGGACAAAACATCAACTCATATCAATTAAACTTCACATGAATATTGAAAAACAACATAAGAGAAAAAAAAGCTACAAACATCAGCAAAAACTTATAGTACCTCAAGAATAAAAATTCTTCAAAAAAAGAAGAAAGAACCTGGTGGGATTTGAACCCATGTCACTAAAGTATAGAGAAATAACCATTACATCAAAAACTCTTATTGAACATACACTCATTCAAATAATATTAAATCTCAGCATATACATCAAGAACAAAAAAAATCTTCAAAATAAAGGTCACACAAAGATTCGAACTCAAGACCTCAACCTCAAGAGCAAGAGTGCTAACCACTGGACCAAGCAACCGTTGCTGATAGTAAACTCAGTCAAATAAATATTAAACCTCAGCGTGTATCTCAAGAACATAAAATTTTCAAAATAAAACCTCTAGCAAGAAGTTTCAAACTCCAGAACTCAAGTAACAACATTTAAAGTCCTAACCACTGAACCAAAGAATCTTTAGTACCAATAGACTCGGTCAAAAAACATAAAACCTATTGTTGATAACCTTGGCCAAGGGAGCAAGACAGTTGGTGGTGCAACTGGCGTTGGAGACAATGTTTAACTCGGGCTTGTACTCGTGCTCATTCACACCAACAACAACCATGAGAGCATACTTGCTGGGAGCAAAGATAACAACCTTCCTCCCTGTTACCAAACATACATTTGATGAAAACTCAATACCTCATAACACTAGCATCACCACATCAGAATTTAAGCATCTTAATCTCAGCAAGTATTCAAACAAAACCAGCTAAATCCAACAATTAACACCTATCTCAGTCCACTATATATTCTACAATTGCATAATCAATCTCAGTTACAACATTTACTTAAGTTGTGATGTACACAAAACAAATCAAGCAGCTAAAAATTCAAACCTAAAATCTCCAACAGTTAAAGATATTCACAGTTCCAGCAAATAGTAAATGATCTAAAATTGCATGATCTCAACAGAATCCAAACAAATAAACCTATCTAAAATCCAAAATATACTCAGAACTTAAATATGCACATATAAACAGATCAAGCAGTGTGAATTCAAACCTTCAAGTGAGCAGTAGCCTTGTCCTTGTCAGTGAAGACTCCGGTTGACTCAACAACGAAGTCAGCTCCAACCTCACTCCATGGGATCTCCTCAGGGTTCATCATCATCCACCAAACATCAGTTCAACATCAATCTCCGATTTAAGTACCAGAAAAAATACAATAGCTAATTAAAACAAATCTGCACCTGCATCCGAAGACCTTGACAAACTTCTCTCCGAAGAGGAGAGTCTTGTCATCCTTGACCTTAAGGTCGAAGTGCTTCCATTTTTCATGAATAGTCTTACTTGAACATGTAGGTATACACAGAGAAGAAGACGTTTACTTGTGGAGCCGAGCTTTTTAGGCGGAGCAAAGTTCACGCGCCGACAAAAGAGGCGCGCACCGGAGACCCATAGTAAATCGGTGACAATGCCGGAGAATCTCTTTGATTTGCGAGGTACTCCGATGATCTAGGGCACAAAATCGCAGAGTGATCAACGAGCTCGTCGGAGATGAATTCGCTACGAAAGTCGACAATTTCTGATTGGAAATTGAATCTTAGTGTGTGTCTGTGTGACAATTAACGAGCGGAGATGTAAACGCGGTGAACCGACGAATTCCGATCGAAGTAGGGATGGATGAGCGGCGGTTTCCGGGAACAGAGGTGGTTGCGCGATGGTTTTCGAGAACAGGGGTGGTTGCGCTCGATGAAGAAGATGAATGAGAAATGGAAAACTCTTAAACCTTTTAATATTTATATATAGTTTGATAATTGCATATTAGGTCCCTAGATTTATTAGTATATTCAAAGAAAAACCACATCCCAAAATTAAGATTTATAGTAATTGCATAACAGACCCTGCCTAAAGTTTAGACTGCCTAAAACAAGACTTTGTGTTTCCCTAAACCCTGAACCCTTTAATATTGTAATTTCATTTCAATTAAAAACCCTAAACCCTTTATTTTATTGTTAATTGAAAACCCTATTTTCTCTTCCCCCTCCGCCGGCGCCCTTCGGCCGCTGTGCCCTCCCCCTGTCAGCTTCCACCCCCTCACCCCAGGCCGATAGTCATGCTCAGCCCCCTATCCCGCCGTCTCGCTGCCCTCATCCCCCTCGATCCTGAATGCTGAACCATTCCCCCCATCCCATCACCACACGGTCCTCAGCCATCAATTTCAAGTTTTGTCGGCACAAAAAGGGAATTTGTCGGCGGTGGTGGGAGAACCCAATTTTTTTTTGCGAGTTCAGCGCCGGCGACGGGCGGCGTTTGCTGGTGGTCGGCGGATTTGTGTGGAGAGGAGGGAAGAAATGGTGAAATGGGAGTGAGGGTAAAGAAAAGTGGTGGTAAATAATGGGGGTAAGTAAATAATCCAACACACAAAAAAACAAAAAAAATAATAATACAAGTATTTATTCGTATTAGAGCGTAACTAATAAAATATAGGGTGTGATATAACAATGCACTAAAATAATAGAGTTATGCACTTTAAATAAAGCAAGAGCCATTTCATCCAGCCACCTTACGGAAAAGATTATTTTTATTTTTTTTGTGATAAAGGATAAAGATTGAATCAAATGTTGCTCGGAGAAAAGAAAAACCAAGCGAAGAAGAAAGAATCAGATGTCCCATAAAGTTTTTAAATTTATGATACTGTACTAATGAAAATAATTTGTTATTGCATCCATTTCCAACCTTTGACTTCCCCGAGTTCATCCAACTAGATCGCTTAGATTTTTGTCATAAATTAATGGAACCACTCTTGTAATCCTTCCGAACATTAAAACCAGCGATCCAAATTACTACTTCTATCTTCTCCACTCCCTTTCAATTTCAATCACGACAAACAAACTCCTTTCTCACACCAAGAACACACAATTCCGTGTTTTGGAGGGAGGGGAAAGAAGAGAAAGAAAGATAGATAAAATGGTGGGCATCTTCTCTAGATTTTCCGTCAGTAAAGTTGGCCACCGTCGGACTCAGAGTGCTCTTGTAAGCCCTGTTCATTTCATGATCTGGGCTGATGCTCTTTCTTTAATTTATAACTGTTTGTTTGATGATTTGATGATATATGTTTGGAATTGTGGCTTTTGCCCTTTTGTTCAGCTTTATTGATTTTCTTGTTTTTTTGTTTGGTTTTTGTGTAGGATGATAGGGAAGCAGTGCCCCCTAATTCTGAGGCAACAGGGGCAGTGGCCCTCGCTGGGGCTACTTCAGCTACCTCACATGGGATTGAGCTTGCTTTTGAGTTCAAGCCAGTGGAACATCCAGTTGAGCCTCTTCAGAATGATCATCCTATTCAGTGCCCTTTGCCGGAGCCTTCGATTCTTAATGTATGTTTGCTATCAATTTATAGTTCTGTAGTTTCTGATTAAGATTCGGAGCCCTCAATTGATGAAATGACACTACGAGGCTGCCACTCGGCATAGGAAGTATGCGAAAAAGTTATGTTTTAACCCTGCCAATCGAAATAGAAAGTATAGGAAAGAAGAGGTTTGCCTGAGTTCGATGTTGCTTTTTATTTGCTTGCTGCATCTCGTAAGAAGTGTGTTTTAGTTGACCTTCGGCGGGCCGAGGGTTTGTTGAGATCAAATGGTAGTTGTATTGTTGTTATTGCTTGATGATCTTCAGGAGAAATAGGTCCAATGCAGCCCTTGAAGGCTTTTGGCAGATTGTTGTGATTGGAGAGTTTGTACATGAACTTTCATGTATTTCATGAACTATTTAAACGGCATTGATGGTACAAGGCTCACTATTTAAACTATGCTGATGTTACAAGGCTCTTTTGTAAACTGATCAGGCATGGCGATTCGTGGTGTAATGTTAAGGCTTTTGTCTTAGTTGTGCAACATAGCGTCTTGGAGAATTTATACCGGGGAAAATTTTGGTAGAAACAGTATAGTTCTTGCATGATAATGTCAATCTATTATTCGATTACTTCAAATGCTGGAGGAGATGTAGAATCATCAATCTTTTGTTGAAGATTTGATCCGCGTTTTTCCGTTGCATACTTGACTTAAATATGATGCGCATCTAGGAGGGTGCAATCGCATATATTTCTCTTTTGTGTTTTTGTCCTACTTCTCTTCCAAAATGGACTTGTCTACATCTGCCAGGATGGAAGAATATGGAAGGAGCGAGTCTCTGCAGGAGCAAGGAGGTCTGATCTGCCGGTTATGGAAGAAGGGACGGACATAGAACCCGAGGCCCCCGAGGCCAAGCCTCGACCACCCCTACCCCGCCGTGTCATTCTGCCTTCAATCAGCGCCCCGGAACACAACATCCTCAAGTTGCTCGAAGAATCTGGGATGTAGTAGTATCACACTGTCGCGATCTTTTGCTCGGCACGTGCACAGAAAGCCCTTACACTTTTCCATGTATTTTACCTTTTCCATGTCCACATTTCCTTGTCTTCTTTCTGTTATATAGTAGGAAATTATGTATGTATAAGGAGATAGAATCCACACCATTTGTCTGTATATTTACCGGATGGCAAATTATTGCTCATGATTCAGTCAATGAAGCTCTTTGCAGATTCATTAGTCTGGTTATATTATGTTCTTGTGCTTTCTTCTCATCCAAAAACAAACTAGTATAACTATCACCGAATTTAACAGCCCCGTGTGGACACGTGTCAATCTATTAAGAGCGATACAAGTCTTACATTTCGGGAAAACAAGGCAAGAAATGATCATACATGCCCAAGTACAGAAAACTGATGGAAACTCTTTCAACTGATATATGATCATGGTCTATCTCGAAAACTCGGTGGGTTGAAATGGAAGCTTAGCCGCAGGGTTAAGGAGATGTTTGCGCTGGCCTCAGAAGCTTCCGTGATTTACTCGTGCAATCCTCCTCTGCTGCCTTCCACGTGCTCCGGTTTCACGTCCTCCATTGTCGGGTTCTCCTGCTCCTGCTCCTGCTCCTGCCCCGGCAGCAGCAGCGCGAGCGGAGGAGAAGATCAAGTAAAGAAGAGCAAGGGAAAGGAAGAAGGCCCTCTGATGCACCATTGCTGTGCTATAGTCAGTGTTTGTGTGGGAGTGGAAATTATAAGTAGGGATGAGGAAAGGAATGGAGTGCAGTTTTTGGCTTTGCTTTGCTTTGCTTTGCTTGGAAGTCTTATGGAAGTAGAAATGATTCCAACTCACGCCGATACATTTGGTGCCCTCATTAATGCTATTGTCATGGATATGTTCATTGGCTCTATTGTGTGGGGTTGGAGTTTAGATAGTCTCGTGATGATTTTTGCTATGTGACTGCAACCAATGACAAGGAGAACACGTTCACTACTCCCTCCATCTCATCTCGACCTACATATTTTATCAACCTTTTAAATTCACAATTGGTCTAAAAAAATTTAAAAAAAATATCGTACCTTTTAAAATTGACGTTAGGGATATTATTCAGTCTAGTGAGGTGGTCACTCATCATATTGGCACCTCCACGAAAAATATGATTAGTTGTATTCATCATTAAATGTACGATATATAGGGCATTGTACAAGCCCAAAAGGAAAAGAATTCTATTTTAATCCTTATTCTACAAGAAACATCATATTACAAAATATCCTATTAACCTCAAGTTTGAGCCTGAAGATCAACACGAGACGTCTCAAATAGAGTACCTGCTTCAGCAAACAAAGATCGAAGAGATAAAAATTGAGTTTGTTGTCAGCCCAAACCCGTCGAACCTGGTAGTTCGAACGAAGTCACTAAAATCCTTAAATATAGCAACTTCTGACATAGCAACTAGTGAATGAACCCAAACAACTCGGGAATAATCATCAACAGTTAAAAATAATAGGCTCCACCAGTAGAAAGTGAGCTATAAGGTCCTGGAACATGACAATGAATCAACTCAAATGGCTGGAAAGTTTTATCTGAGCTCAAAGGAAGACTGCTCTTAAATTGGTTTGCTTTATGACAGATAGAGCAGAGAACAAAATTGTTAAAATCATTTTTTTCAAAAAAAATAAAATCAAAATAACTATCTTTAATAAATGAAATAGAATACAACAATGAAGTGGAAGGATGACCAAATCATGATGCCAAAGATTCGCAAAAACAAATGGCTTGGAGGCGGTGGAGACAATCGGCAAAGATGGCGAAGACAGCTGATGCAAATCTCTGATCGTGCAAAGCGAATATACTGCGCCAAACTGTTCACTCATACCAACCATAAACTGATTTCCTGTAACATATACACTTTTCGGTTAGCAAATCTAGACAGTTTAAGGTAGCAAGTAACTTACCACAAGATAATAAATTGCAACGCAATTCAGGAATAAACAAAACATGCAGAAGAACAATATTTCTAAAGTAGAGAGTTCCTTGTTGCACAATAGTAGATTTGGTTCCACAAGGTGAAATAACATCAACTTATTCAAAAATAATAAGACCATGAAGAAGACTATTGGCGTCGGTCATATGACATGAATCTCCAAAGTCAAGAATCCAAGGTACAATAAGCTTACCTGACACATTGTCAGAAAGTCTTTATAATTTGGGGGGAAATTCAAAAGTGTTCTTTATTGGGCGTCAGACAATCCTAGACCAACAACCGAACGATCGAAATCATTCGGATTTGCTGCGGCATCATTGGCCAAGATGGCCTTCTGAGTTGAGTCTGTGAATGATGTGCTAGAAGGGAGGTGGGAGACGGCAGGCTGATTCGGCGGTTGTGGCTGCTGCTTCCTACCATTCACAAGTCCCCTTCCTTTGGTGAACCACTTTGGGTAACCATGGATTTTGAAACAAGTGTTAACGTCATGTCCTTTGCGACCACAATGAGAGCACCACATGTTCTTACGATCGACTTGGTTTGGGGAAACATTAACAGCTGGATGGCCATGTCGTGGAACAAACGCCACTGAATCAATATGAGAGTCATGTGATAGAATAAAGGTTTTAAGACACTCTTCCTGAATTGCAAGGGCGTAGACGCGGCTCAGGGGCGACAATGGTTCTTGAATTATAACATTCGAACGAAGAGTGTTGAAACCATCATCTAAACCAATGAGAAAATGATGAACAATCTCATTCTCACGAGCAGTGATAGCGTAAGAAGAGCCCTTGCTTTGCAATATTTGCAAGTACAAACCCTAGGTGGCACTAGGGTGTTGAATTCATCCCACAACTTCCTGAATCTGCCATAATAAACAACAATAGACAGTCTATTCTGGCGACAATTCTCTATATTAGAACGGATCTGTAGATTTCTATGATTATCCCCAATAGAAAACCGGTGAGCCAGATCATCCCAAAACTCCTTAGCGGTGTCATAGTAAGTGATAGACGAGCGAATAGATGGGTTGACGGTTTGAACAATCCATCTAACAAGCATGTAGTTAACACTGAACCAGTTTTTGAGATCATGAGAATCACATTCCGGACGAGCAATAAATTCATCCAAGAACCTCAACTTTCGATTTGCATGAAAGGTACAACGAAGAGCTCTAGTCCATTCATGGTAATTATCACCCTTCAGAATCACCGGACAAATAGTGAGGCTGAGATGATCTAAAGAGTGAAGATAATAAGGAGACAGTGGAGGCGGCGATGCGGCGACATGTATTTCGGCTTCAACAGCGGCAACTTTCTTTTCAGCAACGGTGGAGTCACCGAAAAATTGATCGGCCATGGAGGAGGCTGATTTTATGTATGATTTAGGGTTTTAATATTCAAGAGGTTTCAAGATTCGAGCTATGATATTATGTAAAATGTAAATGATCACAAAACACCTAATAGAAGTCGATTGTTAGGCTAAATAATCTTAATCTGTGTTGGACTAGTAAAAAAAATAAAAGACACCTACTCCAAATCGGTTTAAAATTTAAAAATAAATAAATTAAAAGGCATTTAAATTAGTCCCCAAGCAAGACAAACACCGTAAATTACACAAACGTACCCACGCAAACGCCTATTTACTTTACACACAGTCACACACTAAAACAAGAAGAGAGACGCCCATCTCGCCTCTTTCTCAAGTCACCGGCCATGGCGGCGCTTCAGTACTTGGATTCCCTCCGGAACACCCACCCTGAGCTAACCGATTGGTCCAACACCCTCGCAGATCTGTACCAGCGCAAGCTATGGCATCAGCTCACGCAGACGCTCGAGCAATTCGTCGCCCTAGCCGCGCTTCAGGTACAGATTCTTCTT
>JAULKM010000009.1:11425107-11441461 GCA_032355605.1 Rubia tinctorum
GGCAAAAAGTACACCATTCTCAACCACTCATTAAACTTTTTACTCTCCTCATTCAATTTCATCCACACATTTCAACTAGCAAAAAAACAACACCTAAACCTATGGTATCAAACATAGAAAAACGGAGGGAGTATTAAATACCTCCTATCTTTAAATATTAGCACATTTTTCTTTATTGTTTGATTTTTTAATATTGTCATATTTTTTGTAAAATTAAGATTATTTTCATCAATTCAATTTACCTTTTAATTTCTCAATATAATATCTCAAGTCATTTTAATTTTTTTAAAAAAAATACATTAACTTGGCACCAATATTTAATGACCCTCGAGGGTATTAGGGATTCGCGGATTGGGGTATTTAGCATTTTCTTTTTCTTTTTTAACCTTCGATTGGCTTAAAATATGTCCTCTTATCTTTTTTAAAAAAATATAATTAATTAAAATCATCATTGGTGGGGTGTTTATTAGAAACGTCATTTCTTCAACACAAAATGATGTTTTGAGTTAGTGGAAGGGCAAAAATTTTAAGATAAATCAGTATTTTAACGATGTCATTTAAATACGAGTCTTTTTATTGAAAGATGATCTTTTCATAAATTATGAAAAAATCAAGATAACATTTTCGGGTTGCAATAATCGGTTCGTAAAGTTATAACTATTGCATGTTGCATAATAAATTTTTAATATTGCAACTAAAACTTTTTGCCTTTCTATGATTCTATTTCAACCCGTATTTCCATATACGTATAGAAATGTGATTTTTCAAAACTTTGTCTTTATTTACTGCTCTTATAGAAAAAAATGCAACAATTGTTACTTCATCTGTCCCAGTTCAAGTTGCACACTTTTTGGTCAACTTTCTCATACCATGTTTGACCTTATATGTAAGTCATTATTTTTGTAAAAAACTGATGTTGGACATATCTTTCAACACACCTCTCACGTGCCAACGTGTGGCGATGTTAAATTTAGAGATATGTTGAGCTTCTAGATTAAAACCAATTGTAACTAAATGGAGGTGATCAAATACCTAATATATAAGTAATTATTTTCGTAAGAAAACGATGTGGGACATATTTTTCAACGCAATTATAAAGAATGGATTCCGACACTGAACCAAAGAGTCGCGCCTCGAGCCTTGATTCCGCCATGGCACTATAAAGTCACAATCCATTAATCTAGTGCCGAAAACGCTTTTTGTTGTCTTTCTAATAGCGTTCCAACAGGAAGACTTGAAAGGAAAACAAGATCGTTAATTTAGAGCCGAAAACTAGTCGAAACGTTATTGTTGGTTTTCTCAATAGTGTTCCCACATGAAGATTTGAAATGAAAACAAGAAGTCAGCGTCAATTTTTTAATATAAAAAAAACTTCATGCAGCTCAGTCTTCAGCCATACAAATTCGCAACTGAAAATGGCATCCGCCTCTTGCTGCCTCTTTCTCACACTTGTGGTGCACATTCACAGTTTCATATGTTCATCCGCCATTCATTTTGGAAATGAGACAGATCTCCAGGCCTTGCTCGACATCAGGGCTGAAATCCAGGACGATCCATTCCAAGCCCTGAGCTCCTGGAATGCGTCCAATGCCACCCGCTTCTGCGAGTGGAGTGGAGTTTCTTGCGGCCATCTCCATGAGCAGAGAGTGACTGCGCTGAATTTATCGCCATTCGGGTTAGCTGGCTCGCTTTCTCCCTCCATTGGTAACCTCACTTTCTTGAGAGAAATCTATTTTCAGGGAAATAGTTTTAAGGGAGGGATTCCAGGTGAAATTAGCAAGCTTTTTCGCCTGGAAAATCTTCTTCTTGCCAACAACTCCTTCCAGGGAGAAATTCAAGGGAATCTCACGCATTGCTCAGCTCTAAGAGTCCTGGACTTGTCTGGAAACAGTCTTCGGGGAAGGATCCCTAATCAATTTGGTCTTTTCACCAAGCTCAATGGCCTCGATCTTTCCAGGAATCAATTTTCGGGGAGAATTCCTCCATCTTTAGGCAACATTTCCTCTCTTCAAAGTCTTGTTTTAATGAGAAATAACCTGAGTGGAAACATTCCCACTGAAATCTCTCGTCTTTCGAGTCTCCAAACCCTTCGGATTTCAGCCAACCAGCTTTCGGGTGATGTTCCTACTCAAATATTCAACATCTCAACGTTGCAAATATTTTCCATCGCAGACAATCTACTCACTGGAGAGTTTCCTTCTACTATGGGTTTGACCCTTCCTAATCTCTTCCTTTTTGTGGCTGCTTTGAACCAATTTCACGGCTCGATTCCAGCTACCTTAGCCAATGCTTCAGGCCTGACTAAAATCAGCGTAGGAGCTAACGCGCTTTCAGGGCCAATCCCACTTAATTTTGGCACTCTGAAACATCTCGAGTTCGTGCAATTTGGGCACAATCCACTTGGAACCCACAAAGCCAATCACATTAGCTTCATTTCCTCCTTAACCAACTGCACCAATCTGCAAGTACTAAGCCTGTCCGCGATTCAGATTAGCGGCATTTTGCCAAACGCCATAGCCAATCTTTCTGCCAAACTAACACTTTTGTGGTTAGATGATAACATCATATCCGGCAGTATTCCTCCTGGAATAGAGAATCTGGAGAACCTTAGCTACCTGAATGTTGGTAAAAATACACTCACGGGTAGCATTCCTGATTCATTAGGGAAACTTACCAACCTAGAAAGGCTCTATCTTTCTGAAAACATGTTTACAGGAGAAATCCCATCATCATTGGGGATGATTTTAGGCTTACAACTTCTTGCATTGGACCATAATGCTCTTTCTGGTTCCATTCCTGTTTCTTTGAGCAATTGCACTCATCTTGAAAGTTTAGATCTCTCTGTGAATCTCCTGTCTGGATCTTTACCGGAACAAGTTCTAGGCCTATCCTCGCTATCCGTCGACCTCCTCTTAAATCAGAATCAATTCAATGGAACTATACCCGCGTCAGTGGGCAACTTGGTACATCTAGTGGCACTAGACATTTCGGAAAACGTACTATCTGGTGAATTTACAAGCTCTCTTGGTAACTGTGAGATGCTGAGAGTCCTTTACTTGGAAGGGAATTTTTTGGAAGGGGCTATTCCATCATCTTTGGGAAAGTTGAAAAGCATTGAGGTCATAGAATTATCGCGGAACAATTTGTCCGGGCAAATTCCAGCTTCTTTGACAAAGCTGAACTTCATTAGTACTCTCAATCTCTCCTACAACATGCTCGAGGGACAGGTCCCAGAAGATGGAGCTTTTATGAACACCAATTTGTTTTCAGTTGTAGGTGAAAACAGCATCAAGAACATTGCAATTCAATGATTTCCATTGAACACACAGTAACTGTATTGAAGAAGAAGAAGTAGAGGAAAAATTTTCTGTATATTGATGTGTTGAATAAACTGTACAGAACATGCTATATATATACACACAAGTTCACTGAACTTAGTTGACTAACAGTTAGTTAGGTAAACTAACTACTAACAGAAAACTAACATCAGTTAAATAGCTCCTTAACTGCCTTTTAAATAACTAACAGAGTCAGAATTCTTCACTTCCATCAAGATCCTCTGATGCTTTTGCAGCAGATCGGATTTGACCTGACTACTGGTCCGATGTCTTAACCTTTGGCTTAGGAATAAGTGCCTCTTCACACAACACATATAGGAACCCGGTACTAATAAGTTTTGCCAATGTGTATTTGAACAATGGCAGGACACCAGAGAAGCCGATGGAAAAGCTTCTGAATAATGTTCCCACCTATGATGGAGAATCCAACACGAGACAATTTTGATGACCTGTTAACAGGTCATGGCATCGCGGTTCATTTTTCTCAGTATCAGGTGTAACCTAGTAGGATCATACCTTATACAGTTTATCCCTTGCCATGGTTGTAATATTTTCCAAGAGTACGAATCATGGAGTATCATGGCTTTGGTCGAAACCTACTTACACGCTTCTAGTGGTTGAAGAATTTCGGCAAAACGGTAACAAATCTATTAAATCTACGACAGAAGCCTAATGAGTCAACGACAGCTTTCCGCAAGCATTACACAGAGGAAAGTGTGATGTTATTGATAGGAAAGACATGCACTATTATTATCTCATGGTACATGAATGATATGATGGATGAAAATTTATATAGAAGCTTGTGGCCGATATACCATCTATTGTTCATCATCGGCTTCAAGTCATTGTGGAGAGATGCTCAGGTGTAAGAAGTTACCAAGAGGAAAAGAGACAATGATAAGACTGATCAAAGGGACAAATAAGATGCACCAATTCATTGCAAGTATTCTAGCTATCAACAAATACCATTTTCTCCGCCGACACCTACGAAAAACAATACAATTTAATATGAATTAAGATTCATTTATGTTTGCACAAATGGCCAAAACACTTCCATACATACATACTTAATTACATTCTTACCAAAATACTTATCAATGAATTGCTGAAAAGTCCAATGGATTCTACATGACAGGGCTCCAAAATTTTGGAGCCTCAATTTTATTTTTGCAGCCCTATTGTGTAGAATCTATTGGACTAGGTTAAACACGGTCCTGGCCTAAACTATGAACACTGATATTGAAATCTCTGATTGAATCTCAAAGTTATGAGTTATTAAAATTTGAATCACTTATAATTAGGGGTGGATTTAAGCCAAATTTAGAGGGGCTGGCTAAAATTTTTACCAAATTATTTTATTGGTAGTTAAATGATACCGTTACAATAAATCTACAAAAAGAACATTTAAAATAATTATTCGCACTTAATAGGCATCATTTAAGTATTGAAAAAAAATACAACTCTGCCACCCATTAGTGGATCCATGCACTGCAAGAAAACTAACTTTTATATTGACCTTTTTACCTTGGTGTTTTGACCAATAATCAAGGTTGAAAGTTCTTTTACCCCATTTTTTTAACGAATCTAGTACCTCAGGTATGATTTATCCAAGGAAACAATTCATGAATTTCAAAGTAAATAACTTGACCGACGAGTATTCAACGTCGACCATGCTATTATACCAGGAAGAAGCTTTGTTGAGCCCTACCGATATCGCAGGTTCTATCGATATGTCCGACAACAAAATTGATGGTTGAATGACGTCAGCTAAGTAATCAAAATGATGGGTAGAAAAAACCTCAATCGAGCTAAAAAAATGATTTCGTGATTTAAAATGATTGATATATAAGAATTTTAATTGAAAGTCCAAAAAAATTGATTTTTTGTTTTAAATTGATTGAAATAATCTAATTTCAAGTGCCAGTAAAAAAAGGCCGATTTCGTGGTTTCAAATGATTGAAATATAGAAATTTCAATTGCACGCCTGAAAATTTTATTTCATGTTTTAAAATTATTGAAATATACGAATGTTAATTGGAGATCTAAATAAATGATTTTGTGTCTTAAAATGATTGAAATATTATAATTTCAATTGCAAGTACGAAAAAAATGAAATAGGAAATACGTAAAATTATTCATGTTCATTAAACTAAATTACCAAAGAATAAAAAATCTAAAATACAATATAGTTCATATTAATCAAATCTAAGCGAATGTCTTAGAAAATCATTCATCTACGGATTCACGTGCCATTGCCATAAATAACCTTGAACACGATACAGACGTCAGTCGCCTCAAGCCGCTCAAAGAAAATTGCATCCTTGAAAGTTAGCTTGTTGTCCTCTTAAACTTTCCCCATCCCTTTGGGAAAAGGACCTTGTTTTTCTGGCTACCTGTATATTTCAATATGGGAAATTTGTTCTTGATAATTAATATATTTAACCTTCTATAATCAATGCAAAGTCTTCAGATAGTATCCCTTTATTAAAAACAAAAATTACGAGTGAAGAGTAACTAGTACTCCCTTTGTCCCACTTTTATTTGCACTCTTGATTTTTTACATCATCCTTTATCAAAGTTTGATCGTGTATTCGAATAGATATATGAACAACAATATTATCTTATATGATACTGTTGAATTATTCGTAATAAGTTGTTCCTAAATATCAAATTTTTTATTTGTTGTAATTATACGTTGGTAAACATATTAACGGTCAAACAGGTTTTTGAACAATGTGAAAATGATTGTGGTGCAAATAGAGTTGGAACGGAGGGAGTACTAACTTATATGACTTGGTTATCCATCATTTCTTCCACTTGTCTTGTACCTGTTGAACAGCTCCTTGAACTTTCAGTGATTTCAGTTCTTGAATGATTTTGGAGGAATCCCATCTCTGGCTCCAATCTCCTCATTCATACTTTTCTTTTGCCTATTCCCTGCACATCATCAAAATTATCCTCCTTCCTTTTTCGTTTCCTAGATTTTGTATCTCCCATAGTTGTACACGTACTCATATCAGTTTCTGCAAATTCTAAGTGCCTATGCTACTTCCATCAACAATAGTAACCACAAAAGGTTTTGTACAAATAACTTGGAGCTCGGTATTCTCCAATATACCTGGATTAAGAAAAATGTGTGCAAAACCCGTATCCAGCAAGATGTGAATCCTTCTTCCATCCAGAGTTTCGTAGATGGTGATAATGTTAATCCTAGAATCATTCCCTATAGCTTGGAGGAATATCTGATCACGAGCCTGTTCTATTTCAGGAAGAGTATCTTCATGCTCTTCAACTAGTATTTTACCAGGTTTTATTTGCTCCAAAGCATATATGTGGTGTACCTGCCTGAATTTACACCTGTGATGAACTTATCCCCACACTTATAGCACAAGTTGTTCTCCCTTTTGTACAATGAGTCTTAATGTTTAATCACTCTAAATCTTCTAGAATCATCCATTCCCCAAGTCTCTCCCCCGAGAACAATGTTAACTCTACCCTAGGTTGATTAATCTTTTCCCTCCAATCTTTTGTGTTGTGATTAATAACCCTAGGATTGTTTATGATAGGCACATTCGTCCTAGAGTTACATAATTTCCCTGAGGTAATTCCACGACATTTTGTACTCGGGGATTACCTTGATTTGAGCTCTATGTCTTTGCATTCTTTTGAATTTTCTTCCTCCTATCCGTCATAAGCCTCATCATTGTCTCGGACTTTAGATTCAAGTCTCCCTTCCCCTCCCTAAACGACGCATCCAGACCATTTTGCTTCTTATGGTTGAACTTAGAGCTCTACTTCAACTCTAAGCTCATCGGCTTCGTCTCCTAACTTAAAGTTGTTATCCGCAATTCCAGATGCTTCAATTGATTCTCCCAAATATCGGCCACGTGCATCCGAAATAGGGCCCTGTCCAGCATCAGTATTTTACTTCACCTGAAGCTGATAGGATACAAATCTACTGAGAAAAAACATCCCAGTGTTCATATATTAGCCCTGCAAGGATATTGGAGCTTAGGTGCATAAATATTCAATACTCATTAGAACACACGAAAATGACTCAGACCAACCATTTTATGTGAGACGGAGAGAGTGTGTAGTTTATATACACATCAGTCTGCCAACTCTGAACCATTTATGACTTTTAACTTAAGACTCATGAATGCATAACTCGTGATTTAATCATTACTTATGACTCAATAACTCATGACTTGATCATTACTTATGACTCCTGACTTTGATATGAATATCCACAGACTATCATATGGTAAAATCTTGCCCAAGATAAGTTTATGTCATGATGCTAGAAATCGCAAGTCGCTAACAACAAAAGGATAAAGAGTTTATTTCTCTCTTATGCCTTATCACCTGTCAGAAATACCTTCGATAGAAGAAATAGTAAACTCAACATGACCAGTCCTAGTTGTTGGAGTTGCAGCATCCACGAGGCCTTAGAGCAAGCGCACCACGTCAGGGGTATCGTCCAGATAGAATTTTGCCTTGATTGGCTTCTGGCCAACTGTGCAAGAGAAGATCTCAGGAGGAGAAGGGATAGCGAGAACATTGATGTTGTTTAGTATGACCTCTAACATGTCTTCATCTGACTGGTCATCTCCAATGCAAAACACAAAGTATGCGGCAGTTCCTCCCCTCATCAGCTAACTAAGAACCTTCTCAATAATCCATCCCTTGGTCCCACCTTAAAAAGCAGTATGCATGATTTTAGTAATTAGACAATGTTAAAAACAAAGAAAATGCGGGAGAGAGCAATTGTCGTACCAGAGGCTTGACTTCAACAAGCCTCTCTTTATGACGACATGTTCATTGGCGAGCACATTCTCCATATAATCTAATAGCTCCTTGTCCTAGCACGCGTCGAAGTCAAGACCAGCTCCTTCATGATGCCACACCAGTGCACTCTCTTTAATCTCCTTGAAGGAATCCATTGTTTCCTTAGTATATATATTGTCTCATAATTGGGTTCCACAATTGCCTTTCAATCGTGATCAGCAGCCATAGATTCTCATTCAGAGGTTTTGTTTCCCCTGCAATCAAGAATAGCATAGTAAGGTACCAAGTAAACATCTGTGACAAGGGAAATAACAAAGAACCATATGTAACAAAGAGGAAATGAAAACTGGCACCTCATGAAATAACCATGCTCAGCAGCTAATCCGAGATTCTCACATGGTGCAAACCATTCACCTAATGAAGCCTTGTCCCTCCCACTAATGATGAAGACTATATTCTTAAGATTATTACTAAGAGCATCTGGTAAGGAAATAATCTCAGGGTTATGAGCTTCTCGTACAGAGAACTCGGGATTACAATACCATCTTAGTCCAAAAATATAGCTCTCTTGCCACACACATTATACATTAAAATCATACGGGTCTGTTCTCAACCTCCTAAAAGTTGGATCCAATGAAAGAACTCTAAGACTACGCCCCAAGCCCATTCCACAACAATATTTAACAAAATGGTCCTGTCAAGCCCTTTCCAAATCTTGAAAGAAGTTGTAAGCCGAGTAAGAAACATCATGGGAGCTCACATAGAGATAGTGTTTCTCATGCTGAAACTGTTTCTCATCCTATGGAATTCTAAGTGCTTTAGCTAAAGCACAGATCATTGCTTCAATATCCTAGGGATTCACCATAAGTGCTCCACTAAGAGATTGTGTACAACCTATGAACTCAAACACAACGAGCATGCTTGCCTTAGGGATTTCCTTTCTCCCTGCCATTGCTTCATCCAAAACAGGAGAGCCCTTCCCGCGAACTACATACCTGTACCAAACCAAGTTCATGTCATCCCTCATAAAATTAACTATATAGAAGTCAGTCACAACATAATAGACATTTTTCTCATCACGATCAACAAGACAATCAATTAAAACTCTTGGCTCATAGTCAGAGCTGCCAAAGACTTGATTGATCCTACTGACAGTTGAATATGTCTCCCTCTTAGTATATCCAACATCCTGTCCTGAGCTTCTTGCAGGATTCACTATTTGAATCAGCACCACTTTTCTCTTAATTATCGGATACTGCTTCAGAAATTTTTCAAAGGCTAGTAATTTTAGGTTGATGCCTTTGAAAATATATGTATCATCGACTTCAAGAATTATCCATTTCCCTTTAAACTCTTTATGGATCTCTCTCACATTTTCAACTGAAGAAGGAAAACTTAAAACAGACTCAAGTCTTCTCATACGATTTCCTACGGGATTTGTTTTTAAATATAAATAGTTCAACCAAAGTAATAAAGCCCAATTTGCTCGAATTTAGATGCATATTCCAAGCCCAACATCCCACTACAACATGAAAGATTATGACGAACATAATCAAATGTATGAAAACCAATCAAATATGCATTTAGCAAACCTTTAAAAAAATTATCCCTGAAAGACAATAGAGGAAAAATGGACTATAGAGGAAAAATCCAATCTTCACTCAATGATACCACTTCCTCAGAAATGTAGGGAGAATCAGGAGGTGGTAGTTATGTATCCAGACATAATCACCCTTAGGATTAAAAGCTTCCATAATTCTTTCAGCAAATAACTTGTTTGCAGAGACATAGGCATGCCAAAGGTTGTGGTCATAACCTTTTCCGTGATTTGGACTTATTAGAAGCATGTAGTTAAAAAGAGGATAGAGGTGCTACTTACGGATACCCTCATAAAAATTCTCTTGAACTTTTGATGGTGAAAAGGTTGGCATACAATAGAAATCTTCCAGCAGTTTTTGTGCCACCTCATCTTTTTTTTCAGTGGCTTCAATTTTCACCTTGAGAGATCCAATATACATAACATCTGTATCAGGTGAGCAACCATCTTTCACATTGAGATAGAGAGAATCCTCATCAAATCTAAAGCGCCATTTTCTAGTTTCGTTGTCTTTGTGTGCATTCAAGGGCAACATATTTGTCACAATGATAATTCTTCAATGGCGAACAGGTGAGGCGTTCGACTCTCCATCAGTGCTCGAACTATCAGAGATTCCTCTGGGAATAACCATCATTCTTGGGAAAGATCTAGGAGTTTGAAGAATTCAATTTTAAAAATAGATCAAACATGGTTGAATATACATATATTGGAACAATTGAAAGCATAAAATAACAACAGATCAACATAAAGGCACTAATAACAACAGATCAACTGCACAATTGAAGCCAATAGTTAACCACATAATAATAGTATAAATTAATTTCTCCATCACCAAAAGGAATTGAGTTTCTCTGGCAGAGATTTCTCAACCAAAGTTCAATTCAATCGAAGCCAATAATTAACCAAAAAATAATGGTGTAAATTAAAAGCATCATCACCAAAAAAATTTGAGTTTCTCAAGCATAGATTTCTCACCCAAAGTTAATTCAGTTCAATTCAGTTCTTCAATTTCCTCAAGGAGTTGCTAAAGAGTTTTCAGTGAGGAGCGGCAAAAACAGAATGGGAGAAAAAAATAGTAAAATATCAAAGGGAGTGCAAAAAGGAAGATATATGAGAGGAGGGAGTCATGTGCATTTTGTTTGTTGTTTTTCCTAAAGTGAGAAAATGAAGTTGAGAGATGAATATGGATAATGACAATTTGGAATAATAAAGATGAATTGTTTTTTGTATTTTCTAAAAAAAATTGACAATCCGAGGCCATTTAATTTTTTAAAATTTTGAATGTTTATAAATTTATTGGTCGATTTTAATAAAAGTTTGTATGAAGTTAAGGATATTTACTGAAAACTTATTTTAACCCAAAAATCACATTAACGGCACTTTAATCACACTATTTGAGATAAGTTTGTATTATATGAATAACCATGGTATACTTTCGCACCATTAATGTATGGCTGACTTTCGTTAAATATAATGTAAATTAATTGGAAATTTTTTGAAAGTATAAATATTAATGAGTTAATTTATTATTTATCGTTTGCAATTGACCAACTAACTAGGCCATAACTTAATGGTTAGTTAATAAAGTCACACGGTCAATAATCAATTCACCTATGGTCGATAACTTAATGGTTAGTTAATAAATTCACACGGTCGATAATCAATTCACCAAGTGTCAACCAATAAATTATTATTTAGTCGTAAGTAATTTATCAAATGTCAATTATTATGCGTTTCAATTGATAAGTTCTTATTTAAATAATATTTATTGATACGATATGTTATTTAGATAAATTTATTGATACGATAATAGGTCGGTAACTAATTAATCAAGTACCAACGATAAGTTTTTATTTGAATAAAATATATTAATACGACTATTGGTGAATAATTTACCAAGTCAACGGAAAAACATTTAACTAGAGGTGTCAATTTGGGTTATCGTGTCTGGTTGTAAACGTGTCGTGTTAAAAAAGGTCGGGTTGAAACGTGTTGATTTCATTTGTCGTGTCGCGTCGGGTCTGATTGGGTTGGGTTACTATCGTGTCGAGTTGAAAATGTATAAGTTTTTTTACTCAGGTTAGGCCGGGTCGGGTCAAAATATTATCGGGTTACTGTTGTATCATATTTTAATTGAAGTTTTGTTCGGGTCTAATCATGTCAGTTATTTTTTATAATGTTTCATAATGGATTCAGATATATTTTGGGTTGGTTCATTTTAGATCGGGTTATTATGCTACCCGGTTAAATTTGGGTTGGTTTAGGTTATGTTTCAATATTATTTGTTACAATCACACTATTATCTGGTTCTGTTTCATTGTAACTTATAACTTCTAGTTATACATTACTAGAAAATAGGTATATCGGTCAGGTTTGTCATTGTTGGGAGAGCAATATCGGTGTTAGAAATTTCATAGGCACCGGTAATCTGGTAAATGAAACAAAATACTGGTTCCTATAAAAAAAATCCAGCACCTGTTCACTGAATACCGATGCTAGATACTGGTGCCTATCAAGAAAAAATGTCTGAATTTAATATTTTTCAACAACAATTTTGACTGAATTACATATACCAGTGCTAATACCCGTACCTATGATCGGAATAGTAATTTTTGCAGTTAAAATTGTGATGGCAAAATATCTAGCACCTATACCGGTGCTAAGATTGTATTTAATTTTAAATTTTAAAAAATACTTTGAAACAGCCCCACGAATCTGCATTATAATTGTATAGGTATCGATATTTTGACGAATGGCACCGGTAGTCATACCAGTCCTTGATACATTGAAAATTTTCCAATATTTACAAGGTAGAATAGGAAAAAAAAAGTTTTGAAAAAAGGGTTTACAGTGTGAGTTACTCTAGAACATGTACTAGCGCTTTCCAACAATTGACCAAAAATTTGATTTATATAATATTTTTATATTTAGTCAACAATAACAAAAAAACATGTATTTTGTAGCAATGAATAATGGGGCAACACAATTTTTGGCCACATTGTAATTTCCAAAACTGTAGAAGTAATCAATGTTGACTTTCGAGACCCTTCTGTTCACCCATACATGCCCAAATTTCAAAGTCGCAATAGTGTATTACTGATGCTATCCTATACACCCCCATTGTATTTTCCAAATATGTAACCGAATATTTATCAAAAATCGAGCATAAGAACATATCCGTAATCATTTTCAATTTAATCTTTCTTCTAAGTAATCAACATTAATTTACTATAGAACATGTATTAATGCTTTTCAACATTTCACCAAAAAATCATTTATTCAATATTCCTATATTTAGGCAAGAATAACAAAAATAATGTATTTTGGAGCAACGGATAATGGGGTAACACAATTTTAAGCCACAATGTAATTTTTCAAGATTGTGTAAAGGTATTCAATGTTGACTTTCAAGGCCCTTATGTTCACCCATACATGCCCAAATCGCAAACACGCAATCGTACATTATTGAATTGCATCTTGGTATCCCCAATTTCGTGATTAAAAAATATCAACTTTTTTGGAGGGACCTAAATGCAAAAGGCAAAAACTTTACTCGTAATTCCCAATTGAAATCTGCTCGAACATGATGATGCCCTATACACCCCTATTGTATATTTCAAGTCCATTCCAGAATAATTATCAACAATTGAGCACAAGAACATATATATAATCCTCTTCGATTTCCCTTTCTTACTTCTAAATAATCAAATTTTAGTTACTCTAAAACATGTACTAGCGCTTTTCAACATTTCACCAATTTTTTTTCTATTTCTACATTTATTCAACAATAACAAAAAAATGTGTATTTTGGAGAGAAGGATAATGTCATAACTTTATTTTGGGCCATAGATGAATTTCCATAAATATGTTAGATGCGCTTTTGTGCCTACTATCTTAGTTGAATAGCAGTGTTGAGTATTCATTAAATTCAATTCAATTTTTAAAATATTTCAGTGTATTTTTGTGTTGTAAAAATAGTTTGACTCTAATTTTTTTCAATAAAAAACTTGTGGAGTTCTATTTTTTCAATAAAAAACTAGTGGAGTTCCACCGCGTATTGCGCGGTATTATTAATTTTAAAAAAGAATGATTACTTTATGTAATTTTTGTGTCTTACATATAAATTGAAAATAGAGAATTTTATTTACAATTTTTAAATTTAGTCATCTAAGAAAAATTATATGAGTAATAAAGTGAAATAACTAGTTTAGTTAGAAATCGTTACATATTAAATACAATGAAAATGATTATTTTTTATAATATTTCATTAAAATTCTTCAAAAATAATTATTTATATGTTGAGCTCATTTTAAATGATATCATAATTATATGTATTTCACTGAATACAATTAAATATCAAATATTCTTATTAGTCCCACTAATTATAAAATGTTCTCATCTAACAGTTACTCTATCTGTAACAAGAATTTTGATAATTTATTAATTATTATTTTTACAATAATTTTCAAACTTATTTTTGAAATTAATATTTAGTCAACTCTCTAAAATAACTAATTCAAAATCATTATTTTAATTAAACATCTCTCTTTATTTGCCTATTATTCATTAGATTTATAAATTTAGTCGTGTGTATTTTAACTTAATCTTTTGTATTCAAATTTGTCATTAGTTGACTTCACGTACTATTAATCATATCTGTAACTCGTAATATATAAAAAAAAACCCCACTTTATTCTAATAAGTATGTTTTAAGAATTTATTAATTTGACTCATAACCAAGTTGACTTGGTTTCATATTAAATGTTATTTGACATTTTATAATTAAATCTGTTTTGGGTTGATTACACGTAGGGTTACATAGTAGATTTATCTGGTTGAATTAGGTTCGGGTTGGATCGGGTTCGGGTTGATTTTGGGTTCATGTTCAGGTCGGGTTCAGGTCCAGATTATTGGGTCATATTCGGGTTTGGGGTTGAATTTGGTCATGTCAGGTTCGGGTACATGTCAATATTTCTCAAGTCAAAATCAGATTTCGAGTTGAGAGCGGTCATGTCAGGTCAAATTCGGGTTAATATTTATCGGATCAGATCGAATTTCGAATTGATTCGATCGTGTTGGTAGGGATCGAGTTCTCGGTTCGGGCTAGAGATTGACAGCTCTATTGTCAGAATAAATCAGTTAGATGATTAGATTTGATTTTATCTTGTTGACTAGTTAGAGTTATATTAGAAATAGTCTACCTTCATGCTTTGTACTCTCTACTTATTCTTTTCATGATCAATAATAATGATCACGGGAATTCATTCTTTCATGGTATCAGAGCAAGTATGATCTTGGACCTTAAATTTTTTTCCCTATATCTATTTCTTCTTTTTTATTTATGTCAACGTTTCTCGGTCAAAATCAGGCAAACTTCCGGCACCGACCTCATCGTCTGTGGCGAACTTCCGACGAGCTTCATTTCCTTTCTTCCTCGTCTTTGGCCCAATTTTCCGATGAAGCCTCGTGGTAGCGGCGCTCTTCTCTCCAGCAACACATTTTTGTTGACGTCTTCATCATCATCAAGTTGACGTCATCAAGTAGGCGTATCTCTGTCGACCCCCACCAGAAGCTTTTCAAAGGTCATTGTGCCCACGCATCCCATGCACCAGACGTTTTTCAGCGTCCAAAAAATTTCTCCGGTGGTTTCGTCGTCTCCGGTCTTCACCCGTGAGCAGCTCTCCGTTCAGAAAATTTTGGCGCGTGAAATCCACGCGCCCAAAGGACAGACCCGCGTGTTTCACCTTTCGCGCGTGGGATACACTCGCGTATACCGAACATGCACGTACCCAGCACGCGCGTACCGAACACGTGCATACCGAACAAGCGCGTACCGAACACGCGCTCTAGCCTCTCCTAGCTCGTGAAACACACGCGCTCCAGCTTTGTTCAACGCATGAAGCACACTTGCTTGCAGTTTCTCGGCAGCCTTTTACCTTCCATATGATATTTTATTTGTTTTGGTGATATGGCCCATTTTGGTTCTCGGGGGTGTGATATTTTGAGACACACGGGCCTTTCTCCGAAGCAACGACATGATGGATTCAAGTGGATCATAGATTTGGGAGCCACAAACCATATGGCATCGTCCCCTGCTGCTGTTGATCATATCGCACCTTATCCTGGCTCTTCCAGAGTATCTGTTGGTAATGGTTCTCAACTCCCTACCACTCATGTTGGCAATTCTCGGATTTCTAAATCCATGTCTATTTATGATGTGCTTATTGTGTTTGATATCACTAAAAATTTCTTTCGATTAGAAAATTAACTCGGGATTTAAATGTTGTTGTCTGCTTTGATGATCGCTCATTTACTATTTGGCATAAAATTACTAGTGAAATATTGGGTCATGGTTACAGTGAAAATGGGCTTTATGCATTAGACTATGGTGCATCTATTTTGTTATCTATTGTGGAAACAAATAAGTCGCGCGCGTCTTTTGAAATCTGACATGCTAAACTTGGTCATGTACCGTATTCCGTTATTTCTGGTTTACGAGCTTCTGGATCCTTAGTTGTCATATCGGTTTTGCCTAAACCCACCCTTTGTGATGCCTGTGAAAAGGCTAAAGGGAAACGTTTATCTTTTCATACAAATGATAAACGTGGTGCTAGGGTACTTGATCTGGTTC
>JAULKM010000009.1:11441561-11453022 GCA_032355605.1 Rubia tinctorum
AGTAACTGAATATCAAATTTTTATTTACCATTATTATATGAAACTAAAGTTATCGATGATCAAACATACCTAAAAAATGTGGTGGTCAAAGTGTGCCAATGTTAGTGAACCAAAGGGAGTATCCAAGAGCTAGATATGGGCTGTCATTGTTAAAGAAACGGAGGGAGTAATAGAACACCCCTGGTGCCGACATGATACTGTATTTAAATTTTCCACGTGGCACATTATAACTGCACGTAGGTTGCCGGAGGCCATCTTCCAAGCCCCTGCCCACAACTCCAACTCATTGACAATCATAATGTCGCTTCCCAAATTTGCACACCTTTACAAATAAAAATACCACTAATTCCCCCATGATTATCGCTTAACATTCATCGTTCTCTACTGGGATCATCTCCTCTGATCCCTCCTTTCGCCCCCAAATCGAGTCCAGATTTTTTTTTCTGGGTTCCGAGTGTACATTTCGATTTTTCATTCTTGGATTCGAGGGATGAGTTTCCAGGATTTGGAAGCGGGTCGCGGGAACAGGGCGAGGGCGTTTGGGAATGGGAAACAGGATCAGAGTCCGACCCAGGCCGTGGCGTCTGGGATTTTTCAGATCAACACCGCCGTTTCCACCTTTCAGAGGCTTGTCAACACGCTAGGGACCCCGAAGGACACGCCCGAGCTCCGCGAGAAGCTGTGAGTCCTAATTTTTTAACGGCCCTTTTCGATTGTCGTCTCTGTGTGTGTGAATTATGATGATGCATTTGCTGAGGTTGAGTTGTGATGCTTGTGTCTTGATTTTTGGGGGTTTAGAAGTGACACTGTTTTGTTAGTCTTGTGTTTTAGCTGATGTTTAATGAATGCTGAGAGGATCATAAACAAAATTGCCGCCTGGTGGGAATGGGTAATGTTGATTTATTGTTTGGTTCTAGAATGTTAAGAGGCAGTACTGTTGTTGAACTTGGATTTTGATGCTAGTTTCTTGATTTAATGTGTGCTTTAGAAGTGACACTGTTTTGCCAGTCTTCTGGTTTGGGTGATGTTTAATATATGCTGATATGATCACTGATGCCCACGTCTGTGATCATATCAACATCCATTATAACATCATCACCCGGATGGTACTGCCAATAAGACCCTTAGGGAAATGGTGAGAGCAGAATGGAACCTGTGTTTGACTACTCATAAGTAGAGTCTTCTGAATCAGAATGAGAAGCCATTCAATTCTTGATGAACTTCTAGCTGGAATAAGCAAAGTTTCCGCTTTTAGATTTTTTTCTATGTGAGTTGATGGGGGCAAAGTGAAGTGAGGTTCATGCTTTTGAGTCATGCTGTATGGGAAGATATAGGTTGCGGGGAAGGTTTCGGTAGGACATATTAGTACAATTTTACCTTTTTTTTCCCGGTATATGGTGGTGGTTGATGTAATAGTTGTGGCATTTTTTTTTGTCCGTGATTGCATTTTGTGTTTCATTTTCTTAATTTTATTCCATAAAATGCAGGCACAAAATGAGGCTGCATATTACACAGTTAGTGAAGGATACCTCGGCGAAACTTAAACAAGCAAGTGACATGGATCATCGCGTGGAAGTTAGTGTAAGTCTGCCTTGTTTCTGTCGTATGAAACACAGACACACAAATCTTTGTCTGCCTTGCTCATCCATTTTTGACGTTTCTCATTGGAACCATCTTATCTGGCTCATCGAGTAATTTATCTTACTGTCCACTTATCTTAATTCCGATGCCAATTGCAGCTCCGTCTGATCCTCTATCGCTTTCTCTTCCCACTTTTTCTTTCTGGTGCTTAAATTGGAAAAAATGCCTAAATGCAGGCTAGCAAGAAAATCACAGATGCAAAGCTTGCTAAAGATTTCCAGGCAGTTTTAAAAGAGTTTCAGAAGGCTCAACGGCTAGCCGCTGAAAGGGAGACCGCATATACTCCATTCGTTCCCCAAACAGCCTTACCATTTAGGTAATCAGTCGCGTGCATTCTCCTTTTCAAGTTCAATTCTTTGCTTATTTTTTTACTATCTTGTGTTGTAAACTACCCAGGCATATTTACTGCCTTATAGTTGTTATATATCTTTTCCTTGGTGGTGATTGTGCTCTTTCTCAATATTGACTTTATTTTGGTTCTGCACTTCTGCTCAATGGCGCAGTGAGACTGAAGTGGCTTCAAACAATACTCAAGAACAACGACCTCTTCTTGCAGAATCTAAGAGGTTTTACAGTTTGCACTTGCCTATCTTAGTTCTATACCACCACATACCAGCATATCTTAGCTTGAAAGTGTTTGTGCTGTAGACAGGAATTTGTCTTGTTAGATAATGAGATTGCATTCAACGAGGCCATAATAGAGGAACGAGACCAGGGAATACAAGAAATACAGCAGCAAATCGGTGAAGTAAATGACATATTTAAAGATCTCGCTGTACTGGTACATGAACAAGGAACTATGATCGGTATATAATTCTGTAACCTTTTCCTTGGTATCCCGGTTTCATCGTGTTAATTTTAACTAAGCAAGGTAACTGTTTTATTTGCAGATGATATAGGTTCGCACATCGAGACTTCTCATGCTGCTACTGGACAGGGTCGATCACAACTCGCCAAGGCTGCCAAGACTCAGAGATCAAACTCATCTCTGGTAACTTTACTGAACATTTCAAGATTTCATGAATTCCATGATTGTATATGGTCATTGTTTCCTGCTTCTCTTGCTCATTGAATTTGCTCTTATTGCAGACATGTTTGCTTCTGGTCATTTTCGGGATCATACTTCTCATTGTGATCATAATACTAGCTGTCTAGTGAGCAAGATAACAAACAGTTTTCGAGCGTACATTTTCAAGGGAATTCATCCAACTCGGAAATTCAATACCACCGGGTCTGAAGTACTTCACTTCTGAGAAACCACAATAGCTTGAATTCAGGTCAAGTGATGCCTTTCATGCTTAGGCATCCCTTTAAAGTTCATTTTCCTCGTTTCTCGGTGGGATTGGTGTTATGTATTGTAAAATTTTCATTGGTCGCGAGGTTCTTTCGTTATGTTTCTGGGAGTGCATTGATGTTTCGGTTGATGACTGATGAGATTCCATATAGTGGTTTTTGTTGAATTGTGGATTGAAGTATAATATAGGATGGTGGCAAGTTGGGTATTCATATTCACCGACTTTGAAGCTATACAATTTGCTGGGGATCATAGAATTAGAAATGTGTCTTCCGATTTCATCAAATTTCTTCCATGTCAGGGAGGAGAATAAGGAATTTAACAGTGGTGGTGCATTTCTGCATCTAGTTTAATAAATTTATTTACAGATTATAATCCAGCCAAATGAAACTGCAGCCAGTCAATGGAATGACAAGTTTGCTTGAAATGATTCCTCAATCATCAGTCGAAATCAGATACAGTATACAATCCTTAGTATATGATACACCGAGTATAATGCTCGCCATACATGACTTGAGGAGTTAACTGGCATTATAATTCTTATACTACTAGGTATACGATGTGAAAAGTAGTACTTACTTCGGGAATGAGATACTAACTATAGTTCATGTCCGAGATAAATCATTCCTAATGGCTTGCAATCTACAAAGTGCATCTTTGATATCCAGTCTCTCCCTCTTCATCTCTGCAGAACACGAGACACCAATTTGAAAGATCAAGAAGAGCAATTTCTCTAATCTCATGGACTTTGTTTCGGCTTCCTCAGACATCCTAGGATCGACAATTTGCATCGCTCTGTCTGGTAAGGCCATCTCGACATAGCTACGGATACCGAAATCTTCTGTAAACATCTCATCAGTTGGCCTTTTCCCAGTGAACATTTCCAGCAACAGGATTCCATAGCTATAAACATCTCCTTGTGCTGATATCTCCCCTCCCATTCCATATTCTGCAATATTTATAGAAAATGAAAAACTTCACTGTTAGTACTTGACAATAAAAGAAGTCATATTTTTACAGTTTTTACCTCAGGATTATGCAAATGTGGTATTACCTGGAGCAACATATCCAACTGTTCCTCTGACTGCAGTTGAGCTGCCATGGGATTCATCTTCAATGGCGCCAGGCACGAATTTTGCTAGGCCAAAATCTGTGACTAATGCGCGAAGATTGTCGTGTAAGAGAATGTTTCCAGGCTTAAGATCACAGTGAACGATTGGAGTTTCGCTATGACGATGATGGAGGTAGTCCAGTGCAGATGCAATGTCTATCACAATATTCAACCTGTCGATTAACTTCAGCTTCTTTAGGCCGCGTTCTTGCTCTTCCTGATCACTTGAGCTCAGATGTGGATGCAGCCAACTATCCAAGCTTCCATTAGGCGCGTACTCGAAGAGCAAAGCTTTGAAATCATTGCCACTGAAGTCTTGACTAGAGCAAGCTGTGATGATCTTGACCAGGTTCCGATGGCGGATGTTTCTCAGTGCTTCACATTCGGCCAAGAAGCTCTTTTCAGCTCCACGATGATGGAGTTTGAGGACCTTCACAGCAACCATTTTCTCCTCCATGTCGTCGAGCTTGAGGAGGCCTTTATACACCGCGCCATATCTCCCTTCACCTATAAGGTTTTCGGGTGAAAAATTGTTGGTGCAATCATATAGTTCCCTGTATGAAACCCTCCACTTCCGTTTGTCATCTTTATGAGTTGAACTTGGTTTCTTCTTCAAACCTCGTAGCTTGTGAATAGCATAGGCAGAAGCCAGAAATGCAATCAGTGTACAAACTGCAATAACTACTATTTCAACAGTAGATAGCTTTGGTTTATGTTTTTTCAGTTTGGGATCAGGAGATTCAGGACATGATGATAAGTTCAAAGATTTGACTCCTCCACACAGATTCTTGTTTCCAACCACTGAAAACAAACTGGTGTTCCTAAAAGCTCCATCTTCCGGGACTTGGCCCTCGAGCATATTGTAGGAGAGATCGAGAGAAATAAGAAAGTTCAGCTTTGCCAAAGAAGCTGGAATTTGCCCAAACAAATGGTTCCTCGATAAATTTACAGCGTCAATGCTTTTCAGCTGCCCCAAAGATGATGGAATAGCCCCTTCCAAGAAGTTCCCTCCGAAGGAAAGGGTTTGCAGCATCTCACAGCAACCAAGAGAGCTTGGAATTTCACCATGCAGTTTGTTATCCGAAATGTCTAGTAGCTCTAGATGTACCAAGTTGCCCACTGATGCGGGTATAGTTCCATTGAATTGATTTTGATATAAGAGGAGGGCAATGGATATCGAGGATAAGCCTAGAACTTGTTCTGGTAAGGATCCAGATAGGCGATTCGAAGAGAGATCTAAAGCTTCAAGATGAGTGCAATTACATAAAGAAACAGGAATGCAACCAGTAAGAGCATTTTGGTATAATGAAAGAAGTCGTAATCCTGAAATCCTCCCCAACGATGATGGGATTTCTCCAGTAAACCTGTTTGCATAAAGATAGAGTGCTTGCAAGTTGCTAAGTTTCCCTAGTGAATCAGGAATGCTACCCGTGAGCGAATTGATACTGACATCCAGGTAGCTAAGCCTCACCAGATTCTCTATTCCAGGAGGGAAAGTACCAGATATGATGTTATCATCTAACCACAGGTGTGTTAGTTTGGTAGAAAGATTGGCTATGGCGTTTGGTAAAACGCCACCAATCTGAATCCCGTCCAAACTAAGTGCTTGCAAATTGGTGCAGTTGGTTAAGGAGGCAATGAAGCTGATGTCATTGGCTTTGTGGGTTCCAAGTGGATTCTGCCCGAATTCTAAGAAATAAAGCTGTTTCAAGGTGCCTAAATTCAGTGGGATTTTCCCTGAAAGTGCGTTATGTCCTAGGCTAACTGTATTTAGGCCTGAAGCATTGGCTAAGGTAGCTGGAATCGAGCCATGAAAATGGTTCATACCAGCCGCAAAAAGGACCAAATTAGGAAGGGTCAAACCCACAGTGGAAGGAAACTCTCCAGTCAAAAGATTGTCTGCGATGGAAAATATTTGCAACGTTGAGATGTTGAATATTTGAGTGGGAACACTACCCGAAAGTTGGTTGGCTGAAATCCGAAGGGTTTGGAGACTCGAAAGACGAGAGATTTCAGTGGGAATGTTTCCACTCAAGTTATTTCTCGTTAAAACAAGATTTTGAAGAGACGAAATGTTGCCTAAAGATGGAGGAATGGTCCCCGAAAATTGATTCCTGGAAAGATGGAGGCCATGGAGCTTGGTGAAAAGACCAAACCTATCAGGAATCCTTCCCCAAAGACTGTTTCCAGACAAATCCAGGACTCTTAAAGCTGAGCAATGAGTAAGATTCCCTGGAATTTCTCCCTGGAAGGAGTTGTTCGCAAGAACAAGATTTTCCAGGCGAAAAAGCCTGCCGATTTCAACTGGAATCCCTCCCTTAAAACCATTTCCCCGAAAATAGATCTCTCTCAAGAAAGTGAGGTTTCCTATGGAAGGAGAAAGCGAGCCAACTAACCCGAATGACGATAAATTCAGCGCAGTCACTCTCCGGTCATGGAGATGGCCACAAGAAACTCCACTCCATTCGCAGAAGCGGGTGGCATTGGGAGCATTCCAGGAGCTCAGGGCTTGGAATGGATCGTCCTGGATTGCGGCCCTGATGTCGAGCAAGGCTTGGGGATCTGTCTCGTTTCCAAAATGAATGGCGGATGAACACATGAAATTGTGAATGTGCACCACAACTGTGAGAAAGAGGGAGAAAGAGCAAGTTTCAGGCCTGTAACCTCTCTTGGCACGTGCCATTCTCTGCTGCAAATTTGGATGGCTGAAGACTGAGCTGCATGAGGTATGTTATCCTAAAAAATTGACGCTGACTTAACCTAATCTTTTCGATGAGACAGAAGATGTAAATATAATTGTCTAAAAATTGGAGATGACATGGAATACATTATATAATTTTCAAAACTTTATTTTTTCCACTGTCTCATCATAAGTTATGCTAAGATGGTCTCATATGAATTTTTCTCTTTTTAAAAAATGACGTCATTTAAATTAGGGAAACGTTATCCTTTTAAGTCAATTGAAGGTAAGAGAATGCTAAATGCTTATCTCAATCCGCGAATCCTTAACACATACTTCCTCCGTCCCCACTTTAAAGTTCTAAATTATTTTTTGCACAAAATATAAAACAAATCTACGTGTCATCTTTTTAGTGAGCAATGACAGTGGGTCCACATAAATCAAATGAAAAGAAAAGTTGTGATCACATATATGCTAAATGTAAAATAATAATAATTTAGAAATAGGAAATTATAGGTGGGACGGACCAAAAATGAAAGTATGAAGTTAGTGGGACGGAGGGAGTATATATTACAATTTTTCAGAGTCAGGACCTCCTCCCACCGTCCTAGCGGTCAAGCAACCCCAACCCACCGCGGGATGACTCTATTTGGCAGAGTTGTACTTATAAATAAACCAGACTTATTTTGAAATCAAGTGGAGATCAGCTTCTGTTTTTGCTCCAAAAATAATTTCTACTTCTAAAATAAGCTGCATTTTTACACTTTACCGAACACTGAAAAATGTTTTACTTACAAGTAAAGTAACTTGGTTCTGTTTGGTAGAGCTGTGCTTATAAACAAAACTGGCTTATTTTGAAGGAGAGGGAGACCTGTTTCTGTTTTCCCCTCAAAAATAAATTCTACTTTCAAAATAAACTATTTTTTTGCATTTTAATAAAAATTAAAAAATATTTTACTTATAAATATATGAGATTAAAGTATCTGTCAAACAGAATAAGCTCTGCCATAAAAGCTGGCCCCGGGCCGTTGCCCACACCGTCTCCGCACTACCATGCGGCGATCTTACGCCTCTCTATTAAACACTGTTTTTTCTTAATCAGTGGAGCAATCATTGTATTTTTTAATTTGAACACGGTACATTTTAATTTAAACCATGTAATTATTAATTTAAATACAATATTTTTCAACTTATATGTGATATGTTTGTACAATTATTTCTTGTATTTTCATATTCAAATACAGTTTATTACATGTTTAAAGTGTCACTATAAAAAAAACTTCTCGTTGTAATGCATATTTGGAGCACTCGTGACAGTCAAAGGCGTGGATAAAACTATTAGTGACGCCTTGTTAAATGTCTCTATTCAATGTATCACTATAATATTGTGACACATTGAATTATCGTTATATTTTTTGCGACGCTTTAAAATGCAGTTCAATTTAGAAATGTCATCAAATTTTGTGACATGGATTGATGTAGTAATTTAGCTTAGTGATATGTGCACGCGTTAGAAATATTGACACCCTTTAGGAGCAAAAATTGTAACATTTCCTTATTTGTCACAAAATATGTGTCACTACTACAAAAAAATTTAGCGTGTTTAATTTTTTTTAAAAACATAGTAATTATTTCATAGATTAATAATATCCATTTTATCTACATCAATCAACAATAATAAAGTAGAAGGCCACTCCATTGTTTGATATTGCTTATAAGTGCTTTATTTATAAACTAAACACATTTTTTAGTATTTAATAAACTGTTTAAAAGTGATTATTTAAAAAGCAGAACCTATTTTTTTCCAACTTTAAAAAAGAAAGTTAAAAAGTTAGTTTTACTTATAAACGCAATTTTACCGAACACATATATGTTATAAATTTTCTCGTGACAAACTTGCTATTTAGAGATATTTTATATATGTTTTTACCACTGATCATTAATGACAAATTTAGATTAATTATGGGAACACATTTTATTTTATCAATCCATTCAAAATTTTCACTTATTTTATGATTAAGTCAATTATAAAAAATCTCGTGATTATAATTTTTAAAATTATTTTTAAAATTATGATAAGCTCATTAAAATAGATGAAAATAAATAGTAAATTGCCTTGTTAATTTAGTAATTGTAAAATGAATCTAACAATTAAATGGTCTAAAATAAAAGTGACCCGTATGATATTTTCTCTTTCATTCATTTTTGGGTCAAAATTCGGTGCTACTGTTGCAAAAAAACAAACGTGGGCAGTACGTTGCTTTTTAGACTCTAAACGTAGTCATGGTATCCTGAAGTCGTCTAAATAGACTTTTCAAAGCCAAAATCTTAGGAATTTTTAAGTGTGGGTATTTAATTTTTTAAAATCAAATTTAATAAACTTTGACCATAAACATAAATTGATATATATATATATATATAATAAATATATCATGTGAGATATTGTTGAATTCATCTTAACATATATTTTTTAAATATCAAATTTTTATGCAAAAATAGTATCTGTAGTTAGAGATATTAACAGTAAAAAATGATCATTGAAAACCGTGAAAAATAAATATGCCATCACTAAATTAATTTTAATGAAATAATATAAATCTGAATGATATGCCAAAACTCGTTAACTATCACTTAAATTGGTTCAATTATTCGTGATTTCGAAAAATGTCACTAATCACAAGAGAAACTCAAGCTTAAGTCCTCGCTAGTTTTTGATGGTGTTTAGTAGATGAAGAAGGAATAAATCATAGTACTGTATAATTTTTACGTATAGGCTGAGATAGGCTTATTATAGATATATTGGGATAAAATTCTTTCAAATATATAATTACAAGTTTTTTCTGTCCATATTCAATTATAATTTGAATTTATACAATTAGAGTACAATTTTGTTTTAAAGCACATTTGAGTCTTATGTGGTTCACAAATTACACTTAATGATTGTGAATTTTGAGGAAGGGATGAGGTGTGGTGGATTTGATGGAAGAGGGGTGAAGGATTTGAGGAGGCACGGTGGTGACAGATAATGATAAAGAATTGTGAAAAATTGGTGAAAGAAGGAAATTTTTTACTTTCAAATAGGAAAGATGTCATTCGAAAATAGACCATGTAATCAGAGGATTCCATCTTAATTCAGGGAGATAAAAACCTTAGATTGTAATAAGGTAAGGACCAGACGACCCAAATCTCATTAAGAGGCACAAGTTACATCAACTAACCCATAGCGGTTCTTTCGGGCCAGCAGCCAAAGGAACAACCCCAAATGACAACGGAAAAGGAGTGATGGGACAAGACTCGTACCTTCAACCAAACACTCATATAGCACGAGGAATCAATATACTTTTCTACTTCCTACATACGCTTTAGACACCTAAATTAAATATCCATATGAATTGATCGTCACAACAGCTATGACCCACAACCAACCTGCTCTACCGATGGTTCTACTTGTTTTACAGGGTCTCGAGCATCCCAGGTCAAAGAGGGGTTCGTGTCAACCCATAGCATGTTTGGACGAACGGCGGCGCGTGAAACTGCGGACGTTTGGCTGATCGAAAAAAAGTAGCGGTCGACGATGAGAGATGTTGGCGATCAACCAGGTGAACAAGGCGGGCGAGGCCAAGATAGAAAACCAAAGGAAAAAGGCAATTTTTCGGGAAAAGTTAGAAAATATTTAGAGATAATTGATTGATACCATGATAGAATGTAAACATACAAAAAATTGTAGCTGTGTGTATTCATATATATATATATACACATATAGTATCCCTGTAATTGTGGTTAAGACTTTAAAATGACGACCCCATTTCTCACGTTAATTTTCATGTACTACAAGTATCTAATAGCTGTTGGATTTCTTCATCTTATACCGACAAAACGCCCTCTTTTTCTTGCTTGAAGAATTGGTAATTGTCAAGACAATTTTCCCTGGTTCAGTGTTCTTGAAAGTCTTGCGGATTGGTTCGGAATTGGAGGCCATTTTTTTCTCCTTTTAGACAATTATGGTGTAAGAATTGGCACAATATATGGTGACCCTTCTATTTATATGAAGATTCTAAAACACACCTTATCACGAGTCGCTATAGATCTTGGATCAATATATTAAGCGACTCTTTAGACAAGATTCAAGGTTGTTTTTATGCGACCTATTATATTAGCTCACTTTTAATATCCTAATTACATATATATATTGGACCTTTAATTTTTAATGTCCTGATAACATTGAATTGTTTTGTAATGTCATTATTATATATATATATATATACACACACATATTGGGACACTTTTAATATGTGTCACACAATATTAAGACGTTTAATTTTATAAGTGTCCTTATATATATATATACACATACATATATTGAGACACTTTTAATATGTATCACACAATATTAAGACGTTTAATTTTATAAGTGTCCTTATATATATATATATATTTGTTAGGATGCTTTTTTTTTATAAAAGTGTCCATATATAAGTGTGCTAAGTGCATCTCCAATGCTACTAGTCTCTCCCATGAATATCGTAGTCACACGTCAAATTGTAATACGGCTGCGTATGACGTAATTAGAGATGTTTGGTTTTAGAAACATTCTTCCCCACGCTAAAATTGTAGTCGCAAACATTTTCTTACTTCCACCAAACATTTAATCAAAAAAATTAATATTTTATATAAACATCTATTATTACTACTTGTACTTATATTTGTGAAGTATATGTAATTATAAAAAATATTT
>JAULKM010000009.1:11479208-11498210 GCA_032355605.1 Rubia tinctorum
CCCAGAGGGTGGAGCTGATGCTGCAGGAGAGCTGCACCGATGATTCCGGCAGCCTGGTGGTCTACACAACCGTGGATATCGACGCGGTTCAGCTAGCCATGAACGGCGAAGATCCAACGTGCATCCCTCTCCTCCCAATGGGGTTCCTCATCCACCCGATCACCAACACAGCCAGCGCCACCACCAGCAATGAATCCAATGGAAACAGCACCACCAAGTCTCCAGATCAGAATGGATGCCTCCTCACCGTAGGACTTCAGGTCCTAGCCAGCACCATGCCAACCGCGAAGCTCACCCTCCCCAGCGTCACCGCCATCAACCACCACATTGGCAACACCGTCCACCAGATCACCGCTGCGCTGAGCAACGGCCCTGATCTCCCGCTACCATCACCACCTGCTTCCGCATCACCACCACCAGAAGCCACGAAAGCGGAGAATGATAGCCCCTCTCCTTAATTACCCTAAACTGCCTTATATCTGTCAAAGGCCTTGTTTCCTTACTTTCTGCTTGACATTTGGAAAAAAGGGGCAGTTTATATGTAATTAGGTTGGAGGAAGCTTATTCAATAACAGTAATCATCTTAGATACAGTAATGGTCTCAGTTACAATGTAGTTTCTGTTGTCGGCTTTCTCAATCTACGTCTCATCTTCAGATGAAACGTGGAGAGAGAATGCTCGAAGACGGTGGTTGGGTGGTGGAGAAGTCAAGAGCGCACCAGAAGGGATCCTTGTAGGCCGGGTGAAGCTAATTGACAAGTTTAATGAGACCAAACTTGTGGCTTTACCTGTCTGAGAGGGTGGTGGTTCGGGTATTGACTTCTATATGGTTCTCTTTATAGGCGACTTTTGGAATGGTTTCGTTTAATTTGAATGGGTGGTTAATTTGGATAATTGTTAAGTGAAACAAAGTTTCAGTATGGCTTTGTTGCGTCGACTGTTTTGTTCTGCCGGTTTGGCTCAAGAATGTTGGCTTTTCTTTTGCTGGATTAAGTTATGACATCTTGGTTTTTTAGTTAATTGTTCTTGTGGTTTATTATTGTGTTATAAGCTTGGTTTTTTTCTAGATCACCAGACATTCACCACTGGAATTAATCAATTAGAATGTCCAATTAATATTCTAAATATTCATAATCAATTAGAATGTCCAATTAATATTCATGATCAATTAGAATGTCCAATTAATATTCATGATCAAGGGCTGACAATTTCAGTCATGATTAAATAACTTGACATGGATCGAACATGCAGACGATGTTATTCGTTCACGATTGTCAGTGGGTCAGCGAGGACGGAAAAGGGCTGAAATTCAGGCCGTAATGGGGTCAAACGCTCAAGTTTTTTAAGTGGGCTGAATTGGTCTTTGAGTATTGTCTCAAAAGCTCACATCTAATTGACTAAAACATCAAATTAAGAAAAGCTAAAATAAAATACTAAATATACAAATCAAATAAAAATGTTTGAACATCAAATATAAACATAAAAAATACACATCAATCCAAAATTTATAAAAAACAAATACAAAACCTACAAAAGCACTAAATTAAAATAGGTAAATATCAAATAAAAATACTAAATACATATTAAATTAAAACATATAAACACCAAATAAAATCAAAATAAAACAAATACACATTGAATAAAAAATAGTTAAATATCAAAGAAAAATACTAAACTACACATTAATTTAAAAACACCAAAGTGCTAATCAAAATGTGACACACTAGTATGGGAGGGGACTATTAGAGGCAGTTAGGGGTGAATTTAGTATGGTTACCATCACTTTTTACTAATACCACGTACCATACCAACAATGTCGGTATATTGTTTTTAAAACCAATATCGTATCAAATCCTTGGAATACCAACACATCGGTATACACAAAAGTTGGTTGATATTGGTACGGTAAGATATAATACCACCAAATATAAATTATAATGAATCAATTATTTGCTCATACAACAAATTATAAGTAATTAAAATTTTCTATTGCATAATTTTAATTTTAGAAAATTAAATATTCTCTAATCATAATAATAATAAAGTAAGATAATATCAAAATAAGAACTATACTAAGTAGAGAAAGTCTCTTATTAGACCGACTAACTGTCGACCAATTATGAAAAACGTCGTTTCAATAATTTTTAATGACACACTACAATTATTTATACAATACGATACATTATAAAAAAAATCAAAATTATAGGACCGCACCTCGTTGCAATATATAAAAGCAAACATCAAGTTACCCCATTAGTTACGTCAAATATAAAATACATTCGTCTAACGGTTACTCAATCTAAAACAAGACTCTTTGTTATAAGTAAGTTATAATAAATAAAAGAAAATTATGATTTTAATATTTTGTAAGGTTTAGAACAAAAAATGTTAATTGTCAAAAAAATCTAGTCTAAGAAAATATTTAAAACTTTTACCAATATCCAACACATTGGAACAAAAATATAATTACATATTTAAATTATTAATTTCGTTCTAATATTAAAAAATGACTTAATCTTATAACTAAATAAAAGCTCGTATTTCCCCTAATATTAGTTGTATTTAATATACACATATATATATATGTGTGTGTGGTACGGTACGGTAATACCATGGTAATATTTTCTTAATTCCATTACCATACCATCAAATATGTGTGGTATGGTATTACCATACCATATCATCAGTTACCAACATTTTTGGTACAAATGATACGTGGTTCGGTTGGTAAGCTAATTTGTATGGTATTTTGGCTCAAAATGCCAGTCCCAGAGGCGGTTATATTGGAGCATTAAAGGCCCTTTCAAAGTGCCTTTAATGGTCCCGCATTCGATCACCCATAAATGAAGGCAGTTCTGCGAACCAACTTATAAACCGCAAACGAAAGCGGTTAAAAACCGCCTTTAAAATGGTACAGGAACTGCCTTTAATTATTTCTAAGTTCAAAAATTCGCGTCCAGCCGTCATACCTTACACACCATTTTCAAACTCGGAAATTTCATCATTTTCGAGCTTAGAATCGAGAATTGCTGTAATTCGGCTCTTTGACAAAACCTGTATCGTTTTTGGACACGGGTCCAGTTTCCGTCCTCTCTATGGAAATTTGTGGCTCAATTATTTTTTACATACAATTTCCGAAATCGGAAACTGTGTCCTGTCTTACGTCTCCAAGTTCAAAATTTCAGATCTGATCTGCGTCACTAATATGGCTAGAGTCAAATACATTTCCGAAGTCGGAAGGTCAGTCTGCTCTTGTGATAAAAATTGTTTCTTTAATATTTCTGGCACAAAAAATGGCCTCGATTCACAGCCACAAATGTAACACAATACACGATATTATCTTGCACCTTAACAAAAATCTATAGATAACGATAACCAATCAATACTTTATAGATAGGAATAGAAATTACTACAAATCTATTCTGGCATTTCTAAACATCAATATTTATCTAACTTGTGATACTCTACCAAGATTGGGATTCCCCAAGGTTCCTGGCCGTTTGAAAATTAGATGCCTAGCTAAAGAATTCCGCACATTTTTGTTATCATCTTGCGAGTAAGGTTTCGAATACTTTTGGAAAATTTGATAATAAAAAGATAGTATAAAATATTGAGAAAGGTAAATTATAAACATTACCATAAACAAATGTACGCTTACCTTGTCAATTTCAATTACATCTTTTCGAACTTCTTGAATGCATTCAGTTGCATATAACATGACGTAATAGCCACACTCCCACGTTTATGCATGATTCTTGTACTAATTTCAAAAAACATAAATTATTAAGACCGTTATATCAAATAAGTATAGTATATTAAAAAAATATTGGTAGTCCACCTTGATTTCGACCACTTCTAACGAAGTATTTTTTTTTACGACACTAGTTTCCTCCATTGCTGATTCTAAAATCTCAACAAATACCTCCGATTGTTGGAAGTGCATGGGATCCATCCAATACACCCGCTTATTTTCCGGGACTATCAATATCAATCTCCAATGGTCCCTAAATACGAAAATTTAAATTTTCATAGAAAATTGCGGAATTGATGTTGGTAAACAAATTTTACATTGTAAGTGTAACCTTTCGATGTATGGTGCAACGAAAAACTTCTTATCTTTCCGGCCTGGACATTTGCAAATGTAGTCCATCCTCTTGTTTCGTACAACCAGTTTCTTGTATCTTCACCAGGCACATGTATCCAATTCATCCCTTATTTTGATCATTGTTACAAAAAACTTTGAGGATTAGAATGTAGCCATTAGTTGTAATAACGTTTGGGGTAAATAAAATTGACTTCAAAATAAAATTAATAAAATCACTCACAAGGTGTAGATCGACATCATCACTTGATTAACTTGCTCACATTTCCATAGGTCTTCAAAATCACTCCATAACACAATGATTTCACGTTTTCATCCAAATACGCATTCATTTCCCAAGAATGCATATGTTGAGTTTCGATCATACGGTTGAACCTAGTTATAAAGCACCTGTACGAAGTGTGGGAGTCTCGAAGGACGTATGCTCTTGCAACTGGAGGTCTAACCTTAGTTGGTGTTATTGGGATCGATTTGGGGGTTGGTTTGACTGGTTTTGGTGTTGTTTTCACCGGTATAGGATATGAAGGCCGACTTTTCTTCAAGTGTCGATTCTTCACAGGATCGGCGTATATAAGTCTTCAGGGCCAAAGAAATAAAATTCCTCGGGCACGCCCAACTTTCTTGTATTCTCCGTCTGGGATTGGCAAAGGGGCGCTTAGCACCAAAGGATTCTCCAACTAAACCCTAGATAGACCTTCCGCAATAGGTACGAGGTGATTTACTTTCATTAACTCATGCAAAACTCCATCAGCTACATGGAGTGGGCTACCGTCAATGTCTTGATTAATGTATAGCTCATGTGGACATGATTTCTAAACCCCAGCCAAAATATATGTTAATTATGAGACTTCATTCTTATGGACATTCTTAACAAAAGAAAATATCTACCTTTTTTCACTTGCTAGGATGGCATTGTCGAGATTGTCGAGTTTGAACAATTGCCTCTTAATTCTTGGAGTTTGAGCAATTTCCTGGAAATTAACCTCAACATCTCAGGGAGAATGTTGTGATCCCCTAGATGGTTTTGTCTAATCTGTCGTCAAATTATTTAAATTATCCGGAAGAACAAGCCAAGTGTGTTGGGACCAACTTTCAGATGAGAATGTCTTGTTGCTCAATCTGTTTGTCTTGGAGATGTGCTTGTTTTTGCAAGTTGTGGATTCTCGAGGGTTTCGTACCATCGTACGACCATACGATCCAAAATGCTTCATGTTGGGTCAAGAACGCACCCACGCCCCTAGCACGACCCGGGTGATTGGATATTTTCGTAGCTTCACAAATGATGTCATGCTTATCTGTTGGAATGAATTGCCCTTGCAATTAATCATTCTTCAATTTTTCCTAAGTACGATAATAAATTGAGAAATGTTTGTTAGTTTGATATTAAAAAATAGACTTTAAATTAACAATAAATTGACTTAAACATTGACCTACCACTCTTTCCGCAATTTTTTTTCTTCATCCTTGACAAATACACCATCTTTGTTTTGTCAGTTTTTCAGGATTAGATCGCACCTCTTAATGTCTTCCACATTGATCAGTTGCACCAAAGCCCTTGCCTCGTCTTCTATCATCTCACCCCTGTTGCAATTTGCACATATCTTTCAAGATGTTCTTTCACTAGCTCAATTTCCGCCAAGGCATAACCCCCACGGCTAAAATAGTGAGGAATTACATTATTTGCATCAATCCTTTGTTTATCTTCTCTTGTACCCTAAGTTATGGTGTTAGAGTCATGTCATCATTATAGATAATCTAATTATCACACAAATAATTTGAATGTTTTTTGCTAACGTTATCACAATTCTCCATTGCACCTCTCTTGTGAATCTCCCAGCTCTCCGGTTGAATATGCGTATAAGTTAGTCATGGGCGATCACCTTTCTTATCGCTAAATATGTAGTATCTTAACTAAGTGTATTTATGTTCACGCCAACTCTTTGACATCGTGGGCATAGCCTTCTTTTGCAAAGCACCCATATTCAGTGCTTCGATGTCAAATGGCCTCCACGGGGATTATGAGCTATGTGGAGTGAATGATGGGGAGTATATCTACAGATGAAATGTAGAAGAAAAATGAGGGAACAAGGATTCACTAAATCTACCTTGCATTCCATCCACAATGTGTCCTTGTAATATTTAGGGAAATCATATCAACTATCGTAGCGAATGTCTACCCTTGTTCTACCAACCTTCGCAACCCAACTAAACCATTTAGGATGTTGCACCGACACACACTTGCCCAACTCGTTGAACATTAATGAGGTTAACTCTTTCCTAGCCATTCTACCTTCTAAGGTTCCACAATGAGTTTGAGCTATTCCTACATCCCCAGATCCGTCATCCCCATCCCTTCCATGGCCCGTTGTTGGGGATTGAGATCTCCGGAATGTGAAACATCGTCACAGGTTCCTTTTTGTCATTTTGTATGCTACATTTACAAATATTTATTTAAAAAAACTTTGTCTCGCATCATGACTCATCGACTTATATTTAAAGAATAAGGAACCACAAAAAATAGAACTCATAAATACCCAAAAAGTAAACCCTATAAATACATCATTTTATCATACACCACTATGAAGCCACCAAAGCCCAAATATAACAGACAGATTAACTTGAATAATAAACCCCGCTTAATATATAACTCATAAAACCCACAAAATGTAGACCATAGAAATATACCATGTCTTTCAATCCACAATTTAAGCAATCAATTGAGGAAAAATAATACACAAAATAACTTGAATAGTATACCCACTTAAAATAGAACTCATAATTACCCAAAAATGTAAGCCCTAAATGCATCACCACTATGAAGCCACAAAAGCACTAAAATAATACACAAATTAACTTGAATATTAAACCCCACTTAAAATAGAACTCATAAATACCCAATAATTTAAACCCTAGGATATACCATGTATTTCAACTCAAATGCATCATGTTATCATACACCACCATGAAGCCACCAAAGCCCTATTATAATACACATATTAACTTGAATAAGAAATACCACTAATTAAAAAACTCACAAATACTACAAGAATGTAAACCCTAGCTATCATCATAGAACTCATCAATGAGTTTGCACATTTTGGTTCAAAAAATGTAAGCCCTAGCTAAAGATGAATAGAAGATTTACCTTTTTCATCAAAAAAATTAAGGGTATGAAGTTTTCCTCTATGGCTTCAACCTAAATGACATTAAAAAAACCCTTGACAAAATATGGATTTTTTTAAAAGAGAAACTGGAGTTGAAGATATAGGGTGGAACACATACCTTAAATCATCCCAAAATGAACATTGGGCTGGTGAAGAAATGGAATTGAGTGTAAGGTTTGAGGGGTTTTGCGAGGGGAAATGGGGGAAAATTCACAGTAGTTTCAAATTGGTAGTAAATGCACATTTGAAACCCTTTTAATGTATTTTTTCGCGACTAGAAGAGTTTCCTGAGCTCGGAAACTAGTTAGGTCAACTCTTTACGAACTCAGAAACAATTCATCTCTTGTTTAACATACATCAAACGCATTTCCGAGTTCGAAAACCCTTTGGTATATATAAAAAATGGGCAGATTAGTTAAATCCCCAAATCCCACAATCAAATTCCCCCCATTCCAAACCGTAGTTCCCAAACTTCAAATCTCATAAGCCCCACAAAAAATCACAATGAGTCGTGAGAGTACGGATGCTAGGTCAAGGGCAAGCGAACGGAGTCATCATCTGTTCACAGAGATTTCCCCATCCTCAAAGTTCTTCAATGAAATCTCCGAGCAAAGGTATGTCGATTTTTCGAAGAGGAAAGTTATCAAACTTAAGGCTATATTAGCGTCAGAAATTGGTGAATTAGGACTAGAGTATTCGCTAGCTCATTTCAAAACTCAACACTTAGAAAAACTACTTTGTATCGGGGAGCTCGTTCATGTCGATGAAGTGATACAGTTTTATGCGAATTTGGGTCAGAGCATGAACAATCGTGATATCACTAAGGTCAATCTGTCGCTGTGACTAAGTATACTATTAACGCTGCCCTAAAATGCCCCTACACAACCCCCGAGAAATTAAAGCCCGATGACCCACATGGTTCCCTAGAAATTTATCACACATAGTGTTGGCAGGGCGTGAGCGATGCAACCCCACTTTGTCCTGTCGCTATGGGTAAAAATATATTTTAAGAGGGTAGAGGATATTGCGGGGAAAGCAAAATGTTATGATATTAGTGTGTTGACAGTAGAACAGAGTCTCGTTAATGAGTGGATATGTCTTAATGTTTTGTCCATGGGTGGCCACACTTGCAAGTCAACTATTGCTAACCTCATGTTGTTTTACTATGTCATTGAGGAGGTTAAGATAAACCTCAGTTTCACCATTATCTCATTCATGCTAAAGGCCGCAAACATGAAGAAGAAAGATCTTCCATACGGTGGTTGATCATTGCTATGCTGAAGAAGGCAGGCGTAATTTCGCAGGATAAGGCTCTTCGCTTGGAGTATTATGAAAATAGTTGGTTCCAGCACAAACAACTTCGTCTTGGCTTTTAAAACAAGTGGGAGTTCCGGCCAATACCCGGTCAAAAACAAAGGGTGCAAAGAGGGTTCGTGATTCGGCTCAAGATAGATCAAAGGCTTCGAGCACCTGTAAGTAATCAACATTATAACTAAACATAGTAAATTATATGTTTATTTTAAATAAAAATTTCTTATGCGTTCACTAAAATAACGATTTGCACACATCGTTGGATTATGTGTTCCTTCGGGAGAAGTGGCTGCTAAATGTTGAATACCTCTACATTGAACCCGTGGATTGTAGTGAGAGGTATTTCTAATGCAATAGGGCTGACTTAGGAAAGCCGGAGACTTTTAGTCTAACCCATTTGACCATAGACTAACGTATTACTTATGAGATCATTGCTAGGAGTTTGGTTCTCTCAGGTGGACACATTACTAAGCCTAACTACCCCGCCCTTATGTCATTCTATTTCATAGTTGAGGGTAGGAAAATCAATCTCGGGGCAGCTATTTTTTGGCATATGTTGTGGGTTGTGACTTCTAAGAAGATGGTGAAGAGCCTCTTGTATGGGAATTCAATCACCCTAATTTTGAAGAAGGTTGAGGGGTTGACTGTAGACGGGGAGGAAAAAAGATCGAAGTATTTTGACAAGATGTACTTCGAGAAGAAGAATTGGGTGTTGCGAGACCATTAGTGGTTTCATGAGACCACGTAACCCCCCGAAACTAGCAAGAGACCACGTATTGAGGAAGGTTAGCGACATTTGAGTTTTATTCGATATTGTTTATATAGTATTGTTCTTTAATTTTTAATAATTACTCTTCTCTAATGTGTGTAGGTACTGAAAAAGCTTATTTCAAAGGCTTCGGGGATTGCTACAAATGGATGCACAAGGAATTTTGCGCCATGAAGGTTAAAATCATGTTTATGAAAAAATCAAACGTGCATATGAGTGCCACCTCGCATCAAGCTCCAAACCTTGACTCTACATATCGACTTTGACGGATGATATTGCAGATGATCATGACGAGGAATGAAATTTTATGATTAAGTGATTTCAAGAATGTTGCCCAAATCCAATTACTTCATTGGACTCATTTTCTTGAAGGAAAGCATGTTTCCCTTCAACAACAATATCCCATCTAGGATCAACAAGATCCCTAACATAGAATACCTAGTGCGCTTGAGACACCAATATGAAAGGATCGTCCTTCCATGCAACCCGACTTCTATCGATAAGAGCGAAGCCCACTGCCCATTGTCAATATCCACTCACTGACATTTGAATACGGGGACATGCATAGTAACATAATCAAGCTCCCATATTTCTAAAATCAAAGTAGCACTTCTAGGCATACATATGATTGGCGCCACCCCCCTTCCAACATGCAATGCTTCGGACATGAGAGACACTCCACTATTTTGAGTGACACTCTTATTATCCATTTAGTTTGTGGCAAACATAGAACCATTAATGTCATAGGCGTTACAGGAAAGAGCAGTCCCCAATGGTCTACGAGCCAACCACTTAACTTTCATTGGATGTTTGACGACATCTACGTGATCCCGCAACCATGATGCAAAAGTCTTAGTGTGCAATTAGAGGACCCGGGTCTCATTAAAATTAGAGTGGTCCACTCGTATGGCATCCATATGAGTCTCAATGTACGGAACTACATCTTCATGGTTGCACAGAACGTACAGATTGGCAGCAAATAAATCTTCCACACTAGGGTTAAATAGTTTCCCCTGTCTAACCCCTACACCTTCCAACCTCCCTTCATGTCTACCTATTGAGACCGACAGATTCAACTTCCTTCATATACTCAGTGCAAAATTCAATGGCCTCTTCTGTTACGTATCGTTGCACAATATTAGCACCTGGCATGTATCGATTTTTCACAAAATGTTTGAGGATTTTCATGTACCTCTTGAATGGGTACATCCGTATAAAAAAAGGATCATGTAGCTTTATCTTCCGCACCAAATGGACGATCAAGTGGACCATAATGTTAAAAAATGAAGGTGGGAAATACATTTCCATCCGGCATAAAACTTCAATGATCATTACTTGCAACCTATCCAACTTTGCAACACTAATACTTTTGCAAAAAATATACTTGGAAAACAAACAAACCTTTGTATTGCAAAATCTTACGTGGGAAGGAAATGTTGATAGAATGATAATGTCATTCAATTCCTGCATTAGATTGTGACAATCGTGTGACTTCAACCCACCCAACATCAACTCCTCGACTAACACACAAGTGCTAATGTTGGACGAGAATGCACCGAGAACTTTCACACTACTAAGAGTGTCACAGAAAGATTTCTTCTCTGAATGAGACATTGAATAGCAGGCAGGGGGCAAATAACTATCATCCCCTGTAGTTACTGGCCCTATATTCTTCCGAGTACCCATCTCAACCAAATCCAACCTAGCCTTCAACTTGTCCTTTGTTTTCCTAGGGGTATTTAACAATGCCCCAACTAAAGAATCACAAGCATTCTTCTCAGTGTGCATAACATTCAGACAATGTCTAACATCCAAATGCTCCCAATAAGGTAGCTTAAAAAATTCAGCATTTCTTCCAACTTCCTTCAACGGAAGATTTTCTTTTCTTCTTCCCAAAGTCATTGGGCAAGTTCTTAACACTTTTATGAATCTCTATACCTGTTCGTGGCACCGGTGATCCTTTTACCTCCACTTTCCCATTGAGCCATTTCTTCACCAAACTCCATCGGTTCCCCTCAGGAAGAAACCTCATGTGGCCCTGATAAACAGTTTTACAATCGTGCTTTAACTGGGAAAAATCAGTGTCCTTCTCACATACGGAACAAGCTAAGTGGCCTTTCACGGAATACCCATACAAATTCCCATATGCGGGGAAATCATTAATGGTGCAAAATAAAACCGCTTTCAAATTGAAGAAATCTTCAACCAAACCATCATAGGTTCAAGCACCTTGATTATACAAAACCAACAAATCCTCCACAAGAGGAGCAAGATAATCATCGATATCGTTACCCGGTTGTTTCGAGCCTGATATCATCAAAGAGAGCAATACATACTTACGTTTCATGGTCAATCAAGACGAAAGGTTGTAAATGACCAATATAACAGGCCAAGAGCTATATGTGCTACTTATATTACCAAAAGGATTCATACAATTTGTACACAATCCCAACCTCAAATGATGGGACTCATTGCCAAACTCAGGGTATAAAGCATCGACTTTTTTCCATTGCTCATTGTCCGAAGTATGTCTTATCAGCTGGTCAAACCCTATATGCGTGCCAATGCAGCAACTTTACATCTTTCGTACACGCATACAACTTTTTCAAACGTGGAATGATGGGGAGGTACCATAAAACTTTTGTCGGTTTCTTCTTCTTTGATTTCAATGGAACTTCCGCACACACCGCAATCCCACCTCTCTTCAACTTTTACCGAGACTCGCCACATACCTGACATGTTTCTAGATCGTCATCTACACGCCCCCTATACAACATACAATCACTGGGCATGATGCGTGGATTTTTTGCAGTTCCAATCCCAGTGGGAAAAATATATTTTTCGCCGCATACAACCTATCGGGTATTACATTACTCTTGAGAAGAAAATCCCCAAAAAACTTGAGAGCTTCGGTCATCGACTTATCAGATCATCCAAATTTTGCCTTCAAGTTCATTATCTGCAAAGTCGCGCTCAAAACAGATTGTTTTGAACCATTGTACAAAGACGTCTCTTTGTCATCAATCAAAACTTGTAATGACTTCGGTTAAACATTGAACTCCCTTGCAATATCTTCCACCATTTCATGAAACTCCACATTTCCATGTAATTGATCATCACCCACCATCGTCTCCTCTAATTCAATCGTATGAGAGGCTTCCACAACTTCCACATGTCATACCCAAGGAGTGTAGCTTGTTTGGAATTCCCTCATTACGAGATGTTCCTGTAACTTCTTCCTCCCTAAATACACATTATTTCTACAATCCTTACACGGTCATCTTGCTCACACCACACCATTTTTATATGCATCTTCAAACGCAACCGAAAGAAATAATTCAACCAGTGGCATGTACTTGGGTGATTTTCTAAGATAATTACCAATGAGTTCATCTCGATCCGTTAATTATCCTAAAAGTCAATTACAATTCAACACATGAGAATTCATTCAATATTAATCATAACCCTATCTAATCTCAAACCCTAGTTGAAAATATAGACATAAAACACTAAATACACCTTGTAATATTTCAAGATTTTCAAGTATATATTTGGATGAAACTGACCTTCTTCAATGGCAAATGATGCACTCTCAAGTATAAAATCACTTCTTCATCAATGGGAAAGAAATTTGAGCTAGTGTTTGAAAATTTTTAGGGTTTTGTAGCATTAAATGAATTGGGAGCATTTTTTATATATACGGGACCATTTTTGAACTCGGAACAGGAAACGAACACTTTCCAAATTCTGAAGCAAAATCTACTTTTTGTAACATGTTACCACTAGGTTTTACGAGCTCGGATTCAACATTGGACCCTCTTCCAAGTTTGGAAGAGGTTGGCAATTAGGCATAACCTGGTTAATTAAAGGCGGTTATGCCCTAAATTGCCTTTAATTAGACATAATTAAAGGCAGTTCTTGAATAACCGCCTTAAATTTAAAATGCCGGGTCCAAACAACCATTTCAAGTTCGGAAGGGTATTTTCAAGGCGGTTATTGGTGGATTTTCAATAACCGCAATCCAATGACGCCAATAATAGAAACCTCTCTACTGGTGACACTAATACCGGGGCAACAGTAAAGCATCGGTATAAAAGTTTTTAAAAAAATAGTTCACAGTATATGAACATATCAAAGTATACCTGTAATAATTTAAAAACCTAATGTAAAGGGAAAAAATAACATTGATATTAACGCTAAAAATGACACAACAAAAAGCTAACACATGAAAGTATAAGTTAAAATTTTCAAATTTATAATAGTAACATATCACAGATTAGTGTCAAAAGTTTAGTATATAAACACAAGATTTTACATTAAAATATTGAATTTCATCTTTAAACCACATTATTTTAGTGACAAAATGTTAACCAATAAACATCATAAGGTTTGGTTGCAACATAAGTATTGGAAGTGAAACATCACACTTAATACTAAAATTGTGCACATGAGGATGAATTTTTAACCCTTGAGTTTCATGGTCCGGATAGCTGACTTGCGTGATTCTTATGATACTAAATCATTAATTTTTCAATTATTTGTGTCCAATTTCTTTTTTTTAAAACTAATAGTTTCACCTACATCCCTCCTTATACCCAAGCTTTCTATAAATTTTATTTGGAACCCCATCCCTAATTAGACTTAACAAAATACATATTAATACTTGGTTTAACTATGAGAAAGTCATATACAAGTAGGTCGTTAAACTACTCAATCGTATCAAGTTAAATTTGTAAAACCTTATCCACCTACAGTAGTATAATAATATAGGCTATAGTAAGCAATCAAGGGAAACCCCAAGAGAAAAACGTATTCCAAAGTTAGCATGTGTATTTTGGCCAACTTTACTTTTTAGGATTTGATGGGGTTTGGGAGATTTTTTTTCTTAAAACTAATTAATACAAGAAAATAAAATTAAAATTTTAAATAAGAGAATAAAAATAGTTCATCCAACAATTTTCACACATCAGCTTCATATAATAATTACTTGTTCTCAAATTCATTCAATTCCTAATTTTGTTCCCATTCCCTACTATGTATAGGGGTCATAAACATATACCCTATTTATATATAGTATCATCCCATTCACAAGCAATACACGTGATACAATCCAAATCATGCAAAACTGACAAAACTTCATTAATGATAGTTTTGTGACCAAAAACTATATGAGATACATGACCCAAGGAACCAAATCATCATTGTCCATGCAAGTTAAATTATCAATCATTATCCGCTAGAAGGTCGTGAATCTTCTACAGACTTGTGACTTACTTACTCATTGGAAGTATGAAAAGGAAGATAGATCTGGATGATAATTCTAAATACATCAACGTATTTCACACAAAATATACAACTACAAGATAACGATCCCTATACAATATACATAAATGAATAAATAGAATCTAATTGTTTCTTCTTGAATCTCACATTGTATTCAATGATGGATTCAATCGTCAAAGGAAACTAAGGATTTAGTTCTCCATTACTATGAAAATCTTGAAAACACATAATACAAAGATATGCAGGATTTTCAAGTGATAATATCTATGCTATAGTTGCGCATGAGCCCTTCTCATGTCTTGAAAATCTCTTGTCATGTTTATACTAATAGACATATAACTAGAAAAGGAATAAAAATATTCTCCTAATCTAAATCAAATTGTTCTAAGAATAACAAAAGAAATATATTTCTTCGAAGACAGGTGCTTTGCCTCAATTAGAAAAGGATACAAGAACTCTTCTAATAAAGATCCTCCTAAAAAGAAATTATAAATAAAATATTCTCCTAATAATGAGAATTGGAAATTAGTCACAATCCTAGCGAAAATACAATGTTCTAATAAGATAACGAAACTAAATATTCCCCCCTAAAAGAGAATAGGAAATATAATATGATCAAGAGTGAAATTTTAAAACCAGCTTTAAAATGACCAAAATCCATAATTTAACCCACCAAAGTCAATGGGTTGAATCCCAAAACTAATTGGAAAAGTTGAAATTCATGTCACCTGAATCTAGTAAGTTTGATTGGTTTTGGGCCGAGTGATCCGACTGGAATTATGCTGGTATAACTAGGTTGGAATTGGCTTGGATCAGGTGGTCCGGTTAGCGTCAATAAATATGAGTATAGTTATCAGCAGTCATAATTTTATTTTTACACTTTTTACTTCATCATGCATTTTAGTTTAATTAAATTTAGATTTTAATTTGTCACAGGAAATTCTAGATTTTAAAGTTTTATTCTTCACATCTCTGTATAAGGGTATATCCCATCTCTTCTTGCTTTTAAAAAAGAGCTATTGTAGATACGGAAGTTGTTTTTCATGAACAAATATTATCTTTCCCATTGAATAAAAAAAATCAACTCAGGTATTCTCATACAATGGTGGTGTTTTTTTAGTTTAGTTTTAGATTAGATGTTTACATGTAAATCCTTACCTTGTGGAAAATGTTATAAATAGTAGTTACCTTATAAAATTAGTTACCTCTTAGCTTAGATTATAGATGGTAATTTCCTTATAGACTTTAGAATCATATTTCTGTTAGACTTTAGATTGTAGCACTATATATTGTAATTTTCTTCATTGATGAGATGAGACATTGATGAGATTTCAATGCACCATTGATTGATATGAACCATTCATATCATATTAGACAACCTGATTTTATTTTACATGCATGGTATCGGAGTCAAAGATCCTAAAATCCTAATTCCGACTGGAGTTGACGTCCTTCTCGCCGCTCCTCGTCGCTATCTGCTACTGTAGTCCACTACAGATTTACGTCGTCACCACCCGACTTTTGTTGCCATTTAGTTATTGCTGCTTTCGGCTGCTTGCCGCTATCTACCTTCGCAACTCGCCAACTTTTGTTTTAGTTCCTTGTTGTTCTCCGCTGCTCGACGTTATTTGCTGTCACAGCCCGCCGATCAACTCCTTCAACATAACCGTCGATTGATTTCTACGGATCTCCAACACGTCGAATCTCAAACTTGATTTCACTGCTACTACCACTGATGCATTTGAATATTGTTCTACCAGCTGCTACTGTTACTGTTGTTACTGTTACTACCCCTACTGAAGTTGAATACCGTTATATGAAGAATTTTTTCCAAATTTTTTCCAAATTTTTTAATGACTAGAAATTTCATAATTTTCTGCGCAAGTTGGACATTCTTGTTCATCATGCTCTAACTTGAGGGAGGGTGTTGTGGAAATAAAAAAAAATTCTTTGTAGGAAAGGTTATAAATGTTAGTTACCTTATGTAATTAGTTTACTTGTAGCTTAGATTATAAATGGTAATTTCCTTATAAAATTTGGAATCCTATTCCTGTTAGACTTTATATTGTATCCCTACGTATTGTAATCCTCATCGTTGATGACATGTGTCATTGATGAGATATCAATGCACCATTGATTGATATGACCCATTCATATCATATTAAATAACCCGATTATATTTTACATGCATGATACCATGTAAAATATAAAAGCTCTTATAGCATATGAAATATAATCGGGTTATTCAATGGTGCATTGATATTTCATCAATGACACATCTCATCAATGATAAAGATTATAATATATAGGGCTACAATTTAAAGTCAACCGGGAATAGGATTATAATATATATATATATATATATATATGAAAATTGCCTTCCATAATCAAAGTTACAAGGAAACTAATTTTATAAGGTAACTATCATGTATAACCTTTACTATAGAAAAATGATTTCTATTTCCTTAACAATGTAATTTGTTTGATGTATGTACACCAAATCTTATTTTAGGCAGAGTAAAGTTTATGCAGGAACTATTATGCAATTAATAAACATTTTAATTGGGATATAATTCTTTTTAAAAGCTGCAAATAAATTTGGGGAATGTGAAGTTTTGTGTTATTTTTTGCAGAAAGGTCCCCTGCCTAAAGTTTAGCATGCTTCACACGAGATCATCTCTTATATTTAATCTTTCAAGAAAGAAAAAACTCAAATCTTCTCATACATCTCTCTTCCTGCTCATCCTTCGATTCCTTCCCAACTTCCTTTTATTTCTCATGAAAAATAATTTTATGGAGTAGATAAAATTTAGTATTGGCAGACACTTCTCGGAAAATAACGAGGCCTTGCACCAATGATAGAATTGAGAGAGGTCGAGCCGGTGCGGCCGCCTGGTTCAATTTCGTTAGGTATGGGAGTAATAAACGTATTCTTTTTGTGTGCCTCGGCTGATCAAAATTAATATGAACGTGTTGAAATATGTCTCAGGTAAAGATTTAAGGTTAAAAGAGAGTTTTAGTTTGGCGGAAAATTTAATCTTCAGGCATCAGAGTTGCAGGTTGCAAAGCCAGGTGGTGAGGAAGACGAAAACTTTTTTAGATATTAAGTTGTTGAAAATTTTAAGGGATATATACCAATATAACCCTACCTACTTGAGTAAATACCAATATAACCCTCAGAAAATTTTTAGTACAAAAACAACCCTAACTAGTTTACATAAGTTCTAATATAACCTTAATACACTATATCCGGCGTTGACCGGCATATAAAATGACTAAAATGCCCCCTAACCTAAAATCTATAAGTGTTAGGACATTTTTGTCCTCCGACCACCACCTTCACCGCCAGACCGCCACCACCTCCAGCCATCCACCACCACCATCGCCACCACCACACACATCCACACCCCAACTATGTGTTTTCTTCAAAATGCGCAAACTGAATATCAAGAACTCAATCAAATCACAAATCAACTAAAATTATCTCGACCCAACTGGATGAATGTGCTTGAAATCAAACAAGGAGAACCAAAGAACAACTTCAATCGTACAATGGAAACCCAGCAAAGATCTAACTTTTAGGTTGAACCCAAATGAGAAATTATTAGGACATTTGAATTACAAAAAGGCAAAAAGTTTCCAGAACTGCTCAGACAAAAAGAATGAAGAAGAAGTTAATAAACTCATAATTGCTCCACCTCACCGCTGCCTCCACCACCACGTCCCCGTCACCACCGCCTCAGTTACTCTACCTCACCACCGCCTCCGCCACACATTTGATTCCCACTGTCCATCACCTTGCCACCACAGCCCTTCCACCACAATACTTCCACCCCACCCCCAGCCACGTCCCCTGTCACCACCCTCACCCAGCCTCGCTCCCGCCACCACCCATTCAACCCCCGTTCTCGTCACCACCCACCACCCACCACCACAAGCTCAATCTCATTGCTGCCTCCGCCCCCACCGTCTCTGTCCGTCGCCTCAACTGCCCCACCTCACCACCGCCTTTGGCCACACATCTGATTCCCACAATCCTCCACCTTGCCACCACAACCCTTCCACCACCCACCACCACAACACTTCCACTCCACCCATCCTCGCCCCATGCCACCACCCTCACCCAGCCTCAATCCCACCACCACCCATTTAATCCCCGTTCCAATCACCACCACCACCACAAGCTCCATCTCACTGCTGCCTCCGCCACCATTGTCTTTGTCACCACCGCCTCAGCTGCTCCACCTAACCACCGCCTCTACCACACATCTGATTCCCACCTTCCACCATCTCGCTACCACGGTCCTTCCACCACCCACCACCAAAACACTTCCACCCCACCCCACACCCCTCCCAAGCCACCCCCCACACCC
>JAULKM010000009.1:11516266-11529839 GCA_032355605.1 Rubia tinctorum
GGGGCTGGAGGGGGCTCCAGCCCCCGCCGAGTCGTAAATTACGGGGAATATATAGGGTATAAATTTTGAAAAAAAAAATTATCAGCCCCCTCTAATATAGGAAAATGTTAGAAAAAAAATTTCCAACCCCCGCCACAAATTTATCCTGCCTCCGCCCCTGGTGTAGATGTAATTGAATTTAGAAAGGAAAAAAGTAAAATGAGTGGTTGGAATTGAAGAAACCTTGCTATAATAGGAAAATGTGCCAAATTTACAAAAACAACCAAAAAAATGAAGTGTGTAAATCCAATGATACGGAGAGTACCAAAATCTTACTGCTCCCATAACACAAATTTTATGCACTAGTTCAGTTTGGCCCTTATTCACACTTTTCATTCAATTCTTTAAAATACATTTAATTATAAATTATAAAAGATAAATAATATAGTTAGACTTCTGAGAATATATATTTTCAAAAATTAAAATATATATCTTATTTATAATTAAAATTATCGATGGTTGAATTTATTTTTAAAATTGAGTGAAAATTAAGCTAAAATCAATGATAATTTTTTAATATGCATTTTAATTTCAAAATTACTAATAGTATGCTATAATATTTTGAAAAAATAGTTGGTCGGAATCATCATTTATGATATTTTCACATCATTATAATTTAAATTATAATTTATTCATTTATTTTTAAAAATAATTTACACATTATTTTTAGCAACTTAATATATATATATATATATATATATATATATATATATATATTTTTTACGCATGATTCCAAAAAAAAAAATCTGTGTACCCATGTTATCTTTTAATTGGTACCTAAATTTTTTCAGGTTCAAACGATCCTAATAAATAATATTTTTTATGTAAATTAAAGTTCAATTCATTTATGTATCTTAAATTCCAATTTATCTTTGCATTTGAAAATACTCGCTCAAACAGCTATAAATACTGCCGACCAGTCGATCACCCACCCTGTAATCAGATTATCATAATTATATACTTTCTCCATCTCAAATTAATTACACACTTGAATATTATATAAAATTAAAACTCTAAAATATATTTCAATTTTTATATATATTTTAAATGATATTGTTGGTATCAAATAGTTAGATTTTCTTACACGGGTTATTATGCAGTTAAACATGTATTTTGGAAGTTGTATATTTTTTTCAAAAAAAGTTAGTTTGGGACAAAAGGATTATTAAAAAACCTCCCTGTCTCGAAATAGATTACTACTAATCTTTTTTTTTAATTCGTTACAAAAATAACTTCATATTTGTAAAAAAAAATTATTCATGATCATTTAATTTACCAAAATTCTTTTACTTCCTCCGTTTTATTATGTTTGACATTATACGTTTAGATATTATTATTTTTAAAAAATAAAATGTGTAGAGAGAATTAATTGAAGAGACTAAAAAATTTAATGAGTGGTTAAAGATGATTCACTTTTTTCTATAAAAGAAAAATGTGGCAATATAAGAAAAACATGCAAAATGAAAAATGTACCAAACATAAGAAAACAAAGGTACTATTAAAACTCTAAATTTATCATTATTTGCTATATATTTTTACACTATTCTCATGTACAAATATTATAAAGTGATGATTGTTAACATAAAAAAATGAAAAAATATTGGGAAAAACGTTTTTCAATAGGCATATGAACGACGAGATTTAATTTGAATAATATGAAGTTAGGGGTTTATATTTTGTAGTAACTGCAAGTGAAAATTTGAGTTTTGCTTAGAAACATTACATATTTAGAGTAAAACATAAATACGTAATGTGTATAACCAAAACTTAAATGAGCGTGTGAGTTTATCAAAATAGCTTATAACCTACATTGTCTCGAATTTTAGTTGTTTTAATCTGCGAATTTTTCATCATTTTGAGGTAAAACTACACTTGGGTTCATAATTTTTCCATAACTTATAAAAAGACAGTATTTCAAGAGACGGATTTTAAAAAATACTGCTAAAACAGTTTTAAAAAAGATACGATTTCTTGTAAGCAGCATACAATTTAGGCAAACATCTTTATGCAAAAATCAACACAAAATTTTAATTTCCCAAAAATTATTTGGGGATTCTAAAAGGAACCACATACCAATTAAAATATTTAATAATTTCGTAATGATATCTATCTAAATTTTAGGTCCGGTAAAATAAAACTTGGTGTTAAAAAAAATTGACCAAAATTAAATATGAATGGTATGAGTTAATTGTAGACGGAGGGAGTGTGCATAAAGCAATCCCGTTTCCTCCGTCTTCTCCGTGAGACCGTAAGTCATTTTTCCCGTCATGTCGGACACACAGTCACACAGTCGCGAGATTGCCTTTTCCTAGGGTTTTTCACCACCGCTCCCTAAAACACCCTCGAAAACCCTCCAATTTTGCGAAGATTCATCGCTATTCCATCCGATCAATCCATTTATCGCCTACTGATTCACCATTCAATGTTCATTGGTGTTTGCCGACGTAATTGATGGCGTCCGGCAAGGGTAAGACGGCAGATGGCGGTGCACCGGGTCCTTCCCCGGTTCCGATTTCGGTTGCGAACGCAAACGCGCCGCCGCCGTTCCTGGTGAAGACGTACGACATGGTGGACGACCCGAGCACCGATAAGGTCGTTTCTTGGAGCGCAAACGAGAATAGTTTCATTGTGTGGGACCCGCCGGAGTTCGCCCGTGACCTTCTCCCCAAGTTCTTCAAGCACAACAACTTCTCCAGTTTCGTCCGCCAGCTGAATACTTATGTACGTGTTTGTATGCCGATTCATGCTTTTTTGTGCTAATTGTTAATTCAAAAGTTGGATTGATTTTGTTGGAATTGTCGGTTTCTGCTGTATAAATAAACTGATTTGGTGTTTGATTAAGCACAGATTGGATTTGTGTTGATGGATATGGCTAGGTTGAAATTTGGATTTAATTGTGGTCTCTTTTTTAATTGCACGAGGTTGTTTCAAATCTGTACGAATTAGTTTAGTATGTTTCTAAGGCTCTAAATTTTGGATCTTGTACTGATGATGATAAACAGGGTTTTAGGAAGGTTGATCCGGATCGCTGGGAGTTCGCGAATGAGGGATTCTTGAGAGGCCGAAAAGACCTTCTCAAAAGCATTAGCCGTCGAAAACCTGCCCATGGACAGAATCAACCACAGCCACAACAAAATGTACAGAGTTCATCAGTTGGGGCATGTGTTGAGGTAGGGAAATTTGGGCTTGAAGAGGAGGTGGAGAGGTTAAAAAGAGACAAGAACGTGCTCATGCAAGAACTCGTGCGGCTGAGGCAACAGCAACAATCCACTGATGGCCAGTTACAGACAATGGTGCAGCGCCTCCAGGGAATGGAACAGAGACAACAACAAATGATGTCATTCCTGGCAAAGGCTGTGAACAGTCCAGGATTTTTGGTGCAGTTTGTGCAGCAGCAAAATGATAGCAAACTCATCACGGAAGGTAGCAAAAAACGGAGGCTTAAGCAGGATGGTATTTCAGATACTGTTGTCCCGATTGATGGACAGATTGTTAAGTACCAACCCCGGATGAACGAGGCAGCTCAAGCAATGGTCAGGCAGCTGATGAAACTTGATTCTTCTCCTAGATTGGAGAACTTCAACAGTTCTGATAATTTCTTGCTTAGTGATGGCGTATCACAATCTCAGCCAATGAACTCAGAGAGTTCTGCCAACCGTGTTTCCGGGGTGACTCTTCAGGAGGTCCCTTTAAGCTCCGGGCAGTCCTTCATGCCATCTGTGTCAGCAGCATTTCAAAGTTCTCCTAGTCTCATTTCTGAGAGTCATGCACCCTCCCTTGGTTCAGCTCCAGAGATTGGAAGTACAGTATTGAGTCAAATGCTTGGAACTCAAGATGTGCATTCTCTAGCAGTCCCACCATCAGATATTACGATGGGCCAATTTTCGCAGCTGCAGAGCAACCCTCCAATCCTAGGGTCTGAAACAGTGAATGGTTCTCTCTTGGAATCGTCACTATTAGGGGATGAAAACTCACTATTAGGAGATGAAAACTCGCCACTGGATATTGGTGAAGATCTGATTAAATGGGATGAGGCATTTTCTGCTGTGGAAGGTCTTCCTGGCTCCGGTGACCCTTTCTGGGATACAATATTTCTGGATTCTAATCAGTCATTGAGTGAGGATATGGATTCAAATCCAACAGAAGAAGTTTCCAGTGGAGCTGAAGTCAAATCAAACGAAAATGGATGGAATGGGACTGGTGAGCATATGGAACAGTTGACCGAGCAAATGGGCCATCTCTCATCGCAAGGGAAAAAGATTTGATGATGTTTGCAACTATCTGCTTCCCATCATGAGGTGATTTCTGGAGATATTTACTCAAATCCATATGGTGATCATGATTATGCTAAGGAGTATTAGGAAGTGATAGGCAATTAGTACCTCCTCTTGTTTTCGTCGATCCTATATGTGCTTACATGTGTGGCGGAACCTTGTGACTCTCTTCAGCCAGTAGCTATGTTCTCCTGATAGGCTTTGTTTTTCTCGCCATTTCATCCTTGTGAACTTTTGTTGCCAATAGTTAGAGGAAGAAACCTGAGGACTTTGATGTATCCCTGTGATCTTTGTACTAACTCTTTTTGAGTTTGGTCCGTTTTGTATTGGTCTGGTGATGTACAGAAAAGGAAGTAAGTTCTGTTCTCTGTTCTTTCATTTTAAGAGCTGATGGTATCATAGAGTTGGAACAAGCTCACTGAACTGGTGCTGGAAATAGGTGGTTCATCTTGTGATATTTATCTGGGCTTGTTATGAGCCGTCCATGTTTTACTCTGTGCAGCGTTAAATAGGCAAATACATATTTAGACATGTGCATCCTTAATAATTTTTCTAATACATACAATTTCAATTAAGTCGATTATTCAAATGAGGATATGTTTGTCTGTCAAATTATCAGTTCTTGGCCATTTTCTTTAATTTTGTATAATAAAAAAACAAAAATTACCTGCCTCCCCTGTTAGCATGCCTTCCCGCTGAAATAACGTGTCGGAAAACCCTTCCCACTCTTCACCACCGCTCTCCCCCATTATCAAAAATCTAATGATACCTTGCATGCTTATATTTTTACACTTCTCACTCTAACTTTATCGTAAAAGTGCTAATTGAAACCCGCAAAATGAAAAAGTGTCAAAATAACCCAAACTTTATGACAAATTGTGCAGTTATAATCTTTTGCCATATTTCCGACATTGACTAAAGAAATTGACCGTTGACCAAATATGAAATGACAAAAATACCCTTGCCCCACAAGTTGAATTCTCATTTTACACCTTTTCTTGTTCTTCAAACCCACCCTTACCCAAATCACCGCCCACCACCACCCCTTCTTCTCTCCTGCCATCCGCGAGACCCAACATCCCGATCCACCGTCGAGACTCACTATTACTCGAGCATCGCAGCCTAATCCACAGTTACTCGACCACCCAATCCGACAACCACCGTTCGATCACCACTACATCCAATGAATCCTGCAAATACGGCCAACGCAAATCAACTGAAAAATTCACAGTAAATTTGGTCGATGAATACACCGGAGTTTCGATCGGAAAAGAAGCAAATACAAGCGGTGGACTATATTTTGGGCTGGGCAGCAGGAGGTGGTGGTGGAGAGAAGAAGTGGTGGATTCTTGGGGGTGGAGAAAAGAAACGGAGGTGACGGTGGAGATAATAAGGGGTGGTGGCGGGAGCTGGTGGAGAGAAGAATCGCTGGAGATGGGGGCGCAACACTGGTTAGCTGGAGTTAAAGCTGGACGTTGCGGGTGAAAGAAAGAAAAGAAATGTTTTTTCTCTTTTTTTAATCCAGGGGTAAAATCATCATTTCCTTAAGTTTCGGCCAAATCTCCTGCTGACAATTAAAGTCAACGACGTCCAGGGTTAGATTGACACATACATTATAAAGTTAGATTTATTTGCAGTTACAGCCGAAAGTTACAGTCATTTTAACACTTGACTCTTAAATTTATGATTGAATTTGGTTTTAAAAAGTTAGACTCAAAATGTGTCAATGTTAGTTGAACGAAAAGAGAACATAGTAGAATGTATTTCAATGAGGTTATAATTATTAATTAGTAAAATATAATTCACTTTACACATAATCTTATTTATACCATCTAACAGTTAGATGCTTAATTTTATAATTAATATAACTAATGAAATAATTTGATGTTTATTTCCATGTATTGCAATGTAGTTTTCATAATAGTCAAAATATTTTAAAATACATCTCAAAATATAAATAATTATAATTTGGTTTTAAAAAGTAACAAGAATGAGATTTTTCATTATTGGTCTAACTGTTACGCCATTTAGCAATAGACGCTCTCGTCACTTTGAGTAAATATAGCTACTACCAATCTTTTTAAATTACTGCTCCATGTCCTAGTTTTATTTGCACTATTTCCTTATTTGGACGTCCCGTCTCTGCTCGCACTCTTTCCATTTTAGAAAATATCTATTAAGCAAATGACCTTTTTATCAAATGACCTTTTTATCAAATGAACTTTTTATCCTTGATACTTACCCACTTTTTAGAAAAAATATCAGCCTAAAACTCTACCCATCTTCTCCAACATCACATGGCCCACAATTCGTTTCCTCCGTCATTCCCTCGCCGCTCATTTCCTCTTCTTCCTGTTCTCTTAACTCCTACAAATTCACCGCCAGGATCCCTTTTCGGATTTACCCCAGAAAGTTCATGAAAATCCTAATCCGCCACTCTCTCAAATCCGCCACTCTCCAACGACGATGTCCGTCCTTGAGACCGAGCGCTAATGTGAAGCCCGAAGAATATGTCGACACTGCCGCTCTCTGGGAGGTGAATGAAGAGCTCGACTCCATAATTTTTAGCGATATTTCTCCCCAATTCATACTCGAAAAAAAAAATCAAAGTGAGGTTTTTTATTTCCTACCCGGGCTTGCCAGTTTGATACATGTGGACACTGTTGTGGAGGTCTTGTTGGATCGCAAGTTTTAGCACCGAGGAGGCGGATGAGTATAGGATTCTAGCGGGGGGTGAAGTAGGGAGGGTCTGGAAGATCCGATGGGTGAAGAAATGTTACACCCTTATTTTTCCACGATTTGCCGAACTGGTCGGTTGAACCTTGGTCCGGGACCAAGTGTTTTTAGGCAAGGCTTGGATGGTGGCTTTGTCCTATCGGTTGGGAGAATATAGGCAAAGGACGGAAACCGCCGAAAACGATGCGAGACACCTACGATTAATGTGATGGATAACCTAAGGAAGGCGGGTTGATCCAAGATGGCTTAGTGGCAAGGTTTTGGGTTCCATGTCCCAAGAGATGCATCAGTTCGAGGATGGAACGACGGTTATTCGGGTAGGATGCAAATCTTAAGGCCAAGAGATTCATTGTTTCGGGTTAATCCTTGAAGGGAGCTAACGTTTGGAGAAGAGCTAGCTGCCTCTATAAACGTGGAAAGACTCACGGTTAGGTGTAACCCCCATGTAGTTATTAGGGACTATCTGAAGAGTTGCTTCCCTTTAGGCGGTTAGGGGTGTTAACCGCCAAGTGTACCTTTTCCTATAAATACTCCCGGTTAGAGCAAAAACCAACCATGTTCTGGTGGTGTGTTTTGCCAACCGAAGAGCGTTCCTTTGATCAATAAAGATAAAGATAAAGGTTGGGGTTGGGGTTGGGCTCCGTAAATTTGACTGTTCTTTGTGAGCTTACAACGTGTGAAACCTCGTTCCCTCACGGATCGTTGGTTAAATCATAACAAGAGTTTAGGCCATGAGTAAAGGTCTAACAAGAAGCATGGAGGGTCTAGAATTGATAATTACGAAGGTCAATTCAGTCTTTTCACAAGGCTAAATTTTTTAGTTCTTTCTTCTGTCTGCAAATAGAAATGAAATAAAGAGAGTGATGTATTTGGACATACCATATTGCATATCAGGGTGCAAAATATTGTACTTCCAGTCGTACAAATTATGTGTAGTTAATGGGTATTTAAATTCCACAAAAGATAGGATGTGAATTATCTTTTAAAAAAAAATATGAATCAAATAAATTATAGAATTAAGTGATAAAATGACTCTAACTTTAGATTGAAAGTGTCAATATAACTCTACAATCTCAGAAAGTGTCAAAATAACATTTGACTCCACTGACTTTTTAGTCAACGTTCATTTGGCCAGATTCTGATAAAAAGATGATTTTGCCTTTGCCTTAAAAAATAAAAAAAAATGAATTTTCTGGCTTCTTTCTCACTTCGACGACGACAAACCTATCTTTCTTCTTCCCCTTGTCTTCCTATTTTCTTTCGCTGTTGCGAAAACTAAAATCCTTCGACGACCGCTTGTTTTCCCAGTTTCTTTTTTCACTCCCTTATCTTCCCCGTTTCCTGCAGCAGCCTTAGTAGCGGTGGTGAATCGAGGGCGGCGATGGGGGGTTGTGAATCGACGGCGGCGGTGGGGACGGGAGCGGCTCTCATGACGAAGGGAGTGACAGGAGAAACAAAATGTCGTTATTTGTTCCTTGTTCATTCAATCGCCTCTGATCTTGATATGAGTGCGTCTGTAATTTAGGTTTTTTGTTCAATCACCTCCGGTCCCCGATTCAATCGCCGTCTGGAATTTAGGGTTTGTGTGGGCTGTGGGGGAGGGGGTTAGGGTGGTGATCGGGTGGGCTGTGGGAGGTGGTCGTGGCAGCGGTGAGGGTGGTGAACCGAGGGCGGCGGTGGGGTGACTCTGAGGCGGTGGAGTGACTGTGCGGCGGTGGGGGACTGGGGCGACGCTCCAGACGGAGGAAGGGTTTCGGGGAACCGGAATGGGTGGTTGTGCAGTGGTAGGGGACTGGAGTGATGCTCATAACTGAGGGAGGGTTATGGGGAAGAAGGGTTACAGATTAAGGGATTGCCATCTCCAACATGGAAGGAAAAGTGATGGAGGAAGAGAGCACGACGACAACAACATTAGATTTTAAAAAGGAAAGATAGGTTTGTCACAGGAGATAATTTTGTCATTTCATTTTCTAGTCACATATGAATTCATTTGGTCAATGTCGGAATTAGCGAGTTTAGCTATATCGGTACAATTTTTTTTGAAAATTAGGGTTTCAATTGGCACATACAATAATTAAATAACCTTAAAATGGCACATTTTGAGATTGTAAGATTATATTGACACTTTCATTCTAAAATTAGGGTTATAAATTTATTTTACCCTTAATTTTACTAAGTTACTTCATCCTTTTTTTAAGGCGTCCTTACCGTATCCATGAGATGGAATTCTCGCCTTGATCAATAACAAACAACAAATTTATGTAATTAAAAGAACCAAGTACATTCAATCACAGTCCTTATACCATTAGGATAAGATGTCATTTACAAAAAAGAACAAAAGATAAATACAAATTCATGAAAAATTATACCGTGTCTCGAAAAAACATATTGTACCGTATCCCCAACGGTATACGTACATATATATGTGTGTATTTTGTAGTTAGTGGATAGTTAAATCTCACAAAAGCTGGGATGTAAATTAAATATAAATTAATATTCATATTCATATACAATACAAATTGCAAATTGCAAATTCATCATCCATAAACAAAAAAATTTGAAAACAATCTATGTTACTGGAGATGCGATGTCTACATTTCACTGTTAGGATGTATTTTGCAGGGGAAATGGCCACATGCATCTAACACAGATTATATAGAAAAGAAAGTGCAGAAAGTGCAAACGGTTAAGATTTCGCCTTTCCATAGATTCACGTGTGCAACAAAATCCATGATTTCAGGTTGTAGTTACACAAACAAGAAGAAATTACTGCTGCGAAGTTGATGTTTAGGCAATTATTTAACTATGCTTCAAACCTGTTGACAGTGAAAAATATATAAACTCATAACAAGGCTACACATGGCGAATTCTCAGCCAGTTACAATCTCCCAGAGTAACCACCTGCCCTTAATTTACGATTTTCATTTCTAAGAATCCAAAAACTTCACAATGGATAAAACTACAAATTTACATGCTAGATTTTGATCATAGACTATTGAGTCCAAACTTCACATATGGCACTAGTTAGAGAGAGAAGGCAAAAGCAGGCCCTCAGGCTCACTGTCCCCTCTCCTCCAAACCCAAGTTCTTGGCAGAGGTTTCAGTCTCCATCACCATCGTCATCCTCGAGCTCGAGCTCGAACTCAAACCCGAACTCTCACTCTCACTCTCCCACCATTAATAGCCTAGCCGGCTTCGAGAGGCTCGCAGTTCTCGGGCACGGGAATGGTGGAACGGTGTACAAAGTCTATGACCGGCCTGCGAATGAGATTTATGCGCTGAAAGTGCTGAGGCCTGTTGACAATACCGAGAAGGTACAAAAGCGCGCGATGAATGAGGCCGAGATCCTCAGAAGAGTGGACTCGAGGTTCGTTGTGGTGTGTCATGGGGTGTTTGAGGATGGATTTTCAGGCACAAATGGCGGTGGAGGTGGAGCTGGCGATGTCTGCTTTCTCATGGAGTATATGGAAGGAGGATCACTACATGATCTCTTACAGAAGCATCCAAAGCTGTCTGAGAATGCGATTTCTTGCATTGCAAGAAGTGTTTTGGAAGGACTACGCTATCTGCAATCTATACAGATTGTCCACGGCGATATCAAGCCCTCGAATCTGCTGATAAACAGCAGAGGGAGGGTAAAGATTGCGGATTTTGGGGTAAGCCGTATCATCGCTGAAGATGATGAACAGCCACACCAATGCTCCATGGGCACATGTGCCTACATGAGTCCAGAGAGAATTGATCCAGAGAGGTGGGATGGGGTTCATTCCAATGGCTATGCTGGAGATGTATGGTCTCTTGGGGTAGTGGTAATGGAATGTTTTACAGGTCATTTTCCGTTGATTGGGGCTGGGGAGAAACTGGACTGGATAACCCTAGTGTCAGCGATATGTTCCGAGGAGGAGGACAAGAGGAAGATGCTGGAAATGGCTTCGACTGAAATTCAGAGCTTTGTTAGGAGGTGCTTACAGAAGGATTGGAGGAAAAGAGGAACAGTAGAAGAGCTACTAGGTCACCCTTTTGTCACTAGGCTTGAAGATGGTGCAACTCATTTGCTTAACTACACTAGTGTAGCACTAGCTGAATAATAGTACTACATTTATCATATTCAAGGCTTCCTTTCCTCCAAACGTTTTGGTCTCATCTAAGGAAATTCTAAAGTTTTGGTCTCGCTCTCACCTAAACAAACTATTGAAAGAAGTAAGTTACACTATCTACGATCACAGAGGGGAGGAGAACAAGTTTTGGTCACATCTAAAGACACTATAAAGTTTTGTTCTCGGTCTCATCTAAAGAAACTATTGAAAGAAGTAAGTTACACTATCAACGATCACAGAGGGGAAGAGAACAAAGACCGATGAGCATGAATTTATTCATCAAATCTTCTTGACAAGCAAGGATAATATAGATCAATTCTAATAAGCAACATTATTCATAAAATGCACATTAAGGTCAATAAGTAACCATTTTCAACATCCTAAGATTTCATCATGAAGAACTAATACACTACAATGATGGGTCTATTAAATAGTTATTCAAATATGATAGAAATACAAATATGGTGAGAACTAATGAGGAACCAGATTTTGTTGTCACACAATTCTATCAAAGAATAGATCTTGACAACTTCATGTAATTTTGATAGACACTCTAGATCAGCCTCTCCAAAAATAATGGAAGTTCAAGGCACTAAATTCTTACTGCAATTGCCCGGTTGTGTTCAGGAAGAAGCCTGCATCATTTTGGCGGGGCTGGACGATGATGCCTTGAAGTTTGAAGATGCTTGTGCAGATGTCCACCTGTATCAAACGCAAATACATTGCCCAACATGAACTATGACAAACTTTTGCGATAGTTTACAAGTAGATTCTATCAAGTGGATTCGAGGGAAGAAGAAACTTGAGGACTTATTACCAACTTACAAGACCTCCACCTACAGGTAGCATGGGTACGGTAAATAGGTCATGGTACCCGTACCGGGTACAGATTCGGTGCGGATTCAGTAAAAAACCGTCCCCAGTACAGTTTGACTTTTTGAGTACTTTAACCGGGTACGGGTACGGTTAAAGGTAAGGTCAAGATGCATGGTTACGATTTGGGTACATTGCACCCAATTAAATCTGAATAAAAAAAATTCTAATTAAGATGTTCATGGAGATGCATTTCATTCTATGGAAGATGTTGGATTCTTAGTTTGCGAGCCTCTCACTTGATGAGCAGGACTTGGAGAAAGAGTTTATTGTTGAAAATTGATGTTTTTCATTCACTTTTCATGCTTATTGTAATGCTTTTCTTTGACTTGGACAATGAACTTTATTTGGTGTTTGCTTATTTTAGTCATATTGTTTAAGACATCGAATTATAATCTTGTTATGTAGTTTATTTGCTAATTATTGTGATAAATATTAAGTTTGAACTACATTTGAATATTTTCATTTACTTTAAATTGTTTAAAATAAAATCAAATTATCTTTGATTCAGAATTGATTAATTATTAATATTAATATTTTTTAAAATTATTTATTTATTTATAATCATGCCCATTTCGTACCCGTATCCCATAATTTTCAATTTATCGAATCCTATACCCGTACCCGGAATTGTACCGGTGCTACTTAGCTTACACATCCAAGTCAACAAAGGGAAATTTTTCGACAAAACAAGAGAAGATGAAGAATGCAGGGGCTGTTTGGAAATTTAGACATACAGCCAATTCTGTATATTCAATGCTAACAGCTTTGCACCTAATTATCTATTTTTCGCAGGCACATACTTCAGTTACTTGGCTTATTAAATTAATCAATATTTTATAAAATCTTCAAAAATGCACAGTTGCAAGCAAGCCTCTACAATGTGCAGTAGGTTGGTGTTAACTTATGATCAATAACTTCCTTAGTTAAGAAATGGGAAAAGAAAGGAAGGTTTCTTTAAACAAACATTTTTCCATGAAAACGGGTTTCAGAGGCCAGTCATGCTCTGACAGGAGAAAGGCTTCTGAAACATGGTGAAAGCTTTTAAGAGAATTTTACAACCAGACATGGTTAGAAATAAAGCCAATTACAGTTTAAGATATGAACAAGGAATGAAAGCTTCACTCCCCCATAGCAGAATTTCTGACAGAATACAAAAGTGATATGCTTGATCACAGCGAGTTCTTTAACTCCTCCCCGTAAATACAGCCCGCTATTTTAGAGATTCAGTGAAAATGTCTTGTTGTAGAAAATTTTAATCATTAAAGCAAAAAAACACATTCACCAATATTCGAGTAGCAAATAGAAGGACATTAATAAACTTCTCATACTACAAAGCACCAACTAGTATAACTAACTACTAATTCTCCGTTCTACAAAACACAAGCATATCACCTCAAGATATATTTTCTTATACTACATTAATCTCATTATCTTGCAAGCAAACGGGGAAACAAAAAGAAACGATGACGCAATTATTGCATAACCTACCTGGCCTAGAAATAAGATGAATCCGAGAGCGGGGAGCCTCGAACATCCAGCTATCCTCATCAA
>JAULKM010000009.1:11529939-11541070 GCA_032355605.1 Rubia tinctorum
CTTTCTCATGGAGTATATGTAAGGAGGATCACTACATGATCTCTTACAGAAGCATCCTAAGCTGTCTGAGAATGCGATTTCTTGCATTGCAAGAAGTGTTTTGGAGGGACTACGCTATCTGCATTCTATGCAGATTGTCCACGGTGATATCAAGCCCTCAAATCTGCTGATAAACAGCGAAGGGAGGGTAAAGATTGCGGATTTTGGGGTGAGCCGTATCTTCGCTGAAGATGATGAACAGCAACACCAATGCTCCATAGGCACATATGCCTACATGAGTCCAGAGAGAATTGATCCAGAGAGGTGGGATGGGGTTCATTCCAATGGCTGTGCTGGAGATGTATGGTCTCTTGGGGTAGTGGTGATGGAATGTTTTACGGGTCATTTTCCGTTGATTGGGGCTGGGGAGAAACCGGACTGGATAACCCTAATGTCAGCGATATGTTCCGAGGAGCAGGACAAGAGGAAGATGCTGGAAATGGCTTCGGCTGAAATTCAGAGCTTTGTTAGGAGGTGCTTACAGAAGGATTGGAAGATCAGAGGAACAGTAGAAGAGCTACTAGGTCACCCTTTTGTCACTAGGCTTGAAGATGGTGCAACTCGTTTACTTAACTACACTAGTGTAGCTCTAGCTGAATAATAGTACTACATTTATTGTATTCAAGGCTTCCTTTCCTCCTAACGTTTTGGTCTCATCTAAGGAAATTCTAAAATTTTGGTCTCATCTAAGGAAATTCTAAAGTTTTGGTCTCGGTCTCACCTAAAGAAACTATTAAAAGAAGTAAGTTACACTATCTAATATCACAGAGGGGAGGAGAGCAAGTTTTGGTCACATCTAAAGAAACTACAAAGTTTTGTTCTAGGTCTCATCTAAAGAAACTATTGAAAGAAGTAAGTTACACTATCAATGATCACAGAGGGGAAGAGAACAAAGACCGATGGGCCTGAATTGATTCATCAAATTTTCTTGACAAGCAAGGACAATGTAGATCAATTCTAATAAGCAACATTATTCATAAAATGCACATTAGGATCAATAAGTAATCACTTCCAACATCCTAAGATTTCATCATCAAGAACTAATGCACTACAATGATGGGTATAACTCAAACATGTTAGAAATACACATATGGTGAGAACTAATGAGGAATCTGATTTTGTTGTCACGCAATTCTATCAAAGAATAGATCTTGACAACTTCATGTGATTTTGATAGACACTCTAGATCAGCCTCTCCAGATCAGCCTCTCCAAAAATAATGGAAGTTCAAGGCACTAAATTCTTACTGCAATTGCCATGTTGTGTTAAGGAAGAAGCCTGCATCATTTTGGCGGGGCTGGACGATGATGCCTTGAAGTTTGAAGATGCTTGTGCAGATGTCCGCCTGTATCAAACACAAATATATTGCCCAACATGAACTATGAGAAACTTTTGCGATAATTTATAAGTAGATTCTATCAAGTGGGTTCGAGGGAAGAAGCAACTTGAGGACTTATTACAAACTTACAAGACCTCCACCTACACATCCAAGGCAACAAAGAGAAAATTTTCGAGAAAACAAGAAAAGATGAAGAATGCAGGGGCTGTTTGGAAATTTAGACATACAGCCAATTCTGTATATTCAATGCTAACAGATTTGCACCTAATTATTTATTTTGCACAGGCACATCCTTCAGGTACTTGGCTTATTAAAGTAATCAATATTTGATAAAATCTCCAAAAATGCACAGTTGCAAGCAAGCCTCTACATCTACAATGTGTAGTAGGTTGGTGTTAACTTGTGATCAATAACTTCCTTATTAGTTAAGAAATGGGAAGAGGAAGGAAGGTTTCTTTAAACAAACTTTTTCCATGAAAACGAATTTCAGAGGCCAGTCATTCTCTGACAGGAGAAAGGCTTCTGAAAACAGGGAGAAAGCTTTTAAGAGAATTTTACAACCAGACACGGATAGAAACAAAGCCAATTACAGTTCAAGATAGGAACAAGGAATGATAGCTTCACTCCCCCATAGCAGAATTTCTGACAGAATACAAAAGTGATATGCTTGATCACAACGAGTTATTTAACTCCTCCCCGTATATACAGCCCGCTACTTTAGAGATTCCGGGAAAATGTCTGATTGCAAAAACTTTTAATCATTGAAACAAAAAAACACATTCACCAATATTCGAGTAGAAGACAAATAGAAGGACATTAATAATCTTCTCACACTACAAAGCACCGACTAGTATTACTAACTACTAATTCTCCGTTCTACAAAACACATGCATATCACCTCAAGATATATTTGCTTATACTACATTAATCGCATAATCTTGCAAGCAAACGGGGAAACAGAAAGTAGCGATGATGCAATAATTGCATAACCTACCTGGCCTAGAAATAAGATGAATCCGAGAGCGGGGAGCCTCGAACATCCAGCTATCCTCATCAAGGGATTTAACCTCTTTATCTAGCACCGCCATAAGTTCCGACTTCAGGACTGTAAATGCAAATACATAAACAAAACAAAAGCACAAAAAAAATCAACAGTTTCATCCTAGCTAAAATAAGCTATGATCAATAAACAGTTTTGCATTTTCGACAGCTATCATATCCCCAGCTACTGTAATTCACCTAATTTCCAATAATTCCTCTTTTTTTCACACCATACAATTTTCCACACGTGAATTTTCGTAACCGTTTCGTTTCAAGAAGGAAAAGCAGTTACATAGTTGGGTGCGAGAGTCGCGAGGGATGAAGTACCGGCTAGGGCTTCGTCCTTGCGGTCGTGAACGGAGATGAGATCGGCGGGGAAATTAAATTCGTCGGCGCCGGCGAGAGATGAGCCGGTGGTTGCCGGAATAGCTGTCGCCGATATGGATGACCTCGCCGGAGACGAAGTCAACGAGCTGGTACTCATTCCGACCCTAATTGCGGGGGGAGAAGAACCGGTGGTCGGGAAGATAGGTTTAATTAAGAACTAAACTCACAAATATTTCAAATTTTCAAAATTTTAAACCGGAAGGAATTTTGCACTTTGGGTCACCAAACTTTCAGAAATAAGCAATTAACCTTTTCAAATTGTATGTTATTCCTCCAGAAAATTTTATATGTGGGGAGGTGAAGGTCCAATGAGATTTCAACAAGGGGAAAAATAAGGAAGTATTTAATTGTAATTAACACTTGTTAAAATCTTATTGGACCCTCACATTTCCACATACAAAACCTCCACATATAAAATTTTCTGGATGAACATCGCTTTATTTCTCGGTACTTCACTTATGGCCCCTTTTAGCTGATATTTTTTCCATATCATGTTTGACAATCGATAATTTTTATTTTGTATAATAACAGGTATTGTGTGATATGTCTTTAAATTCTCCGTAATGCGTAGTATATGTTCCTCATAATTTTATATAGTATGAAAAAATTATTCATAATTGTTAGATCGGTCAGGTCAGATCACTTAAATTGTCTTGGTTATTGAATCACAAACGAACAATACTCACGCCAAAAGTAGATTAATGAAAGGAATATTGTTTTCTATGATATTCGTTCCGCTGATTATCTCCACATTTTACTTCATTTTTGGTAGAATTTAAAACTTTAGTACAAATTCAAATTTGGGTGCATTAAATATCATGTCTACATATAACTATATGTAGACGCGTCTAACATTTTTAAATTCGTGATACCATTAATAATCTAAATATCAATATTTGTACATATAACAATATTTTTAGATTCATGTGCAACCAGTGGCGGAACTAGACCATATTTTCAGGAGGGGCGGAGTAGGGCGAGGCTGAGGCGGGGTTGGGCGGGGCTGGGCTAGGAGGGGCGGGGCTGGGGCTGGGAGCCTGGGACGGACTTCATATATACTCCTCAGTCACCGGAGTTTGGGAGGATGGCCGCACCGGCTCGCCCCCTTAATTCCGCCGGTGTGTGCAACTTAAGTTATATATGATCAAACATGATTTAAAAATTATTATAAAAATATGGGATAGGTGGACATTCACAAGTTCAAACATTGCTCAAATCAACATGTAACTGCTTCGACTAATTCCTAGACGTTGGACACAATACATGTGTAAGATCATGTGTATCCATGTTCCACATCAACCAAAAATTTCAATTAAATTATATCTCTGTCATCCACCTACACAACCTTTCATCCAACCAATTTATTTCTTTTCTAAAGATTTATCAATGGCCCAACCCAACCATAAATTTCAACTCTTTAAATATTATTGTAATATCAAATATAAATATTATTTATTAATTTATTAATTATGAATTAAATGCTGTAATAATTAAATAATAATATTTTCGAATTTATTAAATAAATTTTGGATAATTAGAAAATTAATAGTTTAGCCATGGAAAAAAAGTTCATTTGCAACACTTTAATACCAAATTTAAAAATACATTAAATAATATTATATGACAGGATTTGAATACAAAATAAAAACACACAAAAATTACATATAAAAAACATGAAGATGAATTTTGTAGAGTAATTTTAAGAGCTAATATTGTGGCCAAATTTTGCCCATATGTGCTCCATCAAATCATTTTTGAGAGCGGTGTGAGTTTCTCTATTGCGAAGTTGTGCATTGAACAATGACAATATTGGTCTCTATTTATAGAGAATGAAAAATGTCATTTTCTGCAATTAAATTTATTTCAAAAATATTAATATATATATATAATCAGATATATAGATAAGGAGATAAAATGAATAGATTGGATTAGATTTAGTATATTTTTAGCCAATAGACTTGGGTCATGTGTCAATGAACATGTGATCTCTTGCAAAATAAAAGGGTCATTTTTTACCCTCTTTTTCTCTCGGTTGGGCCAAGCCTTTTGGCTTCTTCTTTTTTAAAACAAAACATGGTGACCACGTGGATGCGGTCACCGATAAACCTGGTCTAATGTGAACCTAGGTCGGGTGCTCTTCCTAATTCATATGGGCTATGGATCATCCCAACAAATGAATTGCCCTTGAACTATCACGTTTGTGCGTTCACATTTAATCCCCGTATTCTTTTTTCTTTTAACACTTTTGACCTTTGAACTTACAAAATTGGTGAATTGTGGTCATTCCGTCAAGTCAGACCATGAAATTAGGTCAAAACGTTATTTTGAAGGGTAAAATTGACATTTCTCATTTCCCTTTTTCCTTTTTCTTATTTTTCTTTTTCCCCATTCCCTTCCCCTTCCCCTTCGGCCACTAGATCCTCCAACCCCCTGAAACCCTTATTCCCACGCCGACCGCTGCCGCTGTCGCCGTCGCCGCTCTTCAGCCACCCCAAACAAAATCGATGATCAGCCTCCTCATCTCCTTCTCCCTCAACCCGACCTATAACCTCAAGCTCGCCCACTACCTCCACTACCATGGGCCTCCCCCATCTTCCACTCCGACCATCGCCGAGTCGTGAAGCAGATAGAACAGCTCTGTCTCCGTCGTCTGATTCTCCTCTCACAATTTCCAACACTCTCATTCGTCGGTGGGGCGCTTCTACTTCTCATCTTCAACTTCACAAATCGACTCGGACCCGATCTCGCGACCCGACACGTGTCCCCAACCCGGGTGAATCTCTACAGATCCGTCTAACGCCCTTCATCAGGTTTTCCCCCTCTTTGCACCGCTCGATAATCGTGTAACCGACATCCCGATAGGGGAACAAAGCGTTTGCGCTGACTCGGAAGAAGACGTGCTTGTGCTCTCCGACAACGCACTCTGGTGCAGTACCATAAGAGCCGACAGAATTACTAGACGGGCAGTCGAGCCACGTATTGAACTCGAATTGAACATGCGGCACTTCGTGTCCCATGACGAACTCGCCGGTGAGAATGGGAATAAGAAAAAGAAAAAATAGAAAATGTCAATTTTGCCTTTAAAAGTGACATTTTGATCTAATTTCACAGTTTGACCTAACGGATTGGAAATAATTCACCAGTTTTGTAAGTTAATGGACAAAATTGTTTTTTTCAAAATGATGGGCTAAAGGTGAACGGTCGTAATAGTTCAAGAGCCACCAAAATCATTTGCTCTAAAATATATGATGGAATATTCATTTCAGAGAAAGATATATTAGTGTAAACCATAAAAACAAATACACTGCAGCAACATTAAAAAACTGTCCGTACAACCTGAAAGATTGAGAAAACCATTAAAGATGCTCATAGGCTCGATGGATATCGAAACATGGTAAAAGAAAACAGCAAACAATCCTCCCGGGAGAGGCATCCGCTCAGGCTTCAGGGACCTGCAACACCAACCATCTAAGTGAAGCTAATGGAACGTTATAAGCACAAGAAGGTGCAGTACCTCACAGGCTCATACACATTTACCATTCTCATATGTCTAATCACAGCACAATAGGGCACAGCCCTGAACACGATAACAGAATCCCCGATCAAAAGAAAACATCATAATTTGGCTAATCAGCTAACTGACTAAATTGATGCACAAGGCACACGTTTCACTAGTCCAGGATGCTATATTGTGTCACATAATTCAACTGCACAGTTTTTTTTAACCGCTCTCAGAGCAGATTTTAAGTGCATCTAATGGTATTGAAAGGTAAATATCATCCTTTTCATATGTAAACCACATTAGAAGGCATCAAGTTATAACACCATACCAGGATAAGTAACTCTACAAAAGGCAAACCAAAGCAACTTTGTAGAAGAATAAATGTCCTCTCAAACATCAAGCATCAACACACAATCATTCCAACGAGATGACATTGCCAAGGACAAGAACTTTCTTAGTCATCATACGACACAAACTGATGCAATCGCACCCCTCCGCTCTACCCAGTGACAAATTTCATGTTAAACTTAAATAAATGACTCAAAGCAGCTGCTGGACAAGTTTAAGAAAGAAGTTATGATGGATGAAGAGACAGACACTTCTACTGAGATTCTGAACACAAAATCTATTGCAATCTGACAAAAGTTGAGCATCAACATAAACAAGCTACATTAACAAATAACTGTTTCGTAACAGTTACCTCCACACAATGAGGCCACCAAGCAAGTTTAACGAAGAGATTCAGTCTGAATCGTGAAAAGTGCTCTATTATCATCAATCCACCTCTAAGAGCGACCGGCATTAGCTCCTCAATCATTTTCAGTGCCTATACAAAAAACTTTGAACGAACCTTGAAAAGTTCAGCTATAAAGCCCTAAAACCCCCTATAATTATCCTATTAATTCATGTTCAAGGTATTGCTACAATACAGGAAGAAAGAAATGAATCATTAAAACTCTTTTTAACCATAGACCATATGATTTAATAAAACATTTATTGTTTCAAGTGTGTAGTGTACTTTCTACAGCTCATCCCCTTCATCATGAACCACTACTAAGAGCACTAGGAGGCAGTGCAACGGGATCAAGCTCCCAACAGTATTTAGAAAGGCCAGGGGCCTCCGCTCCCGATAGCTTCCTTGCTGGAATCTCATGCGACAAGAGCTTAAATTCATCCTTTTCAAGAAATCTAATAGCTCTAGGCCCAATTTCCCTCCTCGTAAATGTTGTCTTCAACCCATCAACCTTCTCGAGGTATGCCATACTTGAGCCAAGTAAGTCACTGTAGCTTGTCAGAAACACAGCGATGTCATAGCAAAGCTCTTCAGCAGCGGCCTCGTTACTGTAGATCGCCCAAACAGAACCCTTCTTCGGGTATATCCTATAAACCTCTCTTGCAGCTCTCTCACAATCAGCAATGTGGGAAAACATTTTCAGAGATCTGACTGTAGCCTTCTCAGAAACCTTAAATCTCCCACAAGAGACATAAACACCCATCCTCTCTCGGCTGACGGGTTGGCAATCACCACTGCCTTCGTATTCCAACCAACTCAACTTCACCTCAAAAGGATCCACACTAACTACATCATCTATCAAGCCATAGTGCCGAGGCATTCCATCCTCGCTGTCATAGATAGCCCAGACCTGACCTTTCTTGAAGCTCCTCTCATCTCTATCCTTATCAAACTCATAAAAATCTGAATCGTGCGCGAGCGCATTCTGCAAATCAGCCCGCCTTGATCTTTTCCACCTCTCCATCGATAAATCCCCATTACTTCTAGATGCCTTTACAATAACTGCCAAAGTCTCATCATTTGAAACCCCTTTTCTCTGCCTATTCTCCCTCTCCATAACTTCCTTCACTCCTAACTTCCTCTTCTTTCCATTGATCTTCCGCTTCTCCTTTTCCACGTTCTCCATTCTCTCTTCCTCCCCTGCACTCTCTTCCTCATTCTCATTATCTATTTCATATTCCTCCTCCTCCTCCTCCTCTTCTTCTTCCATATTCTCGACTTCTATATCATTTTCATCGACCAGCTGCTCATCTTGATCCTTCTCCATTTCCATCTCCTTCTCCTTCTCCCTACTTTCTTCCCTCTCCTCCTCTTCATCTTCCACATTCGTGTTATCTATATCTTTTTCACCAACCACCTCCTCATCTCGCTCCTTCTCTTTTTCCATCTCCATCCCTGTTTTGCTGTCCTTCCCCTTCAACTTCTTCCTCTTTACAGACAATTGCATTTCTGCCAATGTCATCCTACCCTCTTCTGCAACCTTCAAACTCTTCGCTTGCATTTCTGCCAATGTCATCGTATCCTCTTCCGCAACTTTCAACCTCTTCACCCCCTTTCTTGCCTGCGTCACAACCTTATTTTCCCCCAACCCCTCCTTTTTTCCAACACTCTCCAAATCCTTCTCCACAGCCACCCCTCTAGACCGTGCCAAAATATCCACGACGCTAACCATTTTCCCCGCCCTCTGCCTCGCCTTAATCCTCTCACTACACCTCACACTAACATCAGCCTCCTCCTCCTCCCCGGCGGCTTCCTCAGCCTCGAAGCTCTTCTTACAGCTAGGGCAAACCAAAACATGCCCCAAATACTTCCTATCAAACTTATGTAACAGTCTACAAGTCGAACACGCCGTCAAAAACGTCTCGCTGTCCTCAACCTCGCCACCGCCGCCGCCTGCAGCGACGGAAGCCTCAGCCTGCATACCAATCCTAAGCTTCGCATCATACTCCTTCCTCCTAACCCTATCCGACAAAACCCCAAACCCTTCCCCAACATACTTAAACGCTTCCTCAGACGCAGCAAAAGGATTTTTATCCGGGTGGAGAGCTAAAGCAAGTTTCCTATACTGTTTTTTAATAGTGTTGATGTTCGCAAACCTCTCAATATGGAGAATCCTGTAGTAGTCCGGCAGTGCGGCGGCATCGGCGGAGGTGGAGGCCTCGGCTGGCGGCGGGGGAATCGGCGCGGCGGCTGTTAAGAGAATTTCGAGCGCTGTGACAAGCTCCTCGGCGCCGTCGAGTAAGGGATGGAGATGGTGGGCCCGCTTGGCGTACTTGAGGGCGGATTTCAAGTTCCCGGCGATGTATCTCTCTTCTGCCAAAGTTTTCAGGCGCGATGATTCGGCTCCGGCGTCCGCCATGTGTTCGACGGAATGTCAGGAGGGCGGATGATGAAAATAAGTGATGTTCTCAGCTAACTATACTGTTATGTTGGTCGGTTATACTATTGGGTTGACTTTGTTAAGCAATAAGCATCGTAGCGTTTGTTGAAGATACTACTCCACTCGTTTTGTTAACCTAGCCAGGGAGATCAAATGATTGTATCATTGTACTTCTGATCACGATTTTATGTATTTCTTTTGAACTGAATTAAATTGAAATGAACCAAGAGAACTCGCTTCTATATCATTACATGTGAACATAAAAAGATGTTTTGTTCCGACTCATAGTGAATCTATTTTTTACCGGTAAGGATACCATAAGAAACTACAGATGCAAATGAGGGGAAAGCAGTTCCATCTCGACGGAAACTTATGGTGCTAGATCTGATTGAAAAGAAATTAGCAGCAGTAGCTGACAAATAGCAAGAGATTATGATTCCTGCGAAAGATAAAGTTGATGACCTGTATGAGGAAAAATCTTCCGCACATCTTGAAAAGCAGTGAACTAAAAAGAGGGGTTCACCACCACATTATGATATCCAAGGGGAGTTCGTTGTATTCGCGGATTGGTCCAACTCATAATATAAACATCTTTTTATTAAAATTTAATAACATGTCTAAGTTAAAACATAACCAGACTATCTAAGTCGAGAAGATATCCAAAGATCTTGATTATTAAGATAGATATTACTTGGGATCTTGTTTAATTTGCAAAGAAAAATGTTAGGTTCGTCGTTAGTTGAAACACTCTATTGGATCTAAAGCACATGTTTTGATCATAAAAAGAATATAGTTTCAATCAGAATTTTATTTCTCTTTTACTGGTGAAATAATTCTGATTCTTCTTAATCTACTACGCATCCTATATTATAAAATGGTTCTTGTATGAGCTGAGTTTCTATCCCGTTTTTGAGAGCAATTTTTATTCGGAGGTTAAATCGAAGGACAGTGTCCATAAATATAGGTCGGTTTTGTGTGCTCAACATGGCAAAAATGATGGAAGAAACGTCCAAGCACCTAGTTTATGTTATCTGTGGTGTTCAGTATATATATAATGTAATAAAAATACAAGTCAAGCAAGCTAAAAAATAAATGAGTTCAAAATACCATTTAGTTTCTATAAATGACCAAAACAACATTACACAAACTGTCACAATTATGAAGAGCCAGCTCCAAAGGGCTATCTCCCACCTTAAAATATACTATACTCATCACAACATTAAAGTTTTCCTGTTTTCCTGTTTTCCTGTAAACAACAAATTCACATCCAAAGGGCCGTTTTCACAGAAACACAGGGTGACATCCGAATAGCTCCAGCAAAACAATTACAGGTATTTAACCATGCCTCGGCCCTCCACGCTAAGCTTGGTGGCTTGGAGTTGCTTTCTCTTTGGAGCCTTTAACTGCTGCAACTTCTTGTTCATCTATAACCAATAAAAACCAGAATTAGCACCTGTTTAAAAGAGTCCAAAAAGGCAGACGAGTTGTATAGCCAACCTTCTGCCGGCGCTGATCGAGGACCATTTGTTTAGCCCGGGCCCTCACTTCCTCGGGATCAACTTTGGATTGTGGACGTACCAGAAAATCCATAGATATCGCTTCAGGTCTAGATGTGAGCTGTCTAGAAGATGACTGCCCAGATTTTGAACC
>JAULKM010000009.1:11577545-11587742 GCA_032355605.1 Rubia tinctorum
TGGTTTGCATACAGATGGAGAAAGCTGCGAAAGACTGAGGATAGAGTCCGGGGTCTTCAAGAGAGACTTCGCAAAGTCGTCGAAACTCAGGAATCTAGTAGCAGCTCTCAAGCTACTATTGAAAAGACGCATCCAACTCCCGATAAACCCAAAACTTAAGTTGATGCAGATTGGTGATTGAAGCTGATGCATCTGAAGAAGTTGAATATGATTGTTGTTGCTCTAGTTATTGACTACTTGACTGCCCAATTTTGCTATTGTTAGCACAGAAATGCTCCTGTGAAATTGTGAATACCCAAGTCGTAGTAATATCTTTTGATTTTTCTGATAAATATCCTCGTAGAGTCTTCATATGACGTTAGGATGTTGTTTTGCATTGATCAAGATCCCCAATACCAGCCTTCTTTTTGCCCCCCGGCCAAAAAGAGAGAATGTCCAAAATGGTACAACTTTTAAGTGAAATTCACACTTTGATACCTTATTTTTAAAACTGTGCTTAAAAATACTCACATTTTCATAAATGTCCTGAAAAGGTACATTTTAGCTAAAATTAGGTACCATAATGACACAATTTTGATCCAAACTGATACTTATTTTTTGATTAAAAGGTACCATTTTGAAACATAAATAAAAAAAAAGTGGGTATCTTTATAGGACAAATTCAAAATTTGAGTACCAAACTGGGAATTTCCATTCAAAGTAGGTATCGTTTTGTATAATCTCTCGGCCAAAACGCCAGGATGTCCTATTTCAAATTGGTGGTGTGTGCAAAATTTGTTAAGTCCAACTGCCAAAACGTACACTTTTTTATATATTTGCAAGCTCTGTGCTGAAAGGTATTAGCAGCATAATAAAATACATCATAAAATTGTAAAACAGAAAATATGAATTTATTTTTGGAAAAGTTGTAATAATGATCCAAGTTGGGCAATCAGCTACTACAAGTTTAAGTAGGAAACAACAAAACTTTAAGGGAAATTAATGCGATTTTTAAGGACATTTGGCAAATCATCATTTCAAAAGAGCGGAACATAGAAAAGCTTCTTTCAATTTTAGCAAATTCAGACTTGCAAATAAAATCGTAAAAGATCACAGGTTACACGAAACAACTCTCATTTAGAGTTGCCAAAAAAATAAAAACTCTAATTTAGAGACAAAGTGTTTTTTCGTAATCATTACGAATCGAATAGAAAGGCACAACTAGAAAATTAAAGAATGAAATGCCAGTGTAGTGAGTAAAGCCTACTTTATACTTGCACCTCATTTAGCAGCAAAATTTGAGTTTCACGTGCCCTGAAAATATACACCTTAACTACTCAACTATAGCTGATGATGACATTCTAAAACTACCATACAGCTTCATCAGAATTCAAAGCTAAACTGGGCAAAACTTAAAACTCTGTTGTTACATAGTCTGTCGACCGCTACATGCAGAGACTCTAGTCCAAGACTAGAAGAAAATTATGTCCAGTAAACTGCACAAATCACCTACCACACTACTCTGCCTTTTTAGATCAAACAATGAACAGATTTGGGATAACTGGCTATACAGCTCCACCTTAAGAATTTGTATTAGCCTGCAAAAGGCCAAACAAATATTACCTCACCATCCAAATCAAGTTGGAATGTTGGATAGCTATCCAGATTTTGCTTACATAAATTATTTTTCGTTGAATGAGCATTTCCAGGTATAGAAAACCACGCCACATACTACTAGATCTTGTTTCCCACGGACAACTTATTTTAATACTAATTCATATTGTTCTGTTGCATGGTCATACAACAGCACTAACGCATTTTATGTACAGTAAACCTTCTTAAATAAAAGTAAGCAAAGTAAGAGCAGAATGTGAATAGCTTAATAAATTTCAGGGTCAAAATATCTAAAGGAACAAGGCGCTTTGCATAATTTACGGAGAACGAAAATAGCAATAAAAATTCCAAGCTAAGTACTGCATGACTGATAATGAGAATATATACGTGGATGTGTAGCAAATTGTCTACTAGCTATATTATAAAATACTTGCATAGTCTATGTTTCTGAAGACAAGTGTGCTTATTGATATCGAAAGCAAATTGTCATACTAAAATACATAACACTTACAAAGTTAATATTTATAAAGAAACTAGATACACTCGTGCGATGCAAAAATGAAAAATAGAATATAATTTATAATTTCAATATGTAATAAGTAATAATTATGAACGAAAATGAAAAATGAAATAATTCATAATTTTAATAAGTAATAAGTAACAAATTTTTGTTATATCTACATGAGAATTTCATACAATGCAGTATTTATTATAAATTAGTATATTTATTAATATTGTAATACATTTATTTTTAAAAATTAAATCTTGGATAGAAATTGATGTCGAAACCAAATGATTCATGAGTTTCAGGTACAAAATGTAAAAGATATAAAAGCATTTTACCTAAATTTTTGGGAAAACTATATGCGAAATTAGTTATCGCCATGGCTGAGATAATGAAACCGTAGATGTAGATGCATTTAGTCCTTGTTTCCCATGGACAGCGGATTTTAATACTTCATATTGTTCTGTAACAGAACCATATAATGCCTGGGTATATGCTGTCTTAGCCTGTAACACAAAGTCATAAAGGCAACGCCAGCATAAATGAATACCTACAATTTTGTAACATAAACTTAGATAATAAAATTTCTCAAAAAGAGTTGATTCAGCATTATGGCTACTGTTCAGGCAAAACTCACATGTAAAATTTTAGTATCAAAATCCTGACCAAACTCGAGCAAAAAATAACGCAAAACTGCTAAAAAGTTCTTTAAACATAGAGAACATAATTGTGACCTCACTGCAAACATGTAATTTATAGATGAGATTCAAGATAACAGCATAACGTGCAGAAGGGCAAATTAACTGAATCTACCTACATCTAAGTACCAAGTCCTAGACTGGAGCTTCCAGCACCCTAATCAGGATAAGAAGGATAGCTTGATAGCTAGCAAGGTTTTTTTGTCCAAGTTCATATAACCATGTAGACAACCCTATATAGTTCGATAAAGTTTATTGTTGTATAATGCATACTAACCATATAGATACAAGTCACATAACTACCTTTTCAGTTTCTTCCAGGGAAGGAGCAAAATTATCAAAATCAATCTCTGTGCCCACTGAGATTCCTACTCCGTGAAAGGATATCATTCTCTTCTCGCCAATTTCTTTTTCAACCTGGAAAAAAATTATTAGTCAGATAACTCATCATGTGTGCATGGTGATCTATACGGAGAAACAAGAATTAACCTTTCGTGGAGGAGGCATGATATCATGGCATAAAACTGCGGTAGGATAGATGTGGCCAGCAACACCAGCACGTTCGACCAGCCTTCGCATGTTGTCTGCAGCTGAAGAATCGAAATGGGCCTAAAAATAGATCTTCATTTGTTAGTGACTGGTAAACTGGGCAAAAACTTTATGCAAATGATTTGAAAGATATTTAGGGATCAAGAATAGAATATCATTAACCAATCATACTTATTTTCCTTTAACAAACGTTTATCGTCCAGCTTGTGCTTAGTTATCAACCTATCATAGATTAATGTTTTACAAACCATCACATATTTTTTCAATGTTATCTTGTGATATCCAGTAATATTGAGCAGAAAATAAATATACTCCTGATATAGGCCACCAATGAATTTCCAGAATACAAAGCATTTAAGAAACGACAGCAGATTCAGGATTCGTCAGATTTCAAGGAACGAAAGCCACAACAACATCAGTTCAATCTCTTCAGGCAAAAGTTAAAAATATCTCAAAATCCAATATTTGAAGCATTCTGCTGGGAATATCCTTATGTAGATTCTACAAAGCATTGAAAGACTAGAACAAAGAGTCTATTTCCATAAGAACATTCTGTTGCCCTATAGTCTACAATCACAACTAAAGTCTAGCTTACATCAGGATTAAACAACAAGAACAGTTATCCACCAAAGTGAGGTCGTTTGTAGGGATCAAAACTCATCCACATTACATCAAGGGACATTTTTTCTTGGCCTGTAGATTTCCCCTCAGTAAAATGGACCTAATTCCCATGAATAGAATGTTTATACACCATCAAAATGGCGTAAGTTCATGGCAAGTTTTTGGACTTAGTAGTATGGTATATGAAGCAAATAATGCCTAATATACTCAAACTCAACTACAAAAGTTCTTTAGTGTTCAATAAAGTGTATCAGGTTCATATGTATTTTTCCGTAATTCTGAGTTTGAATTGAAAGGAAATGGAACAAACTCTTACAGGGAACCACTCTCCAGTGACAGGGTCAGGCCGGTCCCTTCCACCACTAGGGGCAATCCATATTATTGTTGATCCGGCCCTGGTCTCAAATAATATTAGTCTTTTTAAAACTATGCTGGTAGCATAAAGAAGCTGAATAGGCAGAACAAGTGATCATATAAGGCCCGACAAAGAAGACTGGTATATTTTTACCCTCAAGATAAACTAGCATGCAGACTATGATAATGTTATGCGAAAACACCAATGCAAGAATCAATTTTTATAGCAAGACATGAGATGCTTAAAATGTCGGGGCTTAAGTGAATGCAACTAATATGAGCTAAACAAGGGGAACACCTTATGCTTCACTTCTCTTTTAATTCAAACTTAGGTAAAAAGCAAGAAACCAAAAAACGTAAAAAGAAGTGACATTCCATTGTATAGTTATGTCAGTTAGAACATAAACAATCATCACAATCAAGGAGCATTTGCTTAGTTTTTCAATCCAAGAACTAATCATATAATTAAACATCTCAACCCAGCAATTACAGAAAAGACACCTACTGTACAGAACTATTGATAAATAATGTTATAATGAAGCCATGATGACAATGCTGCCAGTCACTAGGGCTGTAAATGTACCTTTTTTAGATCCTTCCTTACCATTATCTTAAGGCTTAAGCAAAGATTGATAGTAGACAGTATGAGTGAAAATAATTGATTGCAAATAGAGCATTCAATGACGGAACATACACACACGGAAAGAGGCGATTTGAACTCATAGGTAAACTGGAGGTATAGAGCAAACAAAAGCTTATGGTTTTGAGAAAATCATAAAATAGAAGCAAAAATGTACCTCAAAAGTAAAGTCATCTCCTTTAAGCTTTTTGTGTTTGCTCTTCGCTTCATGTCAGCAAGCTCAGGAACATCATTCATATGTTTCTTTGAATAAACGCACAGCAGATTCCTAAATCATATGTTACTATAGATTAAATCAAAGGGGATAAGTATACTCATTGACATGCTGGAAGAATCAAGAGAAGTTCACCTTCCCATGCTGAAGGGTTTGCAAAGAGGATCGGTGATGACTCTGTCCCCAGCTACATAGGTCTGTATGCACAGTGGAAATAATGGTTAAGCGCCTTAAACCAATCACACGTGCATATCAATCAATGTAATCTCAGTCTACGGATAGATTATGTCACCAGTTTCTCAGCAAGATCAGGATTTGTTGATTCCAATAGCAGTGCTAAGACAGCCGGATCTGCTTCAGTTTGGTGGTTCGACATCAGCACAATGTTGTCACCCTAAAGATTTGGTAAACACAAGAAGATCGAACACATAATTAGAGCAGATATACAGCATATCATTTGTAACATATGAGGCTGAAACATGTGTTATCAGTGCCCAGCTCTCCCAAAATATAATCCATTTTACCAAAAAAAGAAAACTGAGGTAGGTTGACCCAAGTCAAGTTGTTTTTAGAATTAGTCCAACAAGAAAAGTTAAATTCAGTCCAGGGACTCTCGTCTCATATACTACAATAGAACAGCGGCACAGAAGAAATGGTAGTAAAAAGCTTACTGAGACAGGAGGGATCAGCAATTACAAGCAATTTCAAAATTGAGTATTACGCCAACCCGTGATAGAAGAAAAGAACACACCTGTCGAAGCTTCTCCCCTATTTCATTAAAAATAGAGATATTTCCAACAAAGGAGTTCCTGCACAATAATTAATCAGTCAACTTTTAGTTTGATGTAGCTGAGCTATGTTTAGAGAGTATAGCATCTCCAGGAATATCGCTTCTCCAGGAATATCATATCAATTCGGAATAAACATCAGAAAAAATTAGTATGTTCAATCATTAAAATTTAAATTGACAAAACTGAAACATACAAGTTAGACCCAACCCTAAGTAGTACTAGCTAGTACATAGCTGGTACATCACCCACCCCGATAAGATACTTTCCCAGAGAAGCAACCCAAAAGAGACCAACCACCACCGGGATCAAACTCACTACAGCTAAATACATAGTTGGAGAAAGAGGTTCCCAGTTATTACATTCCACGTCTCTGTACAGAAATCCCCCATGATAAGTATTCATATTGAACTAGCCTCCAATCGTTGTTCAGCATCTTTTCAACACCTTTACCTAACAGTAATCACCTACTGAACTTGACCTCAACGTTAAGTTTATGCACTGAGAAACTATTCAACGGCAATGAGGACAACTCATCAATAGATGAGTATTTTAGAGTACCATAATTGCTTCACCAACATTTAGCTAATAAATAGCAAACAAGATAGTGGTTCTAGTTTCAGTTTCAGATATAATAAATAAAACTAACTCCACCAGATCAGAATCCAGTAGAATTTGAACTAAACAAAAAGTTTCCAAAGAAAGGCGGAAGAAAAATCAAATTCCGAGCAAAAACATAATTTTAAGTGCCAAAAGCTATTAAGATAATTAGTCAGCTTTTTCGAGCTGCACAATCCTTGCTGTCAGATTGCAGCAGACAGCAACAACACACTTTAACCTAATCGCCGCATGCTAGCTAAATGATTCAATTTAATTATTATGCCATGGCAATAATTCATGGATTGTTGCTGAAAATCTAACTTTAGCCAGTGAAGGTTGCAACATGCAAACTAAAACTCTTTCACAAACAGAAACTAGTCACCAACCTGAAATCAATAAGTGGCCGAATATAATTTTGACCGAAAGTGTAGTAGTCGAAAGGTTCTCGAATAGCTTTATGATATGATGAGAATTCAAAGGGATCCTGGAAGAGAAAAGATAGCACTGATTGCAGTAACAGGAAGGCTAGACAAGCTTATGAGGCTGCGACTTTCCGTAATTACCTTCACATCGATGAATACGCGATCAAATACCAAAGCCATGTTAGACAATACAACCTCTGGTGCCTTGGGATCTCCACTTTCCAAAACCTAAGAGACATAAGTCAACCGCGGGAGATTTAGCTCCAAATAGCTATAAAGTTAACAAAAGAAAGAAAATGTAGAGAAGGACGCCTCACCCACTACAAAATGACACTTAAAGCGAGGATAAATACATTGGGAACGCAAATACACACACATACACGCAAGCAACTGTATGAATGGCAAGACCAGATAAGGTAAGAATAAGATTATGCAAAACTCACACTATAATCAAATCAAATAACTACAAAAAGGGTCACAATATAATGTGAAATACTTTACAAGACAGTTTGATTAAGAAGTAAGATACCATCATAATTGACTTAACTGTAATGTAATGAACAATAGAAAGTGAGTAAAGGGAGAAAAAAAAAAGCCAAAGGCATGTGCTTTCCCAGACAAAAGAACCATGAAAACGGTAAAGTTTGAGCATCAAAATATGCATGCATTCACATGGGCGATAATTTAAAATGGAAGACAACAAGAATAGCTCAGGGAAATGGTGTAAGTTTTAGAATAGAAAAATATCATAACGAGAAATGCTACAGAATGTTGCAAATGCAGTTCTTTCTGTATAGGGCAAAGAAAATTACTTACTGCATTTCGATAATTCTGATACAACTCCTCCATGCCACAACTGACATTCAAAGGGATCCTTCCATATTCTCCTGCGTTTCTAATCCCATTAAGCATTTCTGCAGAAAGGTAAGTTATCAAATAGTAAAGAGAGGAAAACATTTCTACAGATGGTAATAAAGCTATGCACATTTTTGTATCCCAAGTTTGACTCACCCAAAAAGCACAACTAGAGAACTTCAGATGCGCACAAAATTTTAATCGTTGGAATCAAACAAGAATGCAGTTAGCTTACAACGTAACAATTGGAAGAGAGACATTCTCTTTTATGTAATAATCGGTGGTTTAACTTATCATGCAGACATCTATGAAGCAGAATCAGTCCAAAACAAACGGTTCATTTTCATTATCCTGCAAGGTGATGGCCACTGATGTTACCTTTCCTTTATATGTGCAATATAGCACCCATAGGTTTGACTCATTAAATGACACAACTGTTCATGGAAAATAGATGTATTATAGTCCTATTATGCTGAATTTCAAGTTTTAAACCGAGTGTGATTCTAGTGTTAGGATGCATTCCACAAATTGGTGAAAAATCTACTCAATTCTATGGTCATGATGACAGGAGGACTCACTAAAGGAAAGGATGCAGATTTGCTCACATATTACCTTCTTAAAACTTAACAGAAACTTGTTGGGAGTAGTTAGGGTTTGCAGGTTTAGTACAATATTACTGACTTTAGAAACATGAACAAAGTTCACATATAATAGTAGTATATCCTGCATGAACATCTATTTCAGACACAAGTTCCGAAAACATAGATTGTGATTGCATCATCATGAAAAGCATGCTTCAAAAAAGATACAGATGAACACTCGCACTGAAAAATACGTCTCCATACTGCTAGAGTAACCTCTTAAAGTTCCATTAGAGGAACAGATGCAGTACCACATTCACATAAAACAAATAAGTTTTTGTAACTGATAGCAGAGAATATACGTTGAGCAGAAATCACCAGAAACAAACGGAAAGCATATAAATGCTAGATAAGTATATCCATGTAATGCTCTCCTTAGTCCCCGGGAAAACAATTGTATAGATTTGATAAATTCCATTAACGCCCACACACAATCCAAAAGCAATATGCAAAAGTAAAAGCTTATGAGTTACAACAGTTCTAAAAGCCCAAGTCATACTTGGACAGCATCTTCTTTAGATGGTAAAGGCCGCAGTGAAGCAAAGTAATCCTCAATGGAACCTCGGTGATCATTCCCTAGTTAGTATATTAAGTTCCTCTCATGCATTAAAAATCCTACTACCCCCTCGATGATAAAAAGATTTCAAACCTGGAAACAACCATACAAATAAGAGGATGCGGAGTGAATAAAAAAATATTATCTTCAGTTCTCACAGATAGTTAGGTTATACAGCCACACACTTTCTTCACTAACACCCACCAAGGAAATAGTTACTCGACCAAGTTTTCCATAAAACGTCCAATAATGTATTCCTTTTTGCACCATTGTACTACTTGTTAAAGTAAAACATAAAAGCACCCAAATAAGTCATATATAGAGATTTGTAAAACAAAATTACCATGTCTAGGTGAACTGTAAACATACACATCTCAAGGGAATGTACATGTAGCATTAACCTATATATATGCTTGTCAATTACGATATTTACAAACATATCGTCAGGAAACAGGTTTGTCCATTGCTATACATACAAGCAATAATGATACAACCATACATGGACCATGATGACAAATTTATGCGGAAATACACTATCTCACAGACATCACAATGAGTGGTAAGCCAGATTAATGTCTACACAATTGACATATCATTCAAGAATAATGAATATTCAAGTACCTATTTAGCACCAATACCGGATGACAGAAATCTGACGGTTAGTGCTTACTGATTGCCTAATCAATTCACAAACGCTAACATGAATTTCTTAATGCGGTAACAATTGAATGATATAAGGAATTGTAATTCTACTCGATTACATTTACAACATGAAAATGCAGGTAAACATTATTCGCTTACTCAGATAGAGCATCTGCAAGGGAATACTTCATTATTCTTAAGACGACTTAACATCACTACCAAAATCAATCGTACTACCAGTAATTGAGGTATAGATTATCCACAAAATAGTCTAATCTAAATTATCCAATCAGTAAAGCTTAATAAGCACGTCTTCAACACATACACCAAACATTTACACACAAATATATAGTCAACAGATTGAAAGGACAAGCTCGAATATAAGTCATTACAATGCATATACGCGCATGCATTAAGAGAGACGTGCAGAAGCATAATATTAGAGCAGAAACCAAACCTTCCTCTGTTCGGAAATCGAAGAAATTGAGCGGCAGGGAGAGCTCGGACGCAGAGCAGCTG
>JAULKM010000009.1:11587842-11604987 GCA_032355605.1 Rubia tinctorum
GTCGAAGCCTAAATCACCTATGCTCGATTCTAATATACTCTTGGAATTAATAACCTTCCTTTTCGAAAAATCCACATAACTCTCCTCTTCTTGATTGTTGAAGAATTTCTTTGACTTCCCGATCTCCGTGATTGGACGATGGCTCCGGTCGCTCTCCTGTGATTTACAGGTATTGCTTATTTGGCTCATGGTTCCGGTCGCTCTCCTTTGATTTAAAGGTCTTGCTTATTTGGCTCATGGTTAATTAGTGGGAGGAAGAAATTTCTGAAGTGAGGAATTGGAGTGAGGATTTGGGACTGGGGGTTTGTGAATTTGAATGGTTTGAATTTAGGGTTTGTAGAATCTTCCCATTTTTTATATACTCAGGAAGTTTCCGAACTCGGAAACTGTTCTTGACTTCATACCCAAAGTTAAGAAGAGTTTCTGAGTTCAAAAATGTTTTCCGGAAAAGTTTCCAAACTCGTAAACTACTTAAACCGGCGAAAAAATACGGTCAAAAGGGTTTCAAAGGGACATTAATTGCCCATTTGAAATCTAGCGCGAAAAAGACCCAAACATTCACCTCCAAAAACCCACAAATCCTCTACCTCAATTCTTCCTCATCCAAACACCTACATTTCATCATCAAATTAAACAAGGTATATTTTTATATAGTTTTTCATCCATATTATCATTTATTCCATTTCATCTACCCAATTTTTTTGGTTTGGCTATGTTGTTGGGAATTTTGCATCAAAGTAGATGATTTATGGTGAATAAGGGATAGCCTATATTTGAGGAGAAGGATTGTCATCTAACAATGAGCAAAAAATGGTCCACATTTCATGACCAAAAATCCCAGAGTTTTTAGTGGCTTCCTTCTCATTTTTGTAGAATGGGGTTTTATATTTAAGAGTTCCATGTCAAGTGGGTAGGTTTTTTTAGTTCATTTGTGTATGGATTAGGGTTTTGTTTGAAAATTCCACCATAACATTAATTATGGCATTTAATTAGGGTTTTTCGTGTTTAATAAATGGAATGACATATTTTATTAAGGTAAGTGAAGTTTTGTGTTTAATACTTGCAATTTAAAATGAAATGAATTGTTTTATGTATTATACATTTCATTTCTTTGGGTTGGAATTATACATTTTATTTTTTTGAGATTATTGTGACAAGCTAACATGGTATATTTGTTACTATATCATACAAAATGACAATCTCTAATAAAAGAACTCGTGATCAAGGGACTTCACTTTCCCGGAATGAAAATCCACCTTCATCGAACCATGGTATGGATGAGGATGATGATGACGAATTCGAGAAAGTAGGAATAGCCTAAACTCATCGTAGAACCCTAGAACGTAGAATGGCTAGGAAAGAGTTAACTCGTTAATATTCAATAAGTCAAACGCATGTGTATGAGCCCAACGTGCAAAATGGTCAAGTTGGGTGGTGAAAGTGGGTAGAACGAGGGCGGACATCCGCTACGATAGTTGGCATGAAGTTCTAAAAGAATACAAAGCCACTTTATAGATGGAATGTAAGGTAGATTTAGTGATTTGTTATTTCTAAATTTTAGTCCCCTATTAAAACGTGTCTCCTTTATTGACCATGAGGAGGTCAAAATCATCACAGAGGCCATTTGACATCGAATCTCCGGACTTGGATGGTTTGAGGAGGAAGGCTATGTTGATGATGTCAAAGAGTTGGCGTCAACATAAATACGCTTTGTCAAGGGACTTTATTTTTTAGTGATAAGAGGGGTGATCGCTCGTGGCTAACTTGCACTCACATTCAACCAAACAGTTGGGAGATCTACAAAAGGAGAGCATTGGAGAACAAGGATAATGTTAGTAATAACATTTTCTTAATATTGAAGAGTTTAGATTATCATGTCTATAGTGATTTCATAAATCTAACTTCATAACTTAGGGTACGAGGGAAGAAAAATAAAAAATTATGGCAAGGAATAAAATTCCTCACAGATTTAGCCGTGAGAGTTATGCTATGGCCGCGATCGACCTAGTGAACCAACAATTTGAACAAAATGTTCAAATTGCAATTGAGGGTGGGATGACAGAAGATTAGGCATGGGCTTCCGTGCAACCAATCAATTTGGATGAAATTGAATGACACGATCTATTCCTCAAAAGGCGACAAAACAAGGACGAAGTTTATGTGAAAGATGAAGAAAAAAGGATTGCGGAAAGAATTGTAAGGAAATGTTTTACACAATAGATTTCTAATATTATAAACGTTTTTCTTAATTGTGTATTCTAATTTACCTTCTACTCTATGTAGGAAAAAGTGAAGAGTGGTCAATTACAAGAGAAATTCATTCCAAGTGATAAGCACAACATCCTTTGTGAAGCAACCGAGAAACCCGACCACCCGGGACGTGCTAAGGGTGTGGGATTATTCATGACCCAACCAAAGGCGTTCGGCATTGTGAAGTTGTACAACGGTGTTGAACCCTCTAGAGTCTACATCCTACAAAAAAAGCTCTTCTTCAAAAGAAACGAATTGAGCAACAAGACATCCTCATTCATAGGTTGATCCAACACACCAGCCTTGTTCTTCTGGACAACTCGGATGATTTGACGCCCTATTGGACCCCTCCATCTAGGGGATCACGTCTTTTCCCCCGGGGAGATTGAGGTGAATCGAGAGGCTATTGTTCAAAAGAAACCGGTTGCAAGAGTTGGGCGACAATTGTTCAAACCTGACAATGACACTAATGCCTCACAATCTACCGATAATAAGGTATATATTTATATTTCTTCACATTGTGATACTAGCAATATAGTAAATTTGTACATTAACATATACTCCCTATGTCCCAACTGTTTTTGCACTCTTGCTTTTTTAACACTATTCTTCATCAAAAATTGATCACATATTTGAATAAATATATGAACAACAAAATTTTCGTATATGATACTATTCAATTCTTCGTAAAAGTAGTTTTCAAATATTAAATTTTTATTTGCCGTTATTATACGTAGGTAAAGATATTAACGGTCAAACATGTTCTTGAACAACGTGATAATTCTCTCTCCACAAAAATAGTTGGGACGGAGGGAGTAGTTGGGTGGGAATATATATAGAAACCACTCCCGTGTGAGCTATATATTTTCCAAGGAATAGGTGGTCAACCACTACACGTGGTCAATGTAGTTTTGTATCAGATGATGAGACACCATCACTCTGTACCTATTGCTGATAGTTTTTCTAGGGTTTCATTGGAGGATCCGTTGGGGATGGACGCCCCTTTGCCAATCACATATGGAGAGTACAAGAAGGTTGATCCCTCACGGGGAATGTTTCTACTTTGGCTGCACAGACTTATTTATGCTGATCTTGTAACAGGTCAACACTTGAAGGAAACAAGGCCTGCATCACCTAAACCAGTGAAAACAACACCAAGAACCGTCAGACAAAAACCTAAATCGGGCTCAACAACACCAGTGAAGGTTAGACCTCCAATTGTAAGAGCACAAGTCCTTCGAGACTCACCATAATTCGTGCATGTCCTGTACAATTGGCTACAACTGCATGATTGAGGCTCAACGCACTCATTCTTGGAAAATGATTGTGTGTTTGGATGCAAACGGGAGATCATGGCGTTTTGGAGTGATTTTGAAGATCTTTGGATATGTGAGCAAGTCAATCAACCAGTCATGTCCATCTACACCTTATGAGTTATTTCAATAATTTTTAGTTAATTTTACTATCAGATTTACTTCAATTTTTACTTCAATACACCATAAAGCAAATGACATTTCGTAGGTACATGTATTTCACCCATAATCAAAAGAAAGGATGCATTGGGTACATGTGCCCGGTGTCGATTCAAGAAACTAGTTGTACTAAAACAGAGAGGATAGACTACATTCGTAAGAGCCTAGGGCGAAAGGATAAGAGTGTTTTTATTGCGTCATACATTGAAAGGTTATACTAAGTTTGTTCGATTACATTTCCGGCAACAAAACACTAATTTCGTTGATAAATTACATTTTCTTATAAAAGGACCACTGGAGACTGATTTTGATTGTCCCCGCCGACAACCGCGTGTATTAAATGGATCCCCTGTACTTCCAACCGTCAGACACATTTGTTCAGATTTTGGAATTGGCGTTGAAGGACAATAGCGACCCTAATAAATGTAATTTGTAGGTGGTCGAAATCAAGGTGGACTATGAACATTATTTTTTTCAATTAATAATCCTTAATGGAGATTATAATTTAATTACATATTTCATGTTAAATTCAATCAGTACAAGAAGCAGGCGCAAACTTGGTAGTGCTAATATTACGTCATGTTATACGCGGTTGAGTGCATTCAAGAGGTCCAAGATGACTCACACCAAATTGACAAGGTACATGTACAATTATTTCTAGATAGTAATGTAACTAACCTTTCTTGTATTTGCTAATAAGTAGTCATTGACAGATTTTCTTGAAAGAATCGAAGCTCTACCCCAAAATGATATCAACATAGTTCAGAATAATTTGGCCCGGCATCTCATACTTAATTGGTCAACATCTCTAGGAAATCTGGAGATTAGTAAAGCAACAATATTTGAAAAATAGTGTAGCTTAGGACTATTGGAATAGATTCCTACTGTTTCCTATTCCTATCTATAAATTATTGCTTGGTTAGCGTTATCTATGGATTTTTGTGAACATGCAAGATACTATCATGTATTGTTATGTATTTGTTGCTGGGGGTTTGAGGCCTTTTTTTGCGATGGAGAAATGAAATAGAATTATGTCTTGACCAAAGGAACATAAAATATTTCCGACCTCGGAAATATTTGATTATATTACACATGGTGACGATCACTAATTCCAAGTTCGGAAACATAACGTATGACAAAATTCCGAGTTTGGAAATAATTCTCAGTTGGGCAAAATTGTAGCAATCATTTTACAGAATGGGAACGGAAAGTAAACAATAGCTCGGAAACAAACAAGGTTTTAGTGAAGAGCATATTTGCTATTTCCGAGTTTGGAAATATGGAGTTTCCTAGTCCGTAAATACCAATTTCGGCTCCAGGGACGGTCAATTTTTCCGAACTCGGAAAAAATTGAAGTCGGTTATTGTGTATTTTCAAGGCAGTTTTTAACCGATTCGTTGACGATTTTAAAGGCGATTTTTGTAACCTCCTTCTATTGATGGACGATGGAAGGTAGGGTTAGAGAATGCACATTGAAAGTGTCTTCTATTATCCAATATAACTGCCTTTAATCGCCCCTTACACTAGTGAGATCACATGCCAAAAATTATTAATTTTTCGCACAAATATACATCGTTGGTTAAGCACTATTATAAGGTTTTAAATATCACTTCCTCTTTGTAGATTTTTTTTTTGAGATTTAAGACCTCATTTTCCAACAAATTAGTGAACGATAGATAATGACACTTTAAAATGATCAGGTGATGGTCTGTTCTTAGGTTATTGACAGTTCACTGTATTATTTTTACTTATATACTACATTTGTTAAATTAAACATTAAAATTTTAAACTTTTAGACTTTTAAAAAGTATTTTTAAAGTTAAATATTGTACTTTTTATATAACATATATTTTTATTATATATTTTCATATATAAACACACTTTATGTTTCATGTTTTAACTTATATGAAGCAACTTTATGTATCATCATTATCTACTTAGATCTGTAATATTTTTTATTTATCAATCTTTTAAACTTATATTTCATGTTTTAACTTGTATGGAGTAGATCGTTTTATTTCGGGAAATGAAGGTTCATATATATATGGATCATTCTTTTTTTAGGACAACGAATTAAGTTTGAGACTCAATCGTTAGTTAGATTTGCATGAAACGTCTTGTTTGCAAGTATTACGATTTAATTTTATTCTTTGCAACTTGTATGAAATATTTATTATATATACATTATGGCATGTTGATCAATTGATATTCAAATAGTTCAGTACGAGTGGTTTATTAACATTAAAATATGTTAATTTTATTGCTGTCTAATTTGTTTTATTAAAATTACTAATGGTCTTGATTTACACAATATGACAAAATCTTGGGAAAGACGGTGTTTTCATAAGTTTATGGAAAGACAGCTTTAATTATAATAATAAAAGGTAAAAGGTCTTTGTTGCAATATTAAAGTTTTATTATGTAATGTGTAGTAGTTATAAATTTTATAATTCGGTTCATACAACCCGAAAATTTTATCATCATTTCTTCTAATTTACACTTTAAATCTTGATCTTTTCATGACTTATGGAAATACCGTCTTTCAAGAGACGGACTTACACAATATTTTCATTAATACTGCAACAATATTATCATTAAACTAATCCACCAATCTCTCGTCACCTAAAATATTTAGATTGCTGCACATGAATAATTTATTATTCGTCCTATGAAGGAATGTTCTTCTTTCAATTTCATCATTGTCATGATAAAATGTTTTTTCGTGTCTTCTTCTGTCAATTTATTAAATCTCTAACTGCACGTAAGTACCATACTAATTATACATAGAGATAGGTTGATTAGGAGGTACGCAATATGTTATTATTCCTTGAGCGGATGTTTACGTTTGAGGCTCACTATTATGCTTGAGACTAGAGTTTAAATTGCACCACTAGTGGAAAAGAGTTATTAAATGCGGTATATCGAATCGAAGAAGTTACTTTAAAATCGTCTTCTCTGACTCTGCCTTTAATTAATTTATATCGGCATACTATTTCCTACTTTCCAAAAAAAAGTTGTCGGAAAGCCGAGGTTTCCGGAAGCGAATCAACACAGATTGAGAAATAAAAGAAATCCAGCAACACGAATTAACAACAAACTTTAATTACAGAACAAAATCCAATTTGAACAAAAGAAACAACAGTGGCAGGTTAACCTAATGGATCGAGAAACAACAGCTGTGGAGGCAGGAGGAGGGGAGCGAGATCATCAACAACACAGCGGCGGTGGAGGGACTCCAGTCGGCGGCGAGAGTGAGAGCAGGCCGAGGTACGCGCCGACGAGACTCCAGGCGGCGGCGAGAGCGAGAGCATGCGAAGGAATGTGCTAGCGAGACTCCGGGTGGCGACGAGAGCGAGAGCAGGTTGAGGGATACGACGACAGATCCCCTGGCGGCGACGACAGGAGAGGCTCCAGGCGGCGGCGACGAGAGAGGCTCCAGGCGGCGGCGACAAGAGAAGGAGATGCGCCGATCGGATTTGAGGGAGAGCCTCCAATTGAAAATGGAGAAGGTGCTCTCGTCGAGTAGGGTTTGGCATCCAAGGAAAAGAGAAAGAAATTAAGTCTGCGGGGTTTGGCATCCAAAAATACAAGTGTTGTTTATGTACATTGGGCTAACAAAGGCCCATTAAAGGCGGTAACATACTTAGAACCGCTTTTAAAATAAATTGGGGACCTGGGATAGCATTTTTGAGTTCAGAAATGCTTCCGAACCTCAATTAAAAGTTGTTCCGCATTTAATTGATTGCCATTAAAGATGGAACTGCCTTTAATTAATTTGAACCGCCTATAAAATGACATGGGAGGGAGTTCCTAACTCGTAAATGCTTTTGAACCTCAATTAAACGGAACAACCTTCTAACGTTGCATTTAATAGAGCTTTCTCTACTAGTGCACAAATTATACTACATCGGCCCAACAAAATTGACATTTTGATTTTTGAAAGTCAACTGAATTAATTTTTAATATCTTTAGTTATGTGGGTAAAAAATTTATGAAAAAATAATAATTTAAAAATATATATTATGATAAATCCAACAATAAATAACATAATAATAATTTTGCATATATAATAATAGAATTTAATAATCAATTTTGTCTCAGGTTGAACTTCCAAAAGTCAAAATTTCATAATGTCCTATTTTTAATGGGAAGGAGGTGTATCATTATTATTTGGTTAAGATCTGCACAAAAAACTCTGTATTTTGCACAATGATAATTATCCCCCGTTTGTTTCAAACAAAAGTGTAATAAATCTGTTTTCGGTTCATAATTCAAACTGATCGGTTTGCGTAATATGGGCATCGCTGTGCATGTTGTTTTGTGAATTTGCAACAATAATATGGAGGTTATTCTTCTGACTTATAATATTCTTTTAATTTTTTGTTAATATTTTTCTAATCATGTTTGATATAGTTATCTATAATATTATATAGTTTAATATTTTATAAATTCAGGTTATTAAGAATTTAATAATATTTCATAATTTCAGTACTAATTATTTTGTATATTTATTAAATTGTAAAATAAAATATATTTTAAAAATCATGATACAAAAATTATTTTATGAAATGAAAGAACATTTTAAGTTGGAGGAAGCAAGGAGTACCTCTAATGAGCTAGGTGAGAGTAGTGACAAGGTAGAATTTTTTTATATGGGGGATTTGTACGTGGGGAAGTGAGTGCCAAATCAAAAAATAACAAGTGTTAATAAAAAATTAAAATTAAATTCATCCTTATTTTTCTCCCTCAATGTATAATTTAAAATAACACTTGACATTTTTTGATTTTGGCCATCACCTCCCCACATACAAATCTCCCACATAAAAAAAATCTTGTGACAAATTAGTGCCTTAGTGGTGACATAATTAATGAATCGTCCATTGACTCCATTCTCATTTCTTAAACTAGTGGCATCGTGATGTTTACGCCATGCATGTTTTTTTTAAAAAATAAATAATTAAAACCCATACAAATAGGGGTTATATTAGGTTCCCCAAATCTCTCAGAAATAAATGAATCAAGATGTTGGAGTTGTATACAAGCATCGGGTTCAGGATTATAATTTGAACATACAAAAACCTAAAAGGCAATTCAATTGCCATCTAGAAAGTGGTTTTATAGAATTTTTGGCCGTGTTTCCGTTAACGATACCTCCACCCCTTGTGTTAGTATCCGATAAACAGTCGACTTCCAAAAATTCAATAAAACCTTAATAAAAAAGCTTGCATCTATATGTACACTGCTTCCTAAAAAGTGTGTACTCCCTCCGTCCCTTTTTTTCTGTCTTACTTCTTCTTTTTGCACTATTCATCGATAATTTTATAATTTTAATATCTTACATTATGTATAACAATAAATTATAAAAATTATATATTTTAAAAATATGTGTTAAGATGAATGTAGTGATATATCACATGATAATTTCTATATTTATATATCTATAGTTTTTTACAATTCAAACAACATTAACTTTATTGATGAATAGTGAAGTAAGACAGAAAAAAAGGGACGGAGGGAGTAGCTTTTCCTTACCAGCAATAAGATCTTTCTGAATGTCTTTCAGATTTGAATTAATCTATTATATCCCAAGCAAGGATGTGAATTTCGGTAGTCACGGCTTCTATTTCTCGTCTGCAGATATCACAGCTAGAACTGACTTTTATTTATTTATTATTATGTCAACCCCTTTTGTTCAATTTCTGTTAATTAAGTAATGAATGTTATATGTCTCACTTTATAGACGATCATATCTTGAAAAGCATCTCCAGATGCATACTCCTCGTTTTTTTACAGGTGCTTGTGTGCTATGGAAAAAGGGCATAGTGTTCTATTTTATCACAATTTTGGATATAAACCTGTTTTGGGGTTCATTTAATAATATGTTTGGTCATTACTGACTGACAACATACTTGCTCTTTTATGTCAGGTTACTCTCATTGGGCTTACGACAAAGAAGCTGTAGCTTTGCGCATTGGATACGTATGTGCATTTTTCTTTCTTTTAAAGTGGACTATTTGTCTTGCACCTTGTTCTTTTCATGCATTTCGTTGTCAACATACTTCAATTGTGCCTGCGTAGGTGTGGGTGTGGATGTAGCAGGAGCTAGAATTTGAAAGGTTAAGAAAAAATTGAATGACTTACTCTATTAGATTTAATTTATTGAAGTATGATTATATTTCATCTGCTACAAGACCTTCTCCAGTATCTTCGGCAAAGAAAACTGCACCTTCCAGTTTTTGAATGCAGTCTTTGATGCTTTTTGTTTCCAATTTTTAAAATATTTCTCTCTAGACCCACCTTATCTAGTCTCTACTAACATATTAAGAAACATGATAAACCCAGTATACATGTTTTGGATTGTCACCTTCCGGATGGACATCATTGGTTCACGTGTATAAGAACATTTAATCCTATCTGTAAGAGGAAGTTCAGCTAAATGAAACATTTTACGCTGTTTGTGATTACAGAGGATAGTATCCCAATATTGCATCTCCGAGGATATTGGTGGTGTTTTCTTACGTTGTTTGCAGATTCATCTCGAGCTTTAGTTGTTCACCGCTTTCGTGTGTGTGGAAATCTTTCCAAATGGAGTATTGATTTTCCCCTTAATATTGTATTGAGAGTGCTTAAGCTCACCTAAATCGCTAACTTCTCTCTCCATGTAATCTGTGACTTTAGGCCTTCTTTTTGGGCGTTTTAGCCCTATTAGAATGTTAACCACCAGTAATGATTTCAATTGACTGCTTTAATAGGGTCAGTTTTCTGTTGCTTGAAACATACTCCCTCCGTCTCACCAGTTTTGGCCTAATTGCTTTTTCCAAGTCAAACCTGGGAAACTTTGACCCTAATATAAATTGATATATTTGTAATAAAAATATCATATGAGATATTATTAGATTCATCTTTAACATCTATTTTCTAAATATCAATTTTTTAATGTGGAATTATTATATGTAGCTAGAGATATTGACGGTCAAATATGATCATTGAAGACCGTGTAAATAGGCCAATATTTATGGGACGGAGGGAGTAGAAGAGATCTTGTCCCAGAGAAGAAATAAGTACTGAGATAGTCTGTTAAGTGGTTAAAGGAACCTTTGTTGGCTCATCTTTCCTAATTGAGGGAAGCAAGATTGTCCAATGCTATCTTTTTAGTTTATGAACTCCACTACCCAGTTTTATGCGTTCCACTGGTAAATGATGATGCAATTTGATTGGTTCTCAATTTAACAATATTGTTTTCATGATTACAGGTCAAGCCTGAAATAATTAGTTGGTCACCGAGAATCATATTATTCCATAACTTCTTAAGTTCGGAGGTATGGAAGTCCCAATTTGTTATTTTTGTTGTTTTGATATTCTCTGTAGTATTAATGATGTGGTCCATCTGGTAACAGCATGTATTGTGTACATGCTTACATGCATGTACGGGTCCCTAGTTATTTAGCATTTAACAACGTAACAAGCTTTACATGATATATTACTTGAGTCATGAGTCACCTATTTTTCAATGTACAGGAATGTGATTATCTTAGAGCTGTTGCGCTGCCCCGCCTTCAAGTTTCTACTGTTGTCGATTTTAAAACTGGAAAGGTTTGTTTGTTCATATTCTGATTGTCTGACAGTGGTTCTTTTTCACCACCATCAATTTGGTTTATGAAATTTAGTAATTTCTATAATTGTTTCCATGTGTGTCAAAATAGGGGTTCTTGCTGAAGATTGACATTGATAACATTTCCTTCATTGATCTTATTAACCGTGTCCTAAAGTGGACCCCAGATGGTGGAATGATGGTGGTGTATATTCTGTTTGATAAGATCTATCCCTCTCAAAGAATATTGGATTGTAATATTTTATTGCTCAAGATTCTCTAGTCACTTCCATTTCATTCTTGTGTAATACTCAGCCAGTCCTTAATTAAGGGTCTAAGGATGTTGGGCACGGGATTGACAAAAAAAGGAAGTGTGGCAGAGAAATAAGAGTGGGAATGAAAGAGAAAAGGAAAAAGAAATAGTAATGTAAATGAGTGGAGGAGAGAGAGAAGATTGGAACCTCAAATTGGGACAGCTCAAAAAGAAGAGTATGAACCTTAATTAGGCACAGTATTTATCTAGCTTATTATTTCTAGATTTCCATCTCTGAAGTTTACTGATGCAACTTCTGCTTAAAGAGTTGAATATAATTATGTGTTGTTACTTGTTACTTTCTGTGAAATTATATTCATAATTTGGTGATGGTTTCCTTAATCACATGGGTCAGTATAACATTTTCTTTTTCTGCTACCCCACCAAAATTACTTCCTTACTTCCAGTCAAAACAGCTAATTTTGTACAAGGATATAGGTCTTTTCTACACCAGCATAATTTCCGCCTTTCTTCCCTTGTGTAGGGTATTAAAAGTAACGTGAGAACAAGCTCTGGTATGTTTTTGAGCCATGAAGAAAGGAAGTATCCCATGATTCAGGTTTGATTACGTGAGCTCATGTACAGTCTTGAGATTAATTTGTGTGCATTTGACTATCCCTTTTACTGTAACCAATGTCATGCCATAGTAACATACATAAAACTTTAGCATTGTATCAAAATATTACAGGCCTAAACTATTGCATCAAAAATATTACAGGCCTAAAATATTACAGGCCTAAACTTTTAATGGTATTTTAAAAGTTTTAGCGAACAATTCTGCGGGAGCATATTCTTTAATGACAGAAAAATCAACCAAAACTCGACATACAGACACCATGGATCAATTCTGTGGAAGACAGGCCCTTCTCTTCACTCACGCCGTTGAAACTCATGAAACATTAAAAGGAGGGGAAAACAGCACAAATTGGACCGTGGGGGTTGAAGGGCTCAACGATAAAATAAATAAACCTTGGAACTGCAGCCGAAGAACAGGCTTCCTTCAACCTTCGCAAGTTGTAGAATGAAAAAACAAAATAAACCAAGGGCAACGGCATGGTAAAAACAAGGATGATAGTAACAGAGAGAGATCAAACCACATTTCCATTTCACGGTACCAACAATACACGAGTCACACTTAGGCACACAGTAACACAAAGGGAACAATTACTAGAACTGAATGAAACTCCACGTCCAATTTCAAAGGTAATTCTGAATATTACTATCATTGCTAACATTACGGTTTCTTTCAACTCATACAAAGTCAGGTTACATGGTGGAAATTCTAGAAACGGACAAAGAAGTATCAGATAAATCCGCACATCCGTCTCATCATTTATAACTCACAAAAAAAATCTGAAATAGGTCTTATGCTCTGTTTCAAAAGGGCACCTGCTTAACCAATGAAATTCATGATCACCAAATGGAGGACAAGATTGCAGAGAACAAAATCAGCAAAAGCACGCTCAGGTGGCAAATCCTGCAATGTGATACACACGACTCAATAAAAATAGACAGCTCAAAAAACCGCAAGATATTTTTGGGGGCTTGGGGGGAGTTATATGGATCTTATTTTAACAAGGATTATTTCAACTTAGTCACAGAGACAAAGACTCAAAGCCATGTCCCTTTTCACTATCAAATGGGCACAGCTGACTTTTTAGCACCCTTAAAGCAAAAACAATATGCTCTACTTTAAACCGCTAATTCATCCCTACCAAGTATCTTTTGGTTCTCTTCCAACCAAGCCTGGTACAATCAGGCTGTCTAGTCCTCTAACTTCTAAGAATTTAATAAACAAAATAAAGTAAGAATGGTTAAAAGCAAGTTTACCTTGAACTCCTTGTTTTCTTTGTTCACTTGAATCCGGAGACAAACTGTAAAACAAGCACAAGAAAGCAGTTCATCAAAATTTAACAAGTATCATACCAAATAGGAAACGAATAACATGTGTGGACACACAAATAAACCAAATCTAAACTTGCTTACCAGCAAGAACAGCAGTTCCAACACAGGAGAGAATTCCAGAGAGAAAAGAGTTGAAGGGGAATGATCCAACCAAAGCCATGTACACCACCTGATCAGCAGAAAGACCAAACAGAAATTCATTAAAGCCATTCTAAGCTCTCGCACAACATGAATAAGATAAAACATCCTTCTGCTTTTGAAAACTTCATTCATATTCAGACATTCCCACATGCAGGGACACACATATTAGACCGGCATTCAACTATTTCCCGTTAACATCACACAGAAAGCTAGTTCAGGCCAAATTCTTATCCGAATCCACAAATAAACACTACCGGGGAAATCAGAATGAATTTTAATTTTCTCTATAAACAACAGCCTGATTCTACTCATCAGTTACTCCCTCGCCTGCACACACTTAGTCACACACTGAACAAGACTCTCCAACAGCCATTACACCTCAAGACAGATCGAATCACGGTGCAATAAAAACTAAAGGAAAAAGCATCCTTAGCTTAAGTAATAATTGCATCATCCGCTTAATCAACGTAGAAAAAATCGCCAGAAATCATAGATCAAGGAGTTCCTAATATGATTAAAATCACCTGAATTAGGGCGGTGGAGACGGCGAACACAATGTAGAGATCGATAATCTGAGAAAAGGGAAATCGCAATTAGAAATCGAATGGAGATCGAATTAAAGAGAGTGGGACGCATGAGAGCACCTTGAGATTGGTCGGGGTGGCGGTGTAAGCAGATCGGAGAGAGTGGAACAGCGCCTGAGCATCCTTCGTCGTCGATGATCTCGCCATTTCTTCAGTCTACTCTCTCCCCGTCGCCCAAAACCAAAACCAAAACCAAAACCCTGCTAACAAAAGGACGGTAGAGGTGGTACTGCTATCGGTTAAGCAGTCGTCGTGGACTTTCGAGGTTACTTCAGTAATTTAAGTCGATAGACTCACGTTTCATCAATTGCAAAATAGGTACTACCAATGTTATCGAAAATTCCCGGTTTAATCCCCCATCCAATAATTAGCTTCATGTCTACTTTTTTAATTTTTTGAAAAGAGCTTCATGTCTACTTTTGATTTTGATTTTTTATTTTGTAAACTGATGTACAACAACATATTTTGATGTAAAAATAGTTTTTTTAATTAAATGTCATGAATAGAGTTAAAATAGGAGATAATTATAAATTTGAAAGTTTAATGAGATAATTTGATAGATTAAATCATTATACATGAAGATTTTTACCGACAACAAATTATTTGTGGGACATATTAAAAGGAAATTAAAATTTTATTTCTGAATGGAAGAAACTTAATTGAATTGAAATGATGTATAGTAGTAAAACTTATATGGATAGGTATACTTTTCTCAAACATTAACCAGCTCTAGGGAAAAATGTACATTTATTTTGTGAAAATGGAAATTAATTATTGCATGGCATAAATTAGAACAATTTTAATACTCCATGTCATTGCATAGAAATTATTATCTCATAATCAAATTAACGGGACTCGCCTGCCATTCGTAACAATCATAAGAACTGATATTTGCATATTATCCAAAATATGAAAAAAATACATATATAGGATCATCGTGACATAAGCCTTATCAGATACCAATCAAATAGTGTCACATGTACATTTCGTAGTGTTTGATTGGTTCATGTGTATTTTAAATATTTACCCAAAATAGTTAAAAGTGATGATATGGAGAGTGAAAAATCATAGTGAAACTCATAGTGAATTATGTGGATGTTAGTAAATGACTAAATCACTAATCGCCTTCTTTAAGAGAGACACAACTAATTAGGGATACATTTGTCTTTTCAGTATTGCCACATCATGTCTAAATTCACTATAAATTTTCACTATTTTTATCATTACTCAATAAAAGCTAAACACTAACCGATGGATGCAATAAACCCATCTAGAAAATAATTATACAAGTGGATCAATCAAAATCCAATTAATAATACTGTGTCTTCATATAATTGGTGGCTGATAATCTTTTATGTCAGATGATCTGACAAATATTTGTCTCCTGAAATATAAAACCAAATGCATAGGTTCTTTTCTCAGTCAATTATTCATATCAAATGAACCTCACCCTTCTACTTTTAGGTGGTAAATGAGCAATGCATCATTTTGACAGTACTCCTTTGTAAGGATTCTTCTCCAAAATTATATTTATGCAGGAACTGAGCAGAAATCTTTGTAAGGATTCTTCTGCAAGAATAAAATATTTTTTTATTTAATTGAATCAAAGTGAACTAAATTTAAATTAATATAATTATAAAAGGAGAATAATAGATTAAATTAAATAGTATTAATATAAAAAATTTGTTTAAAAATGCTCTTAAGTGAAGAAAAAAAATAGGGTTAATGAAAAGGGCACTTCTGCAATAAAGCGACGCAAACAGACAAAAGCTCATTTAGTCATCCTTCAGTCAAATTACGAACGCTTGAAGACCAGCTGGGCCTCTGTTCCTCAATTTAGAATTTGTGCGGAAAAGTGTTTGAATTTGCTGTGCACGAATGGTGAAGAAGAAAGATGATGATATGTGGGACGATTCAGTCCTCGTTAACGCCATGAATGATGCCGTCTCCAAGTACATGGTCATACTTCTCTCCCATTTGTTAAACCCTCGAGGGTTTTGGCATTCACTGTGTGATTTTCCCGCTCTTATAATATGCTGTATTTTTTTTTTGCTTACTGGAAATGGTATTTTCCTGCTATTTGATTCTGTTGTTGCAAATGATAGAGAATGTAGACTTCATACAGTGTTGGAGTTTATGAAGCAAATTTCATATTTACTCATGTTATGGAACATTTTGTTGTTTTCTTTAGTCCTAACCTTTTGCTGCTATTTCTATGGATTCCCAGAAAATGCATGTTCCAGATTACCAGAATCGCTTGGCAGACGAAGGAAAAGAGGGGAAAGGCTCAAGACCTGGTGATCAGACTGATGGTGCCGAAAGGTGTGCATAAAAATCTGAAACTTAACTCATGTATGATGCTGTTATTAGTGTTTAACATCAATGTCTAGTTTATATTATGGTTATTTAGCACATTGGGCGTTGAGTTACATTAGTTGTTAGGTCTACTTCAAAATCTGATTATGCTGGTCATTCTTTGTTTGGGCTATGTTTTGTTGTTGGTCTGCGGAGACTTTATTGAAGGAATTTTCAGTTTTTGGAACGTAGGGCAGTCAGGAATATCTATGTCTCGTTTAGTCTAGTTGGGAAGAAATGGTGATTTTGAACACAGTGGTGACTGCCTGACTGGTGATATATGATCTACGTAGCTGACTGTTCATTGTAGGATAAAGGCTTTGTTCTTGTTGTGTGTATCACTGTATGGTACTTGAGTTTTTACAATTTTGTATTTTAGATGGATGCGAACACGGTTTTGAAGCTGATGGTTCTTTTTCTCAATTTTGTTATTCACGTGTGCTGCTAAAGGCATGCTGGTGAAAGTGATGAGAGCACAATTTCATCAGTTGCTGCTGAGATCAAAGAAGGTGTTGACTGCTCAATTATGAAAGA
>JAULKM010000009.1:11611741-11629221 GCA_032355605.1 Rubia tinctorum
AGGCAGCAATGGTTGCTGCAGAAAGAGCACTCGGTACCGTGAAGGAAAGGGCTTGCAATAACTCTGCAAATGAAGGTAAATATCCTCTTTCATGTGCCACTGAATTCACAGCCACTCAATTATTTACGACTGTTTTATCTTTATGGTTTTCTTCATTTTATTAGAAAGTCCTCAGCTTCTGAAAGTTGATCGTTAAGGTGGTCCTGTAGTTGTATCCCTGGTGTCGGATGGGCCGAAATCCTGATCGCTCACTTGATAGTAACTCAATATAGGTCCAAAACTCCATTAAAAAAAATCCCAAGTTAGCTGGAACAAAGGTTTTATGATGTAATTCACTGTGATTTTTCTTTTAATTTTGTATTTGCCTTTAGAACGGTAACCCAGTTTCCCGTGCTTGTTCTGCTATTTACTTTCTCCGTGCTGCATTTTTCATGCTTAGTTAGAGTTTATTCATGCATTTCATTGTTCTAGTGCAATATTGTAGCTTTTGTTTCCTGGTCAACCTTTTGCTGATCATAAAAAAAACTTTTATATGGATGACTTGTGGAGGGAAAACATAATCAACAGACATATGTGATTGTTTGTAAAGCCTTTCAGAATCAATCTTTTGAGTTTTTGGAATGAAAGAACTTATAATTGCAAGTTAGAATCAGGCTGGAAATTAATCAGGCCTACTCCCTCCGTCCAACTTCATTTTTGCTTATTTGCCTTTTGGGAGTCAAACTTTGTAAACTTTGACCGTAAATATAAATGAATCCATATATAATAAAAAGAGTGGGTCTCCTTTATGGACAAGTCACTTATTTTTTACCTTATACACTGCATTTGTTAAATTACATACTAAATTTAGAAATTTGAAAATACTTTTTTATATCATATATGTTTATGTTTTCACATTTATATACTTATTGTTACTTGTTTTAACTTTTAAAATACAATATTTAAATTTTATAAAAAATTATAACGTTTAAGTTAAAAACCACTGTGGATTGTCTATGACCTTATGAAAATGCCGTCTTTCCTGAAACTTTCACTAATAAAAATATCATGTGAGATATTGTTATATTCGTCTAAACATATATTTTCTAAAAATCATTTTTTATGCGGCATTATTATGGGTAACTAGAGATATTTACGGTCAGATATGCTCATTGAAGACCGTTAAAAAGTAAATAAGCAAAATGAAGTGGGATGGAGGGAGTATGTCATTAGCAATAGCTATCAGCTCATGGACTAGCTCCTTCTAATTTTGCTCGCACAGCGATGTTGATGCCTTCTTCCTTTGGCTGGTTTTAGGACCTTCGTACATAGAAGTCGTCTAATTTGAAAATGAGATTATGCATTTGACCGTATGTCCAGATGCTCCAGTTATCATCTCAACGATTGAAAATTTGAAACTGAATAGAATATGTCTTATCTGTGTCAAACAAATGCAGGGCAAGGAAAACACTCTGAACAGGTTTTGTGTCGCGCAGAGAAAAGTACCAGCCCTGAAACAGATATTCATGAGGTCATCAATGCTTGGTATTCTGCTGGCTACTACACTGGAAAGTAAGTATTACTCAGACCTCCGGGATTGTCTGAATGGTACTTTTATCTGATTTCCTATAAAAGGAAATTAAGCAATTCTGTGTGGCTAATACTGTATAAGTTCTCTGAACGCTAAATAGCATTAAAAGATCTTTGCTGGTAACCTGACCTTGATTTCAGAAACCATGATTTTTCTTAGTAGTTTGATCTCAGTATAAGAAGTATATTTTTATTGTACATCAGTTACTAAGAATCTGAATAATGTGGCTATTTGTGATGCAGGTATCTCACTGAGCAGTCTTTTGCAAATGGTAGCCGGGGCTAAATTTTATCGATTGGGAAGGCATGAGTTTTGATCTGGAGAGCTTACGAATGAAAGATGTGTGTTCTTAAGTTACTTGTCTGTATCTAATCTGGGATTTTCTAGATTTCCATCTCTTATAACAATAGCTTCAAATGTTGCAGTGAAAATGTTCACTTCTCATATATGGTAGACGAATATTCTTGAATTGATGGGCTTTACATCTCCAGAAAGATAGTGTTGGATCTTTTAAACACTAAATCACTTGCTGTATTTGTCGAAATCTAACCAACAGCAACATCATTTGGTTCAAAAAGATTCAATATGAGGATCTCTTCTAAATCTTAACTGCAGCTGCTGCTTCCTTAATCTGAGCAATGGTAAAAACTCCAAAGAAATCGTCATCTCCAACTGCGTTTATCACTGCATAGGCGACATCATCAACGCTCACCGGTGGAGCCAAAACCAAATCAGATCCAGGAAGAGAGTTCAAAGGTCTAGTGAAGTTCTCGATAGAACGTAGAATCCTTTCTATTGGTTCCCCGATCAAGTCCAGGGGGATCTCATATCCATCGACTTTCCTTTTACCGTAAATGAATCCAGGCCTTAACACAACACCTGCCATATTCAAAATTCAGCAATCATGAATGCAAAATATACAATGATAGTGCCGTTAACTAATATTAAGAACAGTGGTTTTTGTTCAATTGCGAGATTAAGCTTATACGCATATCCAATTTGGTAGAATTTGCAAGAGCAAAAGGTTAGAAATCAAAGAACTACGTGCTAGACTAATGAGACGGGAGTCCACATATGAGTACCTGAGTTTGGATATTTGGAAAGAACCTCTGATTCTGCTTTCCGCTTCCCTGTGAAGTATCCGGACTGAAGAAGAAACTGGGGCAGATTATAATCATGCACCGAGATCAAGATGAACTTTGGGATTCCTGCAGTACAGGTTCGTAGTTGTGGTTATTGATACAAAGTAATTCAAATTAAAGAAGTGGAACACCAGCTATCGGAACCAGGGATCCACCCCACCAAATCACTAAACCTGGTGACTGCTCGATCTTTGACCAGTGATTCACCGGCCTTCCACAATTGATCAGTATAGCTAACTACTACATGTTCCATGGTTTAAAGCAGGCTAAAAGAAACATATAAATCCATTATTAACATAGTCAATCTCACCGTATTCTTTAGCAGAGTTAACTGCCACAACATTAGCCTCGCCGTTAATTCTCAGCATTTGCTCCTCACTGCCAAAACCTCCTAGGGTTGAAACTACTGCCGTGGTGCCAGGAAGCACTTCATCCCAATTAGCGTAAAACACATCTCCTGCAAAGAAAGGAACTAACTTGAAATTTTACCTCGTGGAGGCAAATTTTACATCCTTAGAGTAGAATTCAGCTCCAAAAGATCGTCCTACTTACATTCCATCGATTCAAACAACAAGATTTTGAAAAGGAAAGCTATCGTTTCATCTCAGAAGCATAATACTATGCAGTGTAAGCAAAACATTAATAAGACTCGAGAAAAAGTTGATACACAAAAATAGCAAGATCCTAGATAAGATAAGAGTGGATAAATGAACCTGCCTGACTTCCATGTGACCTGGTCAACCCATGAACCCGAGTACGAAGGACGTCCCGACCTGTCAATTTGATGGATTTTATATAACTATGCAAGGTAGCTAGCTACAATGCTTAACTGAACGAGATATAAAAAACACTATAATTACTCTTACATACCTGCTAAGACTGGTCACTTCAATACCCTTTGAGACAGCAGCTTTGCATATTGCAGAGCCAACAAAGCCACTTCCTCCTAAGACAACAATCTGATCACAAACAGAGGAAGGCACACTCATTCAATGTATGAACGAATGAAGGTGATGAGTCGAGGACAACATTAACATCAATTATCAAGTAATCATACGCGCTCGGTCCTGACATCAGCTTTCACATCGATTGTACCGGGGCTGATGTCCTCCTGCTGGCCAGACGACGAATAAGTACATCTGATCCCAACTTTCCCCGAACTGCAAAAGCCAAATGCACACCATCATCATTAAATAATTCAACAAAGCTAACAACAATCAGTTTCTGAGCTTTACTGCAAGAACCAACTTTGCCAAATTCACAGTTACAAGACAAGTCCCTAACTTCTTACCAATTGTTTCATCAGCTACAACATAAAAGCATTATTAAACTGAAAAATATTTGTGGGTTTTAACAGTTATCTGTAAAGATTGAAACTTTATGCTACTGAAGCAATCAAGAAACAAGAAGTTACCGGGAACGGGAAAGGGGTCGGAATTGGAGTGTGTGGGAGCAGGGGAAAAGGGCCCTGCTGCTGAGGTAGTTAGAAGGGGAAGAAGCTGCGGATATGGCGGCAGATGGGTACGCCATTGACGCCATTGTTTCTCTCCGGGATCGCTGAGGAAGAAATGGCGGATTGGCTTCAAAAACGTAGTGTATGTTGTCAATGCTGAAAAATACCAGATTATCTGGTGGCCCAAATGGGGTGGAGCAGTATTACTCCGTATTACAGTTTCCCTCGTTACCTCAAAGTCCGAAACTAATTTTTTTTCTCACAACCGTGGGTGTACCCTAGTGGTTTGGAGATGAGTGGGAATTTGAGGAGACCCTAGTTCGAAGCTCGGCAGAGGCAGTGTGGGGAGTTCTCGGTAGCCGAGGCTCCCTTGTGCTCACCGAGTAATGGACCGGCCCATTGGTCCTGGTGCTGGGCTACCATGGCTTACCTCCCATATGATGGCTGTGGTGTCGGCTGGTATAGGCTACTGAGAGCGAGCAGCGATCGCCTGAAACTAATTTTTCTCATGAAAGTGCCATTTGACTGTGTTTTTTTTTTGAAAAAAGAGTACACTCTTACTTCCCAGCCGAATGAGAAAGTTGACAAAAAAATATGCAGATTCGGCTGGGACGGAGAGAGTACTCCAACTGTCTTACCCAAATCTGCACACGTTCTATATTTGTCCTTCCCAACAAAATCTCCACACTTCCTAACTTAATAAAGAATTAATTAATAAAAAGATATAAATACCCATCTTATAAAATCTACATTTAACATTATGTTAGAAATGAAGAAACTTGAACGAAATTCCAATAGTAACCAAAAAAAAATTAGGGGAGAAAGAATAGTTGATGAACAGTTTGTTTACACCATTACAATTGATCAAACTCTTGATGAAAAACTAATTGCTACTCTCAAGCATCATATATGCAAATCTATTAATGACCTAACTGATCTAAACATCTTCTTAGCCACCTTTAACAGCAACCGAAATCAGATTCTCTTCTCTTTAGCTCCGTTTCTTCTATTAACAACTAAAAAAGAACTAATTTACCCTTGTATTTCATGACAAACCACTCCTCTTACAATAAACTTGTCCTCAAACTTGAAATCCTGGAATCTGATGACTAATTATGTCTGCATCTTCCCATGAACTTTCCTCCTCTGGTAAGTTTTTCCACAAGATTGACCATTGTATCACTTGGTCTGTTCCTCTTTGCAATAACATCCTTTGTAGAATTCTAGCAGGTTTAAGTATTAACAGCTCATTATAATCCTCTACTGGTAACTCAGTTCTATTATGTGGTTGATCTCCTATATATTTCTTCAACAAAGATACATGAAATACAAGATGTATTCGGCTCTAAACTAGAAGCTCCAATTTGTATGTCACTTCACCAATTTTCTGAAAAACCTTCATGTTGCTTTTTTTGGCTACAAAATTTGTCGGTATTTTTGAAACTTCAACAATGCCTAGTCTCCCACTTATAAAGTTTGTCCAGTCCTTCTTTTATCTGCAAAATATGTCATCCTCTGCTGAGCTTGCTGTAAATGCTTCTTCAGCAATTGATTCACTTTATCTCATTGTTACATGATTTTCTCGACAACAGGAATCAATGCATCTCTGAATGTACCTAATGGCAAAGATAAAGGTTTTACCCCATATAAGGCCTCATATATAGTCACATGAATGCTGGAATGGTATGATGTGTTATACCACCATTCAGCTGAAGTTAACCATTCACTCCAAGTCTATGGCTTCTCTCCACAAAAACACCTGAGATAAATTTTCAATACCCGTTTCAGTCTCTCCATTTGTTCATTAGATTGAGGATGATAAGGTGAACTGAAATTTAACTTAATCCCCATTAAGACATCAATTCTTTCAAAAAATTGTTGGTAAACAACTTATACCTATTAGTGATTATTGTTTTTGGACTTTCATAAAGTCTGCATGTTTCATTTAGAAAAAACCTTAGCAATCTGAGGAGCATCAAAGGGTGCATCAATGCTACAAAATGACCATATTTTATAAATTTGTCCACCATTACCAATATTGCATCCTTTCCAACAAAATGTGGTAGTTTTCTATAAAATCCATTCTAATCTGGGTCCATGCGTGCACATGTATTGGTATAGGTTGCAGTAATCCTAGAGACATATAGTGTTCAACTTTGCTTATTTGGCAAGTGTCACGACTTTCGATGAAATGAATGATTTCCTCCTTCATATTTGGCTAGAAAAATAATGACAAAATCCTTTTTATGGTTGTTGTTTGCCCTGAATGAGCTCCTATGGTTGATGCATGCATAACCCTCATTATATCCTTTCTAGCCAGATTAGAAACTCCCACCACAATATTCCATTTCTTCCTCAATATCCCTTTGACATAGGTGTAATCAGATTGAGAGTCATTTCCTTAGTTAGTGAATATTGTTTCATAAATTAATTTTTGAATAAAAAATAATCTTCATGACTATTTTCTATTTGTGTCATCCATATAGGTACAATGGTACACACTGCACTTACCTACCCATTTTCCTCAATATTACAGACTGATCCTTAGGTGACAGCTGTTCTTTATAGCTTATATCCCTATCCTTCTCAAGCTTAGTCTCAATATGGTATATAATGTTTTCTAATGGCCGAAAATCATCTTGCAGTTCAAAATAACTGTTGGTGTCATATTGCAGCACTACATCTAAATTCAATAATGAATTATCAATGCTTATATATTTTGATTATTGTTCCAAATGAGGTTTTCTTGATAGAGCATATGCTGCTCTATTATCATTCCCTGGTTTGTATTGAATGTCAAAACTCATACTAAGAAATTTGGCCAGCCATTTAGGCTGAAGATTATTAGTTAGCTTCTGTTCAATCAAATATTTCATGCTCATATGATTAGTTCTGATAGTAAAAATGATTTCCAACCAGGTAGTGTCTCCAATTATCTACTCCCATCACTAAAGTCAAGAGTTCTTTCTTATAAGTAGACAACCCCTTGTTCTTCTGACAGAAATCTTTGCTTAGAAAAGCAATAGATCTAGCTTTTGCATCATAACATCACCCATTCCTTCATAACAAGAATCAGTCTCAATAATAAAAGGTTCCTTGAAATCTGGCATCTTAAGTACTGGAGCAGATGTCATTCTTTGTTTAAGTATTCTGAAAGCTTGATCAGTATCCTTATTCCACAAAAATGAATCCTTCCTGAGTAGCAGATGAATGGGTTTAAAGATAATACCATACCTAGATATAAAAAAATCTATAGTAACCTGTTAAACCCAATAAGGCCCTCAATTCTTCAACTGTTTTAGGTTTTGGCCAGTTGAAAATGCATTTGATTTTACTGTCATCTATTTCTACACCTTTATTTGAAATGATATGCCCTCAATACTCAACTTGTTCTTTTGAAAAGAAACATTTGGATAGTTTGGCATACAATATAAGCTGCTAAAATATAGACAAAACATCTTGCAAATGTTCACTATACTCTTTCAATGTTCTGCTACATACAAGAATGTCATCAAAGAAAACTAGCACATATTTTCTGAGAAGAGAACTAAAAATATGATTCATCAATCCCTGGAAAGTAGCTGAAGCATTTGTTAAACCAAAAGGCATTACAATATTTTCAAAGTGTCCATGATGTGTCTGGAATGTTGTTTTATCAATGTCTCATTTCTTCACTCTGATTTGATGATACCCTGCCCTTAAATCTAGATTAGTAAAGTATCTAGATCCCTCTAACTTATCAATAATAGGGATATGGAAACAGTCATTTACAATTAAGCCATTAAGTCTCCTAAAGTCAATGCACATTCTCCATGTAGCATCCTTCTTCTTCACTAGCACCATAGAAGAGACACGGGGACTATTGCTAAATTGAATGATTTGATTGTCAAGCATCTCCTTCAACTCCTTATCCATCTCAGTTTTGTAGGCATGAGGATACCTATATGGTTTGATTTTGAAAGATAGAGAACCCGATTTTAAAATAATTTTGTGATCAATAGATCTCTCAGGTGGTAATTCTGGTGGAAAAGAGAAAACAATGCTAAACTGAAATAATACCTGTTTGATGTTCTTTGGTAATTCCAAGTTCAAATTTTCAGTTAGTTGATTTCCACAATTATTAGCAGCAGTAGTCCTCAAACTTCCTATTAACACAACTCCATCCTCCTCAAAGTCCTCATTTTTGGCATTCAAATCATATGAAACCTGCATCAATAATAATTTTCCTTTTCTTCTATCTGACCTTTGCACCTGTTTCACTAAACTTATGTCTCTTAATTATGTGGATCCTTTCAAAACCCAATGATAATTCTTGCTAAAAAAATGATATACTTTGATGTTTAAAATCAAATGTACTAGGGCTAAAACACTTCATCCAGTCCACTCCCAACATGATATCAACCCCTTTAAGCTGCATTACTTTCAGATCAAATGAGAATTCCTGGTCTTTGTATCTTCCATAAAACCCGTGGACACAACCCTCTTCCATAAACTTGACTTCCATTTGCAATTGTGATTAAAAATGAATTGGTTCTTATTACTGGAAGCTTAGCCATATCACTTAATGCAGGATCAATAAAACTATTTGTAGACCATGTATCAATCAATATGGTCACATGAATCCTTTTAACCCAACCATTTAGTGTCAAATTATTAATTGTAGAACTCCCATTACATTCCACAATGTTCAATGAGAGTTGTTTAGGTTCCACATCCTCCATTTTATCTCTTCCTCTGTTCTCCAACCATAATTTTCCCTAGGATCCAAATATTCACAACACGAATTTGTTGAACTTTCTTAAACATGAACTGATGACCTGGTGCAAACTTATCTTCACATTTGTAGCATAGATTGTGCTTTCTTATAAACTATACTTCCTATGGGGAAATCCGCTTAAATATGTCATTGGAGTTCCTTTTATCCATAGAAACTGATCTCCCTGCTTATCTATCCAAAGCCATTTTCCATCCACACTTTTCATTCCCATATTTGTTACATGTCATCTGCCACTTCATTCTCTCATTAGACCTGTTGTTGTTTCAATTTGGTAAATATGTAACATTCCTTTTATGTTTCTTATGTTGAACATCCAAATTCATTTATTGAAAATAAGTTATTTCTATTGTGTCTTGTAGAGACTCGGGTTTGAATAGCTTGATCATTGATTTCAGTCCTCTTTCAACCCACTCACAAAACTGGACATGAAAAATCTTTCCGACAAGTAAGGATGTTTTCCAATGATTAAATATCTTACTTCTTCAAACATTTCTTAGTAATATCTTATTGAGCCTATTTGATACAATTTATTGTATTTCTCAACTTCATCACGACCTCTTATATCAGAAAACCTTTTCAAAATAGCCTCACAAAATTCAGTCCATATACTAATTATCCTAACCCGTTTATCATTTTGAAACCAAATCTCTTCACGACCTTCAAGATATATTTTTATTTCTTCAACCCTTTGTGGATCACGTATCCATAGTAATTGGAAAAAATTCCACACTTTCTGAGCCAATCTACCGGCTTATCTCCAGAGAACACACTCAATTCAATTTTAGGTTGATTGTTTCCTGAGCTTAACCCTATCTTGTTTCTCCAATATCCTTTATCGTTTAACACAATCATAGGGTTATTAATGACATGAACCGTACCTATTGTGTGAATTGATGTGTGGAATTGAAAATCTGGCCTACTTCTTGCAGGATTACTGCTTAAGCTTCTTGCATTTTGCTCTTTCATCCTTTATTAGCGCATTTATGTTAACATTGCCATCATCACTTCGAGTTTATCATCCGATGAAGTCATCCTGTTCGTAAGCTCTGTGATTCTACCAGTAAAATTTGGTTTGAGCTTTTGCATTACCACTTCAAGCTCCCCCTGATTCTTACAGCTAAGCTCCAAGCTCTGCTTCAGTTCTTGTGTACTGTTATAGGAATTAGCTTCCACATATTTTAGGTGATTCTCCACTGTCCTGTATCGCTTATTATCCACCATGAATTTGCTGAGGAGAGAGTGCCTCTGATACCACTTGTTAGGCATGAAGAAACTTGAACGGAATTCCAATAGTAACAAAAAGATTTTCAGAGAGAGAGAATAGTTGAAGAAAAACTTGTTTACACCATTACAATTGATCAAACTCTTGAAGAAAAACTAACTGTTGCTTTCAAGCATCATATATACAAATCAGATAACAACCTAACTGATTTAACCATCTTCTTAACCACCTTTAATAGTAGACGAAATCAGATGCTCTTCTCTTTAGCTTTGTTTCCTTCTTTTTCTTTTTCTAAACATTCTCTTCATCTATTAAAAAGTAAAAAGACTGGGTTACCCTTTTATTTCATGACACATTAGCCTTCATAGAAAATTAGATTAGGCTCAATCAACACATTACATTCACCCATATGTTCTATATAGATCCATTAATCCATAGCTCAAAAACCCTATCACCACAACTTAAAATCCCATCATTTTGTTTCCTTAAACATCCGCATTTTTGCAGCTTGAATCCCTTCATTCCGTCTCCCCAAAATGTCCAGTCGTTCCACTGCGATAATTCCCCCGTCTATAAAAAATCATAAACGGTACTTTGAGGACCTGAGGTACTACATTGTGACAGGGCTCCTACTTTAGTATCTGTCTCCGCCAGTCTCCAACGAGTTTCCACAGGACATTGTCATTTTCTTGCGCCAGTCCCGTGGCCGCATGTCAACATCAGTGCCAACGGTTGCGGCCTTGGTGTTTCAGGTGTATGTATACCATTGCTTTATCGTTTTGTTTGGTAGCTTTTGATATGGGTATAGGAAACTTAAAGCCAGAGCTTGATAGATCTGCATATGGTTGAACAATTTGAGAAAGTTTTCCCACTAACTGTCTAGACGAGTAGTGAATGGTTTTCTTGTGAAGGTGGTCACGGTGGTTGTTGATGGTGGTGAAAACAGGTTTTGGGGTGAGCATGTAAGGGTATTAAGGTTATTTCACTAAGATAAATTATTTTTTCCCATTTTCTCTCTGCCGAAATTGCTGGGACAGAGGAAGTAGGATTTTCTTTAAAAAACTTTTTGACATAAAATTATGTAAAATAGAAAATGATGAAAGATGAAATAGTATGTGCCAGTTTGGTTTTAAAAATATTGGAATTGATAGTGTGAGTTTAATTGGTGTTTTGTATTCATATGTAATTGGTAATTAATAGTTTATACAAGAATACATAGCTAATTCCACAATGTGTGTGTGTGTGTGTTCTAGATAAGATATTCATATGCTATCAACTCCCCCAAACAAAGTGTGGGAAGAGAAGTCACACAAAAAATGGAGCTAAAGAAATAAAAAAGAAGATGAGAGAGGCTCTTGGTGAAGATGTTCGCAGTTTGGAGAGACAAGGGAACATGTCTAGTAAGTAACTTGCCGGGGGAGATTAGTTTACTAACAAAATGATAGTCAATGTCGATTTTTTTTGCTCATTTATATGTAACAGGGTCTTGACTAATGAAAATGGCACTTTAGTTGTCACACAAAGGAAAGGAGGCGAGGACAAGGGAACACAAAATCTTGCAATAAGTTACACATCCAAGCAAGTTCAACAGTAGTGTTCGCCATTGCGCGACACTCTGACTCACAATTGGACCGAGAGACTGTAAGCTGCTCCTAGCACTCCAAGACACAATATTTCCACCGAGAAAGGTAGCTTAGCCATAGGTTGAGGTGCGAGTTTCCAAACAACAAGCCCAGTTAGCACCTAAGTAGCCATGAACTATAATTGAACCAATAGTAGATTGGAAAATCAATCCATGGTGAAGTACACCGTTTATAATGAAAGATATGAGTAACGACCTGATAATGTGTGTCCGGATATGAGTCCAAGAACTGGGTAATAGAGTTAACTGTGACTGCAGTATCAAGGGAGTAATGGTCATATAATGAAGTGTGCCAACAGTCAGATGTTGAATTGTGTCAACGAGAGAGTGGTAAAGCGTATGATTGGAGAAAAGTTCTCAATCTGTGTTAAGAAGCTGACTGCTAAGAATAAAGGGAGTGGATCTAGGAGTAGCATCAGACATGCCATCATGCTACATAATTTCCATGATATACTTGGCTTTACCAAGGCAAAGACTGGAGTCAATCCGAGTAACTTCGAGACCAAGAAAGTAGTGAAGAAGACCGAGATGCTTAACATAAAATTCATGATCAGCACGAGAGATGAACTTATGTATGAGAGTAAGATCATTATCGGTGAGAATGATATCATCAACATATATAAGAAGATAGAGATTATGAGGTCCAAGAACAAAAGTGAAAAGAGAAGTGGCAGCAGTGCTGCAAGAGAAACCAAGGTTGCAAACATACAAGCTGGATCTCTGAAACCAAACATGAGGAGCTTGCTTAAGGCCATTAATAGCCTTACAAAGATGACAAACATAATATAGATGAGTGGAATCCCAAAAATTATAGGGTTCCTCCATATAAAGAGGTTCATCAAGAATGTCATTTAGAAAAGCATTCTTAGCATCCAATTTATGAAGCAACCAATGATTAATGGCGGTGATGGCCAAAATGATGCGAACAGTAGAAGATTTGACAACATGGATAAATGTGTGAGTGAATTTAAAGTCTAGTAGATGTGAATAACTTTATTCCACAAGACAAACTTTGTAGCGGTCGGTGAAGCCAGCAGAACGATGCTTTTATACTGTATAGCCATTTAGAGGTAACTATGTTGGCCCCAATATGGCGTGGTATAAGATCTCAAGTGTGCTGCTGGCAGAGAACACACATTTTATCACTTATGGTAGTGACTCACCTGAGTTTTTAAGAGCATATCGATAACCACGAGGTTTAGTATCTGCCAAGAGTGCAGAAAGAGAACTAGTGATAACATAGTTTGAAAAGAAACAACACCTAGTATGACCAATGAAAGAGTGAGTCACCATAAAATGAGTGGTATGTGGAGGTGAATAAGAAGGTGTATGTATGGGCTGGCATGGCGCTGAAGGGACTAAAGAAGAGGCAGCAGTATCAACCCCATAATTTTGAAGGGATAAATCAGTCTGAGGATACAACTGATATGAGGTGGGAGGCGGAGAAGAGTTTTTGGTCAAAGGTTCCACAAAAAAGCATAAATAAAGGAAGACAGATGCACCTCAATGAGATATGGAAGAACTTCTTGTATAAGGAAAAAGATCCTTATCAAAACAACTATGCTATGTAATATAAATATTTCGTGTAGAGAGATCCAAGCATCGAAAACCCTTGTATTGTGACCTTTAAGACACAATGAGAGCTTTATGGGGATAATTTGTGTCTGAGAATGTCCAAATGAATGGATAAACTAGACAGTCATAGGGGTGAAAGTTGGAGTAGTCAGGGTGGTAACCATATACAAGATAAAAGGGAGAGTTCCTATTGAGTAAAAAAATGGGAAGATGATTAATAGTGTAGACCGCCACAAAAAAATCACCATTCCAGTAGCCAGAGGAAAACAAGAGTGAAATAACTAGACAACGCTATTTCAATTATGTGCATGTGTTTCCGTTCAACACAACCAATTTGTTTTGGCATAGATAGACACATAATTTGGCGATGAATGCCTTAAGCAGAGAAATGAGAACGGAGAGTGAGCTCAGTGCCGCTATCACTCCAAAATATTTAATAGAGAAAGAATATTAGTTCTCACGAGTCGTTGAAATGCGATAAACACAACAAACAACTCCAATTCACGTCGTAAAAGGGTAATACCAAGTGAACCAGGAGTAATCATCAATAAACACTGCATAGTAACAAAAACCAATTTCAACGGTTGTTGGTGAAGGGCCCATAAATCACAGTGAATTAATGGTAGTAAAGATTCCGTTCCTTTTGAATTCTTAACCAAATAAAGGCATTTACTTTTAGCCTTTTCACAGGAATCGCATAACGAAGACTTGGGTGATAAAGAAGTAACAAAAATTAAACCTTGTTTATTAAGCAAATAAATAATGAAAGAAGAATTATGGCCCAAACTAGCATGCTAGATTTCAAAAGAAGCCTGATTGTTCTGTTACTTGACGTGAGTAGCAAGAGTAACACCTCTTTTATCCAAAACATATAGACCTCATTCACATCATCCTTGGCCCACGACCTCCCTTGTGGACATCTTCTGAATCACGAAGATTAATCAACAAAGCATATGATAACATTTAAATCCTTTGTCAGCTTAATATTGGAAAGAATATTTTTGTTGATAGCATAAACCACCAAGATGTCAGATAAAGATAAGTCATCACTAAATCGACAAGAACCAATGTGAGTATTATGGCCATTTACAAAAGTGTCATGATGTTACTAGAATATGGGATGACATTGTCCAAGTTAGGAGTAGATGCAGTAAGATTACTTGTTGCGCCATAGTCATATAGAGTCAGAGGATGGTGAACGAGGCTTCTTAAAAGTCATAGATGAGTGGAAGGCACCAGCAAGATAATGGGTGGAAATGATGATCACATTATTAGCAAATGAGGAAGGAGGAGTAGAGTTGCTAATGAGCTACTCATAGCTCCCCTCGGGGTTAAAAGAGAGAAATTTTAACGATTTTTCCTTAACTGGTGAATAACAGAAAAGTCGTAGACGATGATAATTAATCGTGGGATAGATCCTTCCTATTAAGGGCGGTGGCGGGTTTCAATTAGACGGGATTCTGGTGGAACATGGTCACCAAAATCAGGTAAAAAGTATCACACAAGCTAGTATCTTTATTATTAGTCAGGGATTGCTTATGTCGGTTTTGCTCTTTTGGTCCCTTCGTTTCCACTTCAGTTTTATATTTCTAGTCTAGTTATTTTATATTGTTTTCTCTCTTTAGAATAAATAAGGTGTCTCTACAAAACTATTTTGCGGAGACACTTCACCCCTATTTGTAACCCAATCTGCACATTCTATACTTAAACATATCCCTCAGTCAAGCCCTATAATTTACCCTACGGTACACACAACTCCATAGCCCAGTAGATACCCATCTCGACAAGGGCAACATTGTAATGGTCACGACGATGTGATGATGTGAGTTTGTTTAGTTTCAGTGATGGATTGCAGGCTGCAGCCAAAACGAGCCATCTTGTGGCGGGTATGAAGTCTGCCTCGCTAAAAAAAGGAAACAGACTTTCCTACAATAATATGTATTCGTCAAACGGAGTTTTTCGGCACACATTGGAGTTTCTACTGGCCTGTAACATCGCATATGCGGCCGGTTGGAGGGTAACGGTCCCTAATCAATGTTTATTTGTGGACTTTAGAAGATTGGGATTATATATTAGCCTAAGAGGGTTCAATTTCAATTTAGTTTTTTTTTTTGCTTTTTAGAAGTAAAAGCGCGTGAGTAATGCATGAACCATCTCATAATAACTAGACACGTGTCTAATACTTATAGCATGCACCATATAACATTTAATCGAAGTACACTATTTATATTATTGAGTTAAGTGCTAAAATGACTCTGACTTTAGACTGAAAGTGCCAATATAATCTTGTAATCTCATAAAGTGCCAAAATAACCTTTGACTCCGTTGACAATTTGATGGTAAGATTTTATGGAAAATACTATTTTACCCTTATCAAAAAAGAGAAAAAAATCAAAAGAAGTGAAAAGGCGCATATGACCTTATTTTTTTATTCCTGTCTTCCTCCCATTTCATTCTTCGCAAATCTAAGTTCTCCCTACCCAAACCCAAACCCAAACCCAAACCCAAAACCATAACAAGAAACACATTTCAATCGGAGAAACACCTTTCAATTATAACAAGAAATACCTTCAATCAGAGAGGAAGGAAGGAGCAGCGATCGGCTTGGTTTCTGGCAGTGGAGCATTGTCGGGTAGAGGGGTGAGGGAGGGAGGAGCAGTGGCGGGGAGAGGGAGGGAGAGAGGGAGGAGCAGCGGCGTGGGCTTGGTTTTCCAGCGGATGAGCGTTGACGGGGAGAGGGAGGGAGGAGTAGATTCTGACGCAAATGTGGTGGTGGTCGGAGGGAGATGTCGGTGCAGATGTGATGGTGGTCGGAGGGGGATACCGATGCGAATGTGGTGGTGGTCAGAGGGTTTGGGTCTAAGGGGAATTTGGGTCTAGAAGTATAAAATCGGGCCACCCGGTGGGTCGATCAACGGTGGGTCTGGGTGGAGTACCTGTACTGATTGAAGTCAGAATTGATGGCAGAGACGACGACATTTTTAACGTGTGGCAGAGCAAGGAAGTCGGGAAACTTTCAGCGAGGTTGATGGCATTGCTAGGATAACTGCTGAATAGGCGATGACGTCAGAGTTTTCACTACCGCAGACAATTTCTTCTCCTTCGTTTCCATTTTTGTTGTTCGTCGCCGGCGAGATTTTAATGCCGTCTCCGGTGGCCTTATCCGTTGGGTTCCCGCCAGAAAGCTTATATACTACAGTGTGGATAGTGATAGGAATCATTGCAATTTGAAGAAAATTTTCAGATTCTCCGGTGGCCTTATTCGGGTATAAAATTTTCATATTTAAGATCACGGGTATTTTAGTTATTTCGGTTTTCCTCTTCGCCGGAATTTACTCGGTCAACGCCGGAAAGAGGGACTTGGGGTATATCGGCACAATTATCCCAAAAGTTAGGGTTAGATTAACACATACAATAATAAGTTAGGGTTAAATTGACACTTTCTGAGATTGCAGGGTTAGATTGACACTTTCAACCTAAAGTCAGGGTTATAAATGTAAATAACCCTTACTTTTATGGTAAAAAAACAAATCATACTCAACCACTCGTTACATTTTTTATTCTATTCACTCAATTCTCTCCACGCATTTCAACTTTCCAAAAAAATATTTAAACCTATCATGTTAAACATAGTAAAGTAGAGAGTATTGAGAAATTCAAAATTGTACCCGTTAATGAAGGCTAATTTGTTAGTATCCCATTCCAATTTTTTCGTGGTTGGTTACAAATTATTGTCTTTAATTTTTATAACACTCACACTTTAGTTTTGACATTAATATTTGAGATGTCACATTCTAAACTTTAATCAGGTACCTTTCAGAAAATAAAAGTTCACCTTCTTCAAATTTATTTACACCTTTTAAAAATAAAATAAATTTTTTTTTGGTCTTTAACATTGCATTTTATACCATTTTTTGGTCCCCGATACTAAAACTGCATCCTTTTAGTACCTCGCAAATTCTAAGTGAAATTTTCGTTCCCCAAAACCAGATTCCGGGTAATTTTTGAGAACCGAAAGATAGTACTCCCTCCGTTCAAAAGAGTTTGACACACTTTTTTTGCCTTTTTTCTCAAGGCATGTTTGACCATTAATAACTTT
>JAULKM010000009.1:11629321-11650311 GCA_032355605.1 Rubia tinctorum
GAGGGGGAATGGGTTGATTATCCCCAAGACATTCTGGCGTCAATTAAGAAAGATCTTCAATTAAAGAGGGCAGCTGCTGAGATTCAAATCAATAAATCTCACTTTCTGTTGGACTTCTTGCATATGCTCCAAGTGGATTTGGAGACTGGTCAGCAGCAGCCTATTGCCTGGATTGATGAAGCTGGACATTGCTTTTTCCCTGAATCTGTTGCTGATTACAGTCCCTCTCACTGTGTGCACAGTAAGAACATCCATGATGCAGTTCCAGAGACTCAGGCTGATGGTATCAAGCTTCAAATTGATATTGCAATTGATAGGGCTGAAATTTTGAAAATGATGGAGTCCAGTGGAGAGTCGGATGCTGTTGTTAAAGAAATTCAAGTTCATCGGAAATTTAATGGAGAAGAAGCAGAGTACAGCAGCACAAAAGAAGCAAATGTTAAAGTAGATGAAAAGCACAAGAATGAAAAGTTAGTGGCAACATCAGATGCCTTTTTGGAGAACCTGAACTCTGATAGGGTGGCAGAGTTATTCTATAAGGGGCTTGCTGAACCTAAGCTTGCAGAAGTCATTGAGGTGGTGCATGATTCTAGTTTATTCAAGGAAGCTCGATTTGAGCTCTTCCGAAAGCAGGTTGAAATCACCAAAAGGTTTCGTGGGAATGCAAATGTCAGATATGCTTGGCTTCCAGTCTCGAAGGAAATGTCCTCGAGTATTATGAAATATGGCTTTGGCTGTGTGAAAGAATTTAATATTAAGCCACTCCATGGCCACGGTGTTAATCTCATCCCTGCTAACCGTACTGATATCAGGTCTGCATATTAATTTTTTCTGTTTGTCATGCTATAGCTAATGTGATTGTGATACAAATGGCCAGGTTTGTTTTTCATTGGCTTTGCTTGATCACTTAAAATTTACACTGCTTTGTGGTGCTAAGTTGTTCAGGAAGTTGCCATTGTCAGAAAATGTTTCATCAATTACCAAGTACTTGTCATGCAGTTTATCACAATTTCTTTTATATGTGGAGTATGTGGTTCATCAACTTCCTTATGTCCTAGAACGTCAGTGTGGTATTGATGTTTGTCCCATGCATTCCCTTCTTCTCTGGACATGTGTTACATAACATTGACTTAATGTACCACTCTCCGTCTTTTTGTTGCATTGTGTTGATTTTGCATGCTGTGAATCCTGATGATAATCTCATATTTCTGTAATCCTACAGTTAAAGCATTTGTTTTTCTTACAGTGCAAAATATAGTGATGTTGACGAAAATGGTGTACGCCATCTGTTATTTTGTCGTGTTATAATGGGAAACATGGAGCTTGTTCATCTCGGATCCAATCAGGTCTATCCCAGTGGTGAGGAGTTTGATAACGGAGCAGATGATGTTCAAAATCCCCAGCGTTTTATAGTTTGGCATATGAATATGAACTCTCATATCTATCCAGAATATGCTGTTAGTTTCAAGATACCTTCAGAAGGTGATAATTTACCCTTGTATTTATTATAAAGAAAAAACACATGCTGTATTATTATTATTGTTGTTATCACTATTCACTACGATTATTTTTTTGAAGTGATAATAAATGCAAAGTAAACGCTGTCAGTTTTAGTAACGTTGCATGAATGTCTAGTTAGATCATTTGCACCCTAGCCATCTACTTGTTCTTCATTTTCTGTTTTCCGTCAAATTTTTTATGTTTACTTATTAAGGGAAATCTATAGTAGAGTTGTAGTTGCTAATATCTAATGAATAGCCCTTCTTGTTCACACTGCAGGTGGCTCTAGCGGAGCACCTGAGGTGCAGGTATGCAAATTTGTCCACGACTGCTTCCCATTTTCTTTGGTAGTATTACTAAGCTCGAGTACTTGCAATGTATCTGTTCACTATTTTATCTATCATTGGTGGCACAAGAGATATGCCTTTGTTTTTTTACATATAATCATATATGGTAGTTGGGTGAATCACATCATGTGATGTGTAGCCTTTAATTGTAAATTTTCCTGGTATATTTCCATGTCACTAGATTACTTGCTTTTGTGTGTTGTAGGCCGGGGGTTGTAACCTTGCTCCTGTTGGGCCTAAAGAGCAAGAACAAGTTAGTCAGGGTCTGAATGATGCGAGGGCTCCAAAGTCACCTTGGATGGCTTTCTCTGTGCTGTTTGCTGCCATCTCTGACAAAATCCCTGAAAATGCTATGACTCTTGTTCGGGCTAACTATGGGTTATTCCAGGTACTTGCATCCTAACATTTTCATCATTGGATAAGATAAAAACATGTCACTTTTGCTTCCTTTCTTTCCCTGGCATTAATTTCTCTTTAAAATATTGTAGGAAAAGAAGATGAGCCGGGATGATTTTATCAGGGTTTTGAGGATGATTGTTGGGGATCCTCTGTTGAAGTCTTTGATCACTGGCATCTATAACAACGTATGTATTGTACTCTATGCATCCCCATTTGCATTAAATCAGAAGTGTTCAATACTAATGTTATTCCTTTGATTTTTGCAGAAACCTGTTAACATGGTGTTGCCAAAATCTGAAGTTGTCAACATGGTCTCCCTGGAGGATAAGAAGCCTTAAGGTTTTGTTATGCCTGCTAAGTTCGTTTAATTAGTAGGCACAGATCTGTGGTACATGTGTAGTTTTTGAACTCAATAGCTGGTTAAGAATCTGACTTGCAAATAAATGGAAACTGTCGTGGATATCCTCAAGGAGTAATTATCTTGCATGCTATCAATCATTTGAACCGTTCATTTGTCTTTATCATGTTGGGTTTCGATAACCTCTTTATTTTTGAATCTCGACTTATGAAGGCTTTAGAGGGTATTTTACTTTGGTCGTATCTCTATCACCTCCTTTACTGTAGGGTAGGAACGAACAAAACCAACTATTTCAGAGTTCGGCGAGTTTGAATTGGTAGTTTTCTGAAGTCAAGGTTGAAGCAAGAGCTACTAGGACAGAGACTACTTTCTTTCACTGCGAATCGCCTTTGATAACGAAGGGAGGCTTTTCCCTAGAACTAATTCTTTGAGCCCGGGTAAAGGAACTACCGAATATTGGGTAGACTCAAAGGTCACTTGCCATTTTTCACATCTTCAAACATATTACATCGTACTTTAGACAATGATGCGTTACACAAATGGCAAGCGTATTGAAACACAACGGAGGGGTGCTTGAGTTTGCATCTTCCTTCATTGCACATGAAAATGTCTCTGGCCGTGAATCAATAATGAACACAACCATTCCTCGAGGCAACACAGACAATTGAAGACAGGGCCCCTTCAGGGAACTTTGAAAGATTTTAAATGCTGCATTTTTTGCAAGACAATCAACTCATGTTGCATACAAACAATTTTCAGCCGTGGCAGCATTTGTCTACAGTTGAGGAACTGATTTGCTACTTGTTGATGTATCATAACCGGGAGGCTTGATATCTGGCCAATCTCCTCGACATCCTAATCTTACGTAAAGACTCTTTTTACCTGCAACATAGCAGATTATCCACAAGACAGTTGCAGTTATGATTCTGTTTTTCCTTTTCCGGGTTCACTTGAGTGTAATCGAATTCAGGGTGGAGCTATACCAGTTGAAAGTAAAAGGGGAGATACTGACCTGGAAGTTCGTTATCTGACAAAATTAAACGTTTTAGAGCGCTCAATGTGGCCTGAGCAACGGCCTTCGAGTAGTTTCCGTCCCAACCTCCAATTTTCACTACAGCTTCTGCATTCGAATAGCCTTGGCTACCATCTTGGATGTTCCTCTTAGCCTCATCTCTTGCTGAAGCTTCATCTGTATGTGGAAATTTACGATTGATCATCAGAGCGTGAGAACGTGAGCGTCATTGCACTTATGAAATAATTTCCATGTCTCAAGTTTGATGCTATCACGTATGAACCATATTAACTCAACCAAAATCTAGATGAAAAGGGAAACAAATGACATCATGAAGAAACTAGTGTGACATTTACCTGTTGCATCAGATTCTGATAACCAGACAGTAAAGCCAGCATACAAGTGCCTCCAGTTATCTGTTTTACTAGCTGCACCACGTATCCCTCCTACTGTTGCGACAACAGTACGTGCATGACTGAAAGATCAACCTCATGTAAGAAAAACGTAGTTTCTTTTTTCCAGTGCCATATAAGATAACTGCAGGGAAGAGTTTGATACCTACTCAGAGTTTCGAGTATAGCACTTTCTACTTCAGCCAAGTCATTGGAGCCCTCTGCAGAAGTCCCTGGAATTTGATAACATAGATTACAGCCCTGATCAGGTTAACATCAACTTTAAATTAGTCTCTGTTGTGAAATTGTTTTGCCTAAAGGGAGATTTCTATCCATGTCAATTGAATCATACTGTCCTTTTGAAGCATACCCATCCATTTTTAAAAGCATTGATGACATAGAATGTACCAAAACGGAGAGAATATCAAGAAATGACATTCTAAATAAAGAGGTAGTATCTTTGGTAGAGCCAACTAAAAGTGCAAGAATGCATACATGAATCCACAGATTGCTTGGTGAATGCTTCCAGTAGCTCTTCTGTATCTAGTGGCGTATATCTGAAGAGCAAACAACGATACGCACAAATCACGCAAATGACACAAAAGGAAGATACATTCTTGATCTTAGAAGAAACCGATTTACTTTTGTAACCAAATTGTCGGTAGATTTAATATGTCACACTGAGATGAGGTTTTACCCTAAGCTGACAGCTAGCTCTCGAGCAATCTTCTGGTTTATCTCAGTCGATTCTCCAACTAAGTAGACTGATGTTCCTTTCAGAAGTTGAGTGACTCCAACAGTAAGGGATTCCCAAGACTCGATAATGTCGGGCCATTTCAACTCCTCATCTTGCTTCTTCAAGTTAACAACCAATTCATCATCATCCAGGTACCTGAAGTAAACACTATTGTTAAAGCTAATTCCAACCAACAACAAAAATTAATTTCAAGAATCATTCCAGGTAGTCTTTTCACCAGATTGTCTCAGCCGGCTTAATCCTTCCATAGAGAAGATCGGTATCCATAAGAGTCTGAAGGGATCCATCACGATTCACTTTGATTACAAGAGAATTTTCCCTTGGGTCCACAGATATATCCTTGGAAGTAACCTCTAGATTCCCAAGTTTTAACCTCAATTCCACATCCGGAGAACCATCAGAAAACTGCAATATAGCAAAAGTTCTCTAGGTAAGTACCAGAAAGAAGATATCAGCTTGAGTAAACTTCTCCAAGTAACTGTATATTTGAAAAGAAATACAACACTATAACAGCAACAAAGCTTTCATCCTCCTATTTGGGATCAGCTAATTTAGATCATATCTCACCATGTTCACTCCAAACAGATTGGAATGTTTACACTGAAACATTGCACATCTTAGTCTCATTCCAAATATTTTTACATCTTCACCGTCCCCATTTAATATGTTTAGTGGTTCCCTTATGTACATGGCACCAATTTGTTCCTCTCATTTTCTTAGTTATTGAGCTACTCTTAACTTGTTTCCGATCATCCAAAAACCATTGAAACTCGGGTAGTTCTAAAAAATTTCTGGTTGGACAACGCCAACATCTATGGAATTTCATAGGATCAGACAGTCCACCTCAATTCAGAAATCCAAATTTATGTAAGAACAAAAAGATCATTTTTTTTCTTTCAAAATTCCTCCCACCCTCCCAATGATTGGAACCACTTGTGTCGACGTCATCCACATTCTTTGAACCCTATTGGATACATATATATGGAGAAAAAACAGCATAGATTCTATTCATTCAAGCTCCCATGCATCTTCCTGAACAGTGATTAATTTGTTTCTAAATGCAATTAACTACCAATTTACTACCAGTTCCCATATGTTAACATATTACAAACATCTTACAGTCAAAATTGAACTCTTTATGCAATTCACACTCCGTTTACAAGGAAACCTATCACACAATTCAAGACTTCTCAATGCCCCACGAAAGCTTAAATTAACACACAGATACACCTAAAGAGGGAATGAAACTAAAAGGGATTGTTTCTTGGTACCTCATAATGAGTTGTGCTTGTGGAGACAGTGGGGAGAGTGCTGCAGAAAACCCGGTTAAGTTTCTTGCAAAGGGTCGGCGCAGAGGTCGGAATGAAGCCTTGAAAAGTAATGGAGGCTGCTAATTTGGGTCTGGGAAAGGAAAGAAGAGCATTCTTCGGATGAATTTGAGTGCGATGAGTTCTGGTTGCATTTGAAGATGATGATATAATTGAAGAAATGGAGGTAGATGTTGAAGCATACATTTTTCTTTGCGTTCTGAAGATTTTGTCAGTATGAAAATATCCAAAGACTGTTTTTATAGTTGATCCTTTTCAGAAGTTTTTTCATCCCTTCAGTTCTCTTGATACTGCCAAATTTTTTTTAGGTTATTTACATTTATAAGACTGACTTTATGATGAAAGTGTTAGTATAACCGTTCAATCTCAGAAAGTGCCAAAATAACTCAAACTAATTATTGTATGTGTCAATCTAACCCTAACTAATTATTGTGTGTGTCAATCTAACACTAACTAATTATTATATGTGTCAATCTAACCCTAACTTTGAAAAATTAGTGCTGATATACCCAAAATCATTATTTCCGGCATTGACCAATCGAATTTAGGCAAGACAAAAAATGAAATGATAAAAATACCCCTCTTCCTAAACTTATCTTTCTTCTTCAAAAAAATCTAATGCTGACGCCGCCTTGCACCGCCAGAAACAACCACTTCCACCGCCGGAAACCACTCTCCCAGCCACCACCACCACTCGTCCTGGTCACCCCACCCTCCCTAGCACCACCACTACCCGCCCCAGCACCATCACCATTACCACAATGACCACCACCACCACCACCACCTGTCACAACCACCAACACCAGCCCCAACCATCACCACTCATCACAGCAACCACCACCACACACCCCAACCACCACTACTGTCACAGCCACCACCACCACCACACAGCCTAGCCACCACCACCAGCCCCAGCCAACACTACTCGCTATAGCCACCACCACCACACGTCACAACCACCACTACGACATACCCCAGCCACCACCACCAGTCATAGCCATCACGACCACACGCCACCGCCGCAACGCCCACAGCCTGACACCTTTGCTCAAATCAAGTTCCCAATGCCAATACGAAAGATCTTGCTCAAATCAAGTTCCCAATCCCTGTACCCATTGTCGTTGCCACCATCTCCCCGTCGTACACCACCAATGCCCCGCAGTACCCACGTCGCTGCCACCATCGCCCCTCAGTACCCGTCGTTTACCGTTAATGAAAGCCTCAACTCTTTCCCTCCGTCATCTTCGCCCTCCCCATTTCCCCCACCTTCGATAAGATGTTATTGTAGCCCTCACCCTCGCCCTCCTTCTCCAATTAAACACCACCGCCGCCCTCGCCCTCGCCCTCGCCCTCGCCCTCCACCACTCTTCCCCCACCTCCACCCACCCCAGCCCGTTTCCCCAGTGGCGCTCAGCCAAGCTCCGGGAAATCGAGACCCACTCTCTCGCTGATCTCCTCCTCCCGATGCCACCGCTTACGCCCTAGCCCTGCCCAATCCCGCCATCCCACCACCCCACCGGGAACCCTAAATATCTCAGACAAAATTTTGAATAAAGAAGAAGCGGAAGAAAGAAAATGAACCAAGGAAGAAAGGGTTGAGGAAGAAACAGGTTGAGGAAGAAGAAAGTGAACAGAGGAAGAAACTGATTTTTCTTGATTTTTTTTGTTTTGACAAGGGTAAAATGACATTTTCAATAAATTTCGGTCACAAAATGGTTATATTGTCACTTTCAAACTAAAGTCGGGATTATTTTAGCACTCTACTCAAAGAATTATACTTTGATGAGCATATTTTGAGATATATTTTTAATTAATGTCATTCATGCAATTTACTTTATCAATGTTAGAAGAATAGAAAGATTTAACATGTGTTGACTTTTGAGTTTGAACTAATGGTGTACTTGTATTTCATTTTAGGGATACATGCATGTATGCCCCTAGTTCCTTGTTATGTGCACATATACCTTAAGTTTTTTTTAAAGTGCATTTATACCTATGGATTAGTTGTGCCTTAATAATTTGTATCCTTCATGCCTGAGTTTGGCCATTTCCGGCCATTGAGCGATCTAAAATGATCAAAATACCATTTGCCCTTAAGTCTTTCCACTGTCTCCGCTGCTTTGCCACCACCTCAGCTCCCCCCTCCCTTGCGCCGCCTCCTTACCACCTACCAAAACCCAGCCCACCGACTCTCTTCGTCCTCCGCTCATCCCGCTACCCACCCCCGCATCGCCACACTACCACCACCCAAAACCCAACCCACCGCCCGAAAACCACAACCCACACCTTGCAACCACCCCAAAACCTAGCCTTCCGCCTCTCAACCACCTCAAACCTCAGTCCTTCGATGTTCCACCATCCCAAAACCTAGTCCACTACCCCGTCATCATCACAATCCTGAATCCACCCCCACTCTACCATCCCGGAACCCTAGTTTGATTCACTGAATTCAATGGTCCTGGGTGCAGAATCGAAGTCGGAGTCGGATCTTTAAAAACATTCAGTGCCGGAGTCAAGCTTGATTCAGTGGCCGAGTCGGAGAGAGAAAATTATTCGGCAGCGGAGTAGAGATTGATTCAGCGACGGAATCTGAGCGTTGACGATGGAGTCGAGCTTGCGGCAATGGATTTGGAGCTACGAAAGATGAGAAAGAAGGTGGCATCAGGTTCCTGAATTTTATTATCTTTTCATTGAGGGGCAAAGCAGTCATTTTAACTTATTCCGACATTGATCAAAGTTGACCATTTCAGATGACCGCAGGGGTATAAATGCACTTTCAAAAAATTCGGGGTATATGCATGCATAACAAAAAACTGAGGGTATAAATGCACTGCACTCTTCATTTTAGTAGTCATCTAATTGCTTGAACTAGAGTATTTGTTTGTAATTAAATGTTCTCTAAAACGCTCTTGGCAATAAATTTAATAAAAAAATCTTATAATTTTAAGTAAGACTCACATTGTGCAATTTGTATATGGTACACCTGGGGTACTAAAGTGTGTAGCCTCAGTAAACAAATAGAATAGTCATCCGCTACCTTTGAGATTGTAACTACCTAATAATAATTACGATATACAAATCAAACAATAATATAATTTACCTGGGGATACTATTCCTATCGTATCCCCACCATATCCCCAGGGTACGATATAATTTGCGTGTTTTGATTATTATAATATATATATATATATTATTAAAACGAAAATATAATGTTATTAGCCACATATAAAAATAGCAATTTCATGCATTTAAAATAATCTCATAAACTCATTGAATGATCACTCGATTTGTAACGAAAATATATTTTTAAAAAATTTACTTTAAACTATTTAAACCTCATACTTTATAAGTTGCGTACTCGTAACCTAATTAAGCTCAATGTAGCCAATGAATAAATAAAATAAGATTTACTCACAGCAGGAGTTTTTTTTAAAAAAATAAATTAATCATTCCAAGATGTTGGAAAAGCGTACAACGGCGATTACAATGAGTGAAATTGACATCCAACATAACTAGCTTCTTACAATAACCAAGATATTGCAAGGATATCTAAATTACATGTCAACCAGACTTATGTTTATACTATTATAGAACAGAGATCCAATAAAAATCGTAACATTGCACTCGGGAATATTAACCGCAGGAGTTTGTTGAATGATTTTGTAAACGTCTTTAAAATGATAACCACAAAATTTGAAACTCAACCATCCATGGCATCACAATAACCATTTTTAATCAAAGAGGCCAGTTACCATTTCTGGGTTATTCCAGGGCCAATATCCAAACTCTTAAAAGGCTTGAGGCCCAATTAACAAATTGGATACTGTGAGGCAGTGAGGCCCAAAGAAATCTTACGGAGAACTGATGTGCAGCCGAAGTACATGCTGCATATATTCCCACCTTAATATTGTGAACTGCTATTTCACATCCTATATTTGTATTTTTTTATAATACATTTTGTAATTATATTTAAATTCAATTCAATTAATTTGAAAGTAAAGCCCATAATGTTCTTCAATGGTCGGCCAATGACTATCGATGTATTTATCTGGCGAATTAGTAGGAAACAGTAGAAAATTTTGATGAGCCGTTCAGTAATTTTTTTGGTGAAGTTGTCAAAAAACCTTTGATACATGTGGAGTCGGATTGCGATTTTATGTCTGGGATTAACTCGATAGACGACATAGTGCAAGGAAGAAGTGGTGGACTGGATTCCGACCAGTGAGGTTCTCTCGGCCGGTGATTTGATTTCATGGCCGACAGACCTGCCCGATGAGTCGTTGTCGTGAGCAGGTAGGGTGGGTCGCATCGTGAGAGATCGACCAACGGGGCTAGAACCATGAATTTCATTGGGGGTGGGGGCAAAACTGTACATAAAAATTTACTTGAAAACCATTAAAATAATAAATTATTGTAGATTAATTCATTCAAGTGTAAAAAAAAAGTACTATAGACAAATTAGTGTTTAAAAAAAATACACAATTGATAGTTTTATATTGGATAACCTTACGGTTTTTATTTAATTTGTTCTCTCCTCTTTTTGCTCATATAAAAGTATAGATGATTAAAATTTAGTTAATTTTTTTCCAAGTACAAATTAAATAGATAATAAAAGTAGAGTTGAATAAAAAATTAAATCTATCTCTTGTTGGACTCTACAATAAAAACAAAGAAACCTACCATTATAACTTCTTCTTTCCTGCTTTAATTTTTTCTTGGGGGTGACCACAATCTTTTTTTACCTTTAAAAAAAATGAAATACTAAATAAATACAAACCCGTGGTAAAAAATAATTGGTGGGTGTTCATGCCCTTGTGAGGGAGGTTATAAAACTATGGATCGCAGGCTCTTTCTAATGAAGTTTGTTGCGAGAGAGAGATCGGCCAATTGGGGTTCATCAACGACCAACCATTTGTTTCGTCAAGGAGGGCTACACTGAGTTCTCGAGTAGTGTGGATATGAAGTCACCGACACAGCAGTGGTGGGAGGGTTGGGTGACAAGCTATGGGTGGTGACGGGCGGGGCAACTATTTATGGCGAGGTGAAGGTAACGAGACAAACGTGGTGGTGAGTGGGGGTGTTTTTCTGGCGGGGGAGGAGGGGGTGTTAGTGGATGGTGACGAGATGGGGGGAGAAAGGGTGGGTTGGAATTTCATTGGTGAAAAAATGTACCATCAACTTTATACGTATACCAAATTAAGGGTGTAAGTTGGTAAACTATATAGCGTAATTTAAAATATTATAAAGTGACCCATTCTTCAATTATTCTGGATCCACTATGAAAAACACAATTTATAATTTTTTGGACGAACTCACTGAAGTAGCATATCCCAACACCATTTCCATATTAAAGCCTAGAGAAGATGGTTATTTGAGGACAAAGTGATGCATGAGGGAGCATAGATAGGGGGGGAAATACACACACTGGACGCTGCAAATTTATTACTTTTTTTACATGGTAAAAGGGAAGAGGTAAATGGGAATAGAAAGTGAAGAAAAGAAGGTAAAGTTCACCTTGAATGCAATATGCATAGGGAAGGAAGCATGGTCTCCATCACACCCTCTGCCCCTAATCCCCATACGCATAGTACTACTACTATCTCACTTACCAACAATACCCCACCCCCTCTTGTCCCAACCAAGATGTGAAATAAGAAAAGTCTTGGTGCTCTCTCTGTTCCATCCAAATCTGTACAATTTTTTTTCCAGTTAAAATTGTTAAACTTTGGCCAAATATTTAAATAGATATATGACCAATAATTTTATCGTATGTGATACTGTTAAATTCATTGTAACACGTAGTTTCTAAATATTAATTTTTTATGAGCCATTTTCGTCCGTAGTTACATACATTTTACAGACAAACATGTTTGTTGAATACCCCTTATTTTATTTTCTATATGATAATCGTTGATTTAACAATTCCTATATTGTGACAGTAATAGATAAAATAATTTCATCTTGAACGTTTACTCGTTCAAGTTTATAGATAATTATCAACCGTCTTCTAAAACCGATATCGAACCAAACCAACACGTGAGCAGGAGCGGATCCAGGAATTTTTCTCTCTCTTGAAATCCACCCCTTACATGGGATGAAATTGAATTGCCTTAAAGTATAGGGTTTAACACCCCACAAAAGGATGAAAGTTCAACATGTTGTGTTGTTATGTTACCATCATGCATTGCATATCCAAATCCATATATGGGTTGAAGACAGAGAAATGAATGGATGGAAGAGTGAGTGAATAAAGGGACAATATTAATTGGTAGTGTTGAAAAAGTCAGAATTGTAAGAGAAAAGAAAGGAAAGGGCTCTAGCTACGATGCATGCATGGGGGCAAAGTGGTCAGTGATTCAGGTCAGCGAGGGGTCAATCATATTGTAATCCATTGCAAAATCATTGAATGATTTTTGGTCCCATTCTTTCCCTTTTCCCCCTCTCTCTTCCCCAAAATATTCAAAACCAATCCCCCCTTTATTAGTTTACCTTCTTTCAACCTGCCCATTTTCAAAATTGCTTCCCATTGAGATTTATTTAAAAAAAAGAGAGAAGAAACTTCAATAATAATGCTTCCCTATGCATTTGGGATTGTGTGACCTAATGAAACTAGGGTTGGAGGGGAGTTGAATTCTCCACTCTTTTTTTTGGCTTAAGAGAAAAGTAGCAATGTCGGCTTAGATTTAGGCAAGATGCATGCAAATAATAGATGTATATAGTAGAATATATAAGCTTGTAATGTAAACCACATTGGAGATTTGGAGTACTCCATCTCTTTAAATATAAGCTTATAACATGTGTATTAGAGTGATCAAGTGACAATCGTTAAAGTACATTTATAGGTGAAGTGGACATTCTTTCTTTCTTTTTCTCCTACTCCGTATATCATTCACTACAACCCACTTCACATATAGTAATAATAAAAGAGATAATGAGAATGTGTATTAGTATTACGAGTACTTTCATCTCAAACTAAGCTTAGAATTAAACTGTTCGTATTTTTTATCACGATTTCCAATATATATGTGCGTGAATGTTAATCTTTATAGTAAGGTCGTATAAAAGTTGATATTTGAAATCACGTGATATGACAAAACCAATAAGATCTCGTGGGTATTTCTGTTACTTACATACTAAACTTAAATATATGATTAAAGTTTGACTGAACATATGCTCCCCCGTTCCACTTAAAGTTGCTTATTTACTTTTTTTTTCACGATTTTCAATGAGCATGTTTGACCGTAAATATCTTTAGTTACTTATAATAATGTCTCATAAAATATTAATATTTAAAAAATAGATGTTTAGACAAATCTAACAATATTTCACATGATATATTTATTATTTATACACTAATTTATATTTAGGGTCAAAGTTACAAAGTTTGACTCTCAAAAAGTAAATAAGTAATTTAGAGTGGGACGGAGGGAGTATAATATATTGTTTAGTCTAAGACTGAGAGAGAGTTCCCTTAGATTTTTATAAGAGTGTGACTCTTTCCTAATTCAAACGGGTGTTTAAGAGTTACCTTTTGTTTTGGCAAGATTACTTCAATTTCGTCCACACATTCTACCCTTTCAATTCTCAAACTCAATTTACTCCATCCATCTAAATTCAAGTGTCATTTGAAATAGTGATACTTGTAGATAATTGAAGTGAAGATGGAATTTTAGAAGCCACAATTGTGAAATAACTTTTCTGAAAAATAATAAGAACAGAGCTGTAACCTTTGACTGTCCTTTTTCTTGCCCTTATTCTCTTCGGACAAAACATTTCTGATGTGCATGAGTAGTCACTCGCAGTCATGTCCATTGCAAAACACGAACAATTCGTATTTTGCATATTCCCAAGTAAAATAGTGGAAGTAGCTACCTAGCCATTTTGTACACATATGTGATGATGGAGAAATCATGACATTGTTCCCGCGAGAATCTCGCCATAATATGCGTAACATAAAATTCAAAATAAATCACTATTTTTAGCCGAAGTGAAGAGTTGTACCTTTGCGGGGTTGTACCTTGGTTTCTTCTGTTCTGTCCATCACCTCTCCAGTTGTTGTTCTCTTTTGTCTCTTTTAAATCTGTAATGCAAACACGAGAATGCGGATCCACATTTTATTCACTATGCCACGGATGAAAATAGTGAAGTTATTTTTGTGTTGGAGGGTTAAATTTAGAAGAAAGGGAAATAAATTGATTGAGGTGACATTTCAGGGGCATTGTTTTCGAGTTGGAATCAAAGCAAGCAAGACCACCAATGTTTTTGTTGGTAATGAATTGATCAGTTCTGAAAATTTGACGAGTACCACTGATTTATTTAAGGTTTGGATTTTCTGCTGTACGATCTGAGATCTATTTAAGTTATGAGCTCAAGAATTTATGCATTTAGTCACTCCAATTTGATGTGCTTTTAACTTGCAGTGAGTGAAAGGAGGTGTAGTCTCTGGTGCAAATCTGTTGAAGATAAGTGAAATTAAAATTAAATGTAAATAATCATGCACCGAACAACTATATAAATGTAAGTCAAGTGTTTAGATGACGCTAACTTTAGTTTGAAAGTGTCAATAAAATCCCGCAAAATGAGAAGTGCCAAAATAACTCTAACTTTGTGATGTATGTGTCAATCTAACCCTGTGCACCGTTGAATTCAATTGTCAACGGGAGATTTGGCCGGAATTTAATGAAATGACGATTTTACTCCTGGATTAAAAAAGAAGAACTTTAAAAAGAGAAAAACATTTCTTCACCGTCTTCTACCCTGCACCGCCCTCCTCGTTTCTTTTTTTCACCCTGTAACGCTATCATCATCGAACTCCACCTTCTCAGATCCCATTTCTTCATTGGCGGCGCCACAACCCCTTATTCTGTACCATCTTTTCTTCACCGACGACACCACCACCCCTTATTCCGTTCACACCGGCCCCTTCTCAATCGATTTAGTCTGTGTCAATTTGAACGAAAAATTCAGCAGCGTCAATTTGGAGAGGTTTTGGCTGGCGATGGGCTAGAAGAGGGAGGGGATGGGGGAGAGGTGGGAAGAGGGGACGGGAGGGTGGCGCTATGACGAAGCTGGGGGTACTGGTGTGAACGTTGGGTTAGGTTGGCTGTAGGTGGTGTGCGGTGGTGTTGTGGTGCTGGTGGTGTGAACGCTGGGCTGAGATGTGGTTTACCGGCGAGAGGAAGATGGGGTGGTGTTGGGGTCCTTGTGCAGTGGTGCTGGTGGTGTGAACACTCGGCTGGGAGGGGGATTTTCTAGGACGGGGAGATGGGGTGATGGTGGGGTGGTGGTTGATGGTGGTGGGGTGGTGGCCGGTGGTGTTGGGGGTGGTGGTTGGGGAGTGGGTGTTGAAGAAGAATGGGTAAAATGAGAATTCAACTTATAACGAAAGGGTATTTTTCGTCATTCCATGTCCAATCAACACCTTAATTGATGAGTCAACACCGGAATAGTGCCAGAAGGTTATAACTGCACAATTTAATATGAAGTTAAAGTTATTTGATAATTTCTCATTTTGTGGGGTTCTATTAACACTTTCAGTTTAAAATTAGGGTTAGAAGTGTAAAAATCCATAAATGTAAATATTAACTGATCGAATACCACAAACGTAAATTGCATTGCATATAACGAAGGTATGAAATTACATTTTATATAACGCCTAAACAGTAAGTATGTCATGCATGTAAGTAAACAATTAACCCAGTCACGAAGTTATTTCGCTGCCTTTGAAACAAATTTGTCTCGTATGAATATCTGTTTCTCGAGATAAAACGATCGAGGTAACAATAGTTATTTTGTACAAGTACAAGTTCGACGGGGACTTCTGAGAAGACAAGAACAAAAAACTCAATAGAGTTGGAAAAAAGAAAACTGAAAAGTATGAAAAAAATACTCAAGTGAAAAGTGCGAGTTTTCCGATCATGAAAAATATGATAATCTGAATTGGTCAATCTCAATTTTCAATCCCCAGTTTATCCAATTTAAGTCTGGTATTCACCCTAAATCAAACTTACATCTAGTTCAATAGATTTGAATTGAACTAAATATGACTTAAAACAACTTTTTAAGAAGAAGCAGAAGAAGATAGTATTGATACATTCACATTCTTCAATTTTGCCTTGAATACATTTCCAACTACCGGATAAGTCCCTGTGCAATTCAGCTTATTCCATCTCTGATAATCTGAATAAACTTTTTTCAGTTCTTCTCAACTCAATCAGCTCCAATAATCTCATCTTATATAATCTCAGCTCTAATAAACTCATCTCAACTCCAATAAACTCATTTAGCTCTAATAAACTCATTCAGCTCCAATAAACTCATCTTAGCTCCAATAAACTTATTTCAGCTCCAATAAACTCATCCAGCTACTTATATCATGTTTTGTTTCACATGCTATATCATAATTTGTTTCACAAGCAGATTGAAGATATTTATTTCACATGCTATTATTTATATCATGATTTATTATTTATTATTGAATACTCCCTCCGTTTCTTTAACAATGGCACCGTTTGACCACTAGTTTTTCCATGCAATGTTTGACCATTGATAACTTTTGTTATATATAATAATAGACATCATGTGAGATGTCTTTGGATTCTCCGTAACGTGTAGTTTCTGAAAAGTAAAATTTTATCAAAAGTTATTAGACAAAACTAAAGTTATCGGTGGTCAAACATGTCTTCAGAAAATGTCAAAAAAAGGGTGCCAATATAAAAAAAACGGAGGGAGTAAAATGTTTTATATATATATATATATATAAAGAATGGGGTTTCCTGTATCTTTTTTATTCAAAGTACGATCTTTGATTTCTCTTCATACGCATTACATGTACCTAACTCCGTTGAGAATCCTTTCTGAAATAAGTCTTATATTATATTTTCTTATTTTGTGTTCTTTCCTTTTTCCATTTACCAACTCATAAAATCATTTTCTTCCAGGTATGACACCATTATACCCACACGGTCATAACATTCTAACAATGTGATGCAAATTACAAGAATGTGGGTCTCGGGTATAATTAAAACACATAGTAGTTATTTTCAAAATATTATCAATAATGAAATATGTCAAAAAACCAAATCTATCAAGCTTTTATTATATTTTTAAAACACTAAACTATAAACACAGTAATAGAAAATTTAAAGATTTGAATTTTGACACCACCCTCAAATTATTTAATAAAGATGAAAGTGGAATTCTGATAAGGAAATAGAAACTCTTTCCTTGTATGAAAGGTTATAAATTTCATTGTAGGTTAGATTATAGATGGTAATTTCCTCTAGAACCTATTCATATTGGTCTTTGATTTATTGTAGCCCTATATATAGAACCTTAATCATTAATGAGTTGTGTCATTGATGAGATATCAATGCACCATAACAAAATCATTTATATTTCTTAAAATTCAGACGGAAAATATCGCATTTATGCCTTGGGAAACTGAGCAGAGCAAGACATAAATCAAGGTTGGTGGAGTTTAAATGATTGTAGGAGTACAAAAGTGGTTACTCCCTCCGTCACATTTCAATCTGCACATTTTTTGGTCAACTTTCTTATACAATGTTTGACCAACGATAACTTTATTTATGTATAATAATGGTGTATTAAAATTTGATGTTTAGAAAATACATCATGCAGGGAATCCAATGATATCTCACATGATGATATTTGTATTTATATACTGGTTAAAATTTATGGTCAAATGTGTCTTGAGAAAGTTAACCAAAAAGTGTGCAGATTGAACTGGGACAGAGGGAGTAATCGAAAACAACAAAATTTTTGAATTTTTGTAACCAATGCTAGAGCACTTTTGATAGAAATATGTGTATATAAATTATTTATTTATTTATATATCACAAAGTCTTGATTTATACTGACTAACTGTTAGGTGAGAGCATTTTATAATTAGTGGAACTAAAGAGGGTCATTTGATATTTACTTTTACTTATTACTGGCGGAGTACCATTGCGCGTTGCGTGATATTATTAAGTAAAATATTATGATGTATATTTTGTGTCTTACGTTTAAATTGAAAACAAAGTTTATTTGAATTTTAAAGTTTAGTCATCTAAGAAAAACTATATGAGTTATGAAGTTAAATAATTAATTTAGTTAGAAATTGTTAAATACCAAATACAATAAAAACTTATTATTTTTATAATATTTCATTTAAAATTTTAAAAGTAATTATTTATATATTGAGATTCATTTCAAAATGTTATCATAATTATGTGCATCTCATTGCAATAAATAAAAATAAAAATCAAATGACCTCATTAGTCTCACTAATTATAAAATGTCATCATTTAACAGTTAATTGGTCTAAAACAAGATTTTATCATATATAATAAATAAATAATATGTATACGTATTTCTATCAAAATAACCCCATCATTTTATGAAAAAACATCTGAATATTTTGTTATTTCAGATTATATGTTTAATTTGATTTTCTTTAGTAATATATATATATACACACACATATATATATATAGATAAAATATGAGATATTTATGATTTTAAATATATCTTTAGAAGTTATATATTTTAACAAGTTATGATTGATTATATAGTAAATCATTAAAAATCATTAACCTGTTATAATATTAGTATGTTATTTTTGGACAAATTTAGTTTAGGTTAGTCAAAATGACTTCAATATCCCTAGTTAACAGCACCAAGAATTTTTCTTCTATTATATGGTGTTTGGGATAAGGAAAACTATATGGGTTATGAAGTGAAATAATTAATTTAATTAGAAATCATTAATTACTGAATGCAATAAAAATGATTGTTTTTAAATATTTCATTTATTTTTTGAAAATTAATTATTTATATGTTGAGATTCATTTTAAAATGTTATCGTAATTATGTGTATCTCATTGCAATAAATATAAATATAAATCAAATGACCTAATGTCACTAATTATAAAATATCCTTATTTAACAGTTAATCAGTTTAAAAAAAACTTTGTCATATATAATAAATAAATAATATGTATACATATTTCTATCAAAAGTACCCCATTATTTTATAAAAACATCCGAATATTTAGTTATTTCAAATTATGTGTTTAATTGGATATTCTTCAGTAATATATATATATATATATATATATAGTATGAGATATTTATGATTTTAAATATATATTTAGAAGTTATATATTTTAACTTGATTATATATAGTAAAAAATTAAAATCACTAACATGTTATAATATTAGCATGTTATTTTTGGACAAATTTGGTTTAGAATAGTCAAAATGACTTCAATATCCCCGGTTGACAGCACCAACCAAACAATTTCTATTATATGGTGTTTGGGATAATGAGATACATATAACTATAATAACCTTTTAAATTGAATCTCAACATATAAATAATTATTTTTAAAAAAATTGAATAAAATATTATAAAATACTTTATCATATTCAATATTTAACGATTTCTAACTAAATAAATTATTTCAGTTCTTAAATTATATAATTTTTCTTAGATGATTAAAATTTAAAGGAAAAGTCTTGGGAAAGACGGTATTTCGATAAGCATATGGAAAGACGGGGTTGAATGGAAATTATAAAAAGGTAAAAGGTTTTAGTTGCAATATTAAAAATTTATTATGCAACATTTATGAGTGATAGGTTTATAACCCGATTAATATAACCCGGAAATTTTATTTTGATTTCTTCAAATTTACCGTTTGAACATTGGGTTTTCCATAACTTATGGAAAGACGTCTTTCAAGAGACAAACTCTTTAATATATTTAAAATTATAACATAAATTTAAAAAGATAAAAAAAAAGTATCACTTAACCATTTGCCTCAATACATTCAAACTAAATACTCCGTACTAATATTATTAATACGGAGTTTCACCATTTCATAGTACACCTAAGATTCTTCTAAATATTTATTTTTTACTTCTAAATTTAATTTTCAAAATTAATTAATTCTAAAATAATTGTCAGAGTATATCTGTTTCTAACATACAATACATGTAATTATTAAATAATTTTTTCACTTATATTTTTTTTTGATATTATAGAATTTTGATGTATAGTGAATTTAAAGAAAAATTACACGTCACAATTACGTATATTTACATAAGATTTTATAATCAAAATTTAGATCCAAAACAATCCTAAAATTTAAGATAAATAAAACCCACAAAAAATTCCTAAACTTATGGAATACATGTAGCATGGCAATAACAAACTTTCTATAATACCTCAAAAAAAAAAAAACTTTCCAAAGAAAAAAAAACGGAAAAAGAAATTCGCAAACAGAATTCGATTTGAACTGAACAAGTGGACCTGAGTTATGATGATTGACAATGCCACCTGTCTACTCATTGCACATCCAACTCCACTCTTCCCTCTACACGTTTACGTAGCGCCACACACTCAAGAAAAAATCAAAACCAATTCGTACAATCAAAAGTTTTTAAAATTTTGCTTCTGAATTAGCTTAGTGTCACATCAGTAATCGATAAGAATCCTCAAAAACTACATCTCCACGTGGGAGGTTCATCCATCCTATTTTGGGACGACTGCCTTAAGTTCTTGAACTCCTTTTCATTTGATTTCTCAGGAATTACTGGAAACTGAGCAGATTCCATGATACCCTTTTGGTTGAAATCTTGTTTTGTGTGTTAAAGTTGTAATCTTGATTACTTTTGGGGATTGGGATCGTATCAAATTCAGGAGAATGGCTAGGAATAGGAATGATCATGTGTATGTTGCTGTTGATGGTGGAAATGGGGGAAATGCCCCTTTGTTAGAGTCCAGGAATGGTAGTTTTGATGAGGGGAAGGATGGGAATGGTGGTGGGGAGGAGCTGTTTAGCGGGGCGTCGTTTTCTGGGGCAGTTTTCAATTTGTCTACAACTATTATTGGT
>JAULKM010000009.1:11650411-11679510 GCA_032355605.1 Rubia tinctorum
CCCCCCCCCCCCCCCCCCCCCCCCCCCCCCCCCCCCCCCCCCCCACCAGCCCATCACTCTGCCTTCTTCATTTACCAGCAACGAAGTAACATTATTTTAAATTTTTATCCTTTTCTATTTTATATTGAAAGGCACTTTTATCCTTTGTCAATATCACACACAACTATTGATATATTTTCATACAAAATCATACATTCTTATTAAATGTGAAAGTCCTCAAAACATATTTGTAAAAGCTAGTCCTAAAATATTACTAGACTATTTGTAGAGGAGTTAATATAAACATTTAATCAAATGCTATCTCCTAAAAGGCAAGGAGTGGTTAAATTTACCTTTGTCCCATCTTTATAAAATGTCCAATTCATTTATAAACAAGATACCCTTTCCCTCTTGAAACAGTTGAAAGAAAGGTCCCTAAATAGGAGGTTTACTCGAGTTAAACAAGCACGAGTGATACGTTGGATCTAGACTATTGTTTCCTTCCTATCTGCACTTTAATATAATTTAATAAAAAATTATATTAATGCGATTTAATTTAATTTATAATTCATTATACTTCGATTTAACTCATTCTAACTTAATTTATTTCTGTAAGAAATTACCCCCGAAAGAACATGGTTAATTCTACAAAGAAAAAGGATAGAAATTAATAGCATAAAAATAAAGTTCACAACCACATATGAAATGAATATGGACTAAATGATATATCATATTTACATAGGGAATTAAGCACTACAATATGGTGAGATTTGATCTCACAAAGCAAAGTCATTATACTAATACTAATACTACTAACACTAATACTAACACACAAAATGGAAATAAATTCAGATTTGAGGGAGGAAATTAATTAGGACAATGCTTTTTCAACCCTACTTACTATACTCCTTCTTTTGCTGCTTTCTGTCTTCCTTGTCTCCTTGTCTTTCTTTAGACCTCTTTTCATCCCCTTTACTTTTCTTCATCTTTTTCCCATCCATTTAATTAATTTTAACTCAAAACATTAATCTCTCTGAAATTTGTGGGCACCAGATTCTCCTCTTTTCACCAGCTCCCCCTTCTGGTCAGAGATGTTTTAATGATTTCAAAATGAGTAGAGCTGCTTTTTCTCCCCTCTCTCTCTTTTCTTTCATAGCATTAGAGTAAACTCCAGATTTGGCCTCTTTTTGGGGCTTCTTGGCTCTGATATGCTTGATGAGCTAACCTCTGAGACTCTGTCATGGCTTGATCTTGACCCCTTTGGTTCCATTTCCTCATCCTCCTCTTCCCTCTGTCAAATCGTCACGGCAGATGAGTTTGATCAGAATTCTATGTCACCTTAGTCGGGTTGGAATAGTTTTCCATCATCCGGTTAGGTATTTCGCATCTCTGTATATATCAGTTTCATGCATTTTGTTGGCCATTTTGATTAGGAGAAGCACACTTTTTTCTGGCAAGAAATGGGTATCATGTGTGTAGATGCATGAGAGAAGCTGTGTGTGAGAGAGAGAGAGAGAGAATCAAAAGGACATGATCTTATGGTGTGTTGACTAGCTATAGCTAAGGCAGAAGAATAATGTTATTTTGGGGAATATTTTCTCAACAAGACAGCAAGTAGTGATACTGCCACAAGAAACCATCTAAAAAGCCTGGTGTTTTCCCCTCCTCCTCAAAATGCAGTTGTCCCATTTCTATGCAATTATTCACTGTGCATTTATTACTACTCCTGCATTCTTGTTGTAGCCTTTTGAAGTGTGTTTGACCCCCTTCTTGTCCCTAACTCATGTCATGTTAACTTATCGGGTCGGGTCTGAATCTGGCTCTTATTTATACTGATACGTTACAAGCTACGCTCTCATTATCCGCTAATGACACGTGTTAACCTGTATGTCGATTATAATCATCGGCTAATCTAACCATCATAGAGCAAACTTATATTGCTAAGTAATGCTAAAAAGGGTTTAATCAAGTAAATGTAACTTTAGTTCTCCAGCTATGTACCAATCTAACAACCTTTGACTAAAGGTATACTAAAAGGATGCTGTTTCTATTGTTCTCTAGTTCTTGACCCTTAGATTACAGCAAATGACCTGCAACACTTTACAAAAGCAAAGAATTTCTTTTCATTCTCAACATTCTGCTTTATTTCCCTATGCATATGATGCAAGACAACTCCACTTTCCATATGCATTACTCCAAATTGCCATGCATGTAATGTAACAACTCAATCTATAGTTTTGCATATTTTCCATCTCATACATAATTAAATACTTCCAATTAAGAGAACAAAAAATAAGGATAAAATTGAGGGGGGGAAATGCATAATTCTCTGACTCAGCATCTGATACCATATTAATGTATTATCTCGGGATCTAATACCATGTTAATGTATCATCTAACTCGGGCTCTGATACGATAGTAAAATTAAGCATAAAACATAATAGAAAATACTCACTAAAAACAAACTTAATAGTTGTTTGTAACTACCTCAAGAAAAGGCATGTTCGTTTTCCCATGCAACCAAGCTTCTCTGTTACAAAACAAATCAATGTATTAATTAAATTATTTGCTAGCATGAGTGGAAGCTAGCCATGCAAAAAGGAAAAAAAAGGAAGGAAAGAAAGCAAAGTGATAAAAAAGAATTCTCTCTTTCGAATAGTTATACCTTCTTTTTTTCTTTCCTCTCACTTTTAAATAAATGGTAGATAAAAAGTTGAGCCCATGTGAAATCCCAACTATTATGCTTAATGAAACAAATTTCAAGAAGTCACAAATCTTTGGCAACAAGATTTCTCTCCATATGAGTTTAGAATGCCCCACAAGATCAAGATGAAAGAGATATTCACATTTTTTGAGTTGATTTTGTCAATTGATAACATGGTTTTTAATGCCTAATTTCCTCACTAATAAGATTAGTTTCCCTAACTTCAAAAATCTCTCTAAATGGAGCTTCTGTTTTAGAACTGTTTTGTCCACAGGCAGAACATAGAGAAGTGGGCTTATTTGATTTCCTCTATCTTCTTCTTGTTAGTATCTTCTAAGATTATATGCTAAGAATGGAGAAAATAAAAGTGTACACATGAGGAGAAAAAGAAATGTCTAAAAGCAAAAATAAACAAATCTTTGAAATTCCTTTATGAGAACCATGATGTAAACATAACACAAGAGGAATGCCACAATTTTTTCTAAAATAAATAAATGTAACGGTCGTTTCTATTACTAAAAACAATCTTTATTATAATTCTGAACGCTTATTTTAGGACAGAGGAAGCAATATATAGACCTTCCAAACCTTGTTTCAATAACCCTTGTTCATTTTCCCAATTGGCACTTCAAGATTAATGATATCTTAATCTTTCCATGTATTGTTCCTTGTAATAACACAAATTAACATAAATTACTCCAACAATGTCTGATTGAAGATCGATCTTATGCATAATTTAATACCTTGAGGAATTGCTCCAAAGGGCATGTAAATCTTTGTCTTGCTGCACCGGCAATTCAGGCTTTCTCGAGTTCTGAGCTTCAAACATTAAATCCTCCAAATTATCCCCAGACGACCCGTTCTCATAAACATCCGATTGTCCTAAACCAAACCATATTAAACCTAATTAGTGACTCATCAATCTAGCTAACAATATCATTTTTTAGATTAATAAAATACATCAAATGATTACGGAATGAATTTACCTGAAGAAGCTGCAGCTCTATCAGTGGTCTTGACCGTTCTGTACATCTGCACAAACACCAAAAGAAATTAAATCTCAGAAGCTACATTCTACGTTGTACAAATACTAGGCATCCGATGTACATTCTACGTATTTATATACACACATGCATGTAAATGTACATTGGAATACTAAATGGAATTAACCGAGGTTAGAAGCTAAAAAAAGAGAGAGAAATAAGGAGGGGAAATATACTATCATTGAGATATGATAGCCTTCTGTACTTTCTAAATTTCAACCGTCTTCTGTAAAAAGTGAGAATTTTCAAAAATAGTGGAATAATGATGCACTGTTCTAAACTTGTCCTCTTCTTTATTTACCTCGGCCTTTGTCTTACCTGAATTTCTCCTTCTTTTTCTTTTCTCAAAAACATGGATTGGAGGGTTCATTCTTCCAAGCAAAAAGCAGCATCAGATCTGGTGGTAGTGTCAAAACGATTTCTTTTTTCTTTTCAAAGCTTTGGAATTTGAAATGCATATTATGAGACTAATTATGACCAGATTTCACTGTTTAATCTTCGGAAAAACACAGATTACTAATGGATTCAAACAAAAAAAGCAAAATAAGTGGTCCATTATTGTACCTGTAAATGAGATTTAACATGAGCCAAGGTCAGATCTTTAACATCCATAAGCTCAAGAACTGACTTGGGTGTAGCTCCTGTATCCCAGAAAAATAAGATAAAAAGATCATTTTTTTAAAAATCCGAAACCAACTAAAAACAAAAATTTCATCAGTTTGTTCGGAGAAATTAATGAAGAGAAGCTTACTTTCATGGCCTCCTAGGAGCTCAACAGCATGGACAAAGCGGGCATGGAGGGTGGTTGTCCACCGCATCCGGGGGGCCCTCATGCTTCTCTTCGCCGGAAACCTCGACAGAAACCGCGACCGCATTAGCCCGGCTGCGGCCTGCTGCTGCTGGTGGTGGTGGTGAGACTGGAAACTGTTCGGAGATGTAATAGTACTAGTACTGCTCTCCAGAGGCTGGTTTTGATGGTGGAGAAACGGATATGGAGGGGAAATACTACTGATATTAGCATTCGGAATTGGCATATTTCCGGTGTTCTGGTAAACTGGGATTCCTCTGATAGGCCTCAAGAACCCAAATTCCGGCTGCTGCTGCTGATGGTGATGATGATGAAAAGCTTGGATGAGGCTGTTCTGATGATTAATGGAGCTTTGGTCATGATTCGAAAAGGAAAATCTTGGGTTTTGGCTACTGTTATGGATGGATGGATTGGAAAAGAAAAGGCCACCATTTTCTTGATGATGAAGATTTGTCTTTGTGGCTAGAGCTCTTCTCCAAAACCCCATATCCATTTCTTCATGTTGTTCTTGATGATTCTGCTGCTGATTCTGATACTGATGATGGTGATGAAGATCGGCTGTTCTCCTCCAGCCTGTTGCTGAAGAGGGTTTGCTGTTGGGTGGGCTGATTTGCAAGGACAAATCAGGCTGAGCTGGGAAAAGCTCCATTGTTGATGAAATGGAGGTTTGGTGTTTTGTGTGGGGTTACTGTGTGTCCGTGTGTGTTTTTCTAGGGCTGTGGAGGAGAGAAGAAGGTGAGAAGGGTGTACTTATGGGGTATGTTTTTTTGGTGATGGTGGAAAAAGGGAGAGAATTCCGGGTGTGTTTGAAGGCTTTGTGAGTAGTTGAAGAGGGACTGGGCTGGGAGGGGGTGATGGAGAGAATGGTTTGTTTTCTTTCTTTTGTGTGAAGTATATGTGAGAAAATGACAGTTGAAGAAGGGCCATGGAGAGAGGAATGTACTCTACTGTGCTTCATTTGTGGACGTGGGGTGGGATCGAAAGTGAGTCTGAACTGAATTAAACTCAGTAAAAATTATTCTTGGTGGAAAATGGAAATAATGGCATTCGTTTGAAGAGAAAATATGAGGAAATGCGATTTTTCCATGAGCATATAGACAGTCCACTGTGTACTTTTTAACTTGAATGTGGTAATTTTTATACAATTTAAATATTACATTTTAAAAGTTAAAACATGTAATAATGTGTATTTGGATGTAAAAATATAAAACTATATGACATAAAAAAATGTTTTAGAAAATTTTAAAATTAGTATGTAATTTAACAAATGCAGTGTCTAAGGTAAAAACACGTGGACTGTCCATAAACTTATGGACAGACATCCTGTCACGAGACCCACTCTAATTTGAAATTTTACGAAATTGAACTAAACTTAATTGAAGTGCAAAATAAATTAGAAAAAGTAAGACCTTACATGTTCGTTCTCTTAAAATCAATATCTTACTAACTGAATTGATAATTTTCTAATTCAAGTTAAAATGTATGACGACAATTGAGTGAAGAAAGTAAGAATGATTAAAAATAATTTATGTTTATTACTCTATCTGTCACATTTCAAGTTGCACACTTTGACTTTCAACAGTTGACTCAAAAAAATTGATCTTTAATATCTTATATTGAGAATAATTAAAACTTGTGAAAAGTTGATATTTTGAAAATATATGCTATAAAAAATAACAAGGTATCACTCAATAGTACTTATACTTATACACTCATCCAATTTTATAGTAAAAGTTAAGAAGTTTTGACTAAATGAATAGTTAAATTGCAATTTGAAATGAGACATATAGTTAACTTTGGAATTGCTCTAGGAAATTAACTTTAAAAATCTACGCATTCTGGTTTTGTTAAAACCAGAAAACCTAGATCGACCACATAATTCCATTCTTCATATGAACACAGATAGAAATTCTTCTTCAACAAAAATCAATCACATTCATTCTCATCTCTTACACTCATACCCACCTACAATCAAACTCATAATAACAAACAATTAAAAAGACAATAATCAATACACCTTGTAGAATAACATACATCAAAATTTTAGGTGGATTTACCATTCACAAATTCAAAACGTAGAAGAAATACTCAATGATAGTTTGAAGTTTATCATCATACACTATTCAAATATGAATCTGTTACTTTGAAGTCGAATTTAAAAGGAAAGGAAGGTAGTGTTAAATTTTTTGGGGTGGAGGTGGGGGAAGAGAGAAGAAGGAATAAATAAAGAAATAAAAAATGGAAGATAAAAATCCGAAGGAAAAGAAAAACGCTGCTGCTGGGTAGGATGAGCATAGTAAATATGGAATATTTTTTAAGTTTATTACATTATTGCATTTCAAACACCAATTTCGACTTTGAAAGTGCCTTAAAAATGCATTTTCCAAAGTTGGTTCCTCTTTCGGAAATACCTCGAAAGTAGCTTCAAATAGTATCTTTCAGTGAATATATTTGTAGGGTTTCTTACATGACGGTTCAACCGCCGTTATCTACTTTAGTGTGCTCCAGACACATGTCCCGAAGTCGGAAATTCCCCAGAAGTGCACTTAGACACATGTTCATCAATCAGAAGTGCCTTAAAATACTAGTTCTTAGTCCTATTTTTTAAGGATTTCTTAGACATCGGTTCAACTATTGTTTACTTTAGTGCACTCTAGCCACATGTTCCTTTGTCAGAAGTGCCCTCTTCAAATAGAAGTTCTTAGTGCATATATATTTTTAGAAGTTCTTAGACGGCAGTTAAAGTGTTATCTACTTTAATGCATTCCACACACATGTTCCAACTATGTAACTTCCCTTAAACGTGCATGAAATTAAACAACATAGCCATCTTACGGATTTCATTGGCAGTTCAAGTTCAACCGCTGTTGATCATACTACGTTAGACGACAGTTATTCACCAATCACCATCTAACAAAATTTTGGAGTTGTCTATCATTTGCCCGACTAGAAAAACACATATTTTGAGTTCTGAATATAGGATAGACAAAGGTTCCGGAAAAAATATATTTTTTCATTAGAAAAGTTAAGGTAGCTTGAACGGGTGGAGTTGTTTTAAAAAATAAAATAAAATAAAATAAAAAATGAATATATCCCAATCAAATTTCTAGATACAATTGTTAAATAATAATAACTTTTCAAATATTTTTAAATTTAAAGAATTTGAGTTAATTCAAATATTACAAAACTCTCAAAATCCTTGTACTGCATTGGATTTTAGAGAATTGCGAGGTGATCTCATATATTTATCCCACAAATTTTTTTCAGACCGACAATATGTTAGACGAGTTTTATTTTATAACATGATGTAGTTAATTTATTTTTATTTAATGTAATTTTTTTTACTACTTTGAAAAACTTTTTAAATGTATAAATAAATATACTTTAACATTAAAAATTATTGAAACGAGATTTTTCATTACAGATCCAATCAACGTTTAACCTAAGACTTTCTGTGTTTATAACATTTTTGAATGGACAAATACGAAAAGGGAAATTAATTTGTGGGAGTTTGATTCCCTGGTTTAAATTTTTTGACAACGTCGATTCCTTTTTCTACCACATCTTTTTGGTCCATTGTAAATGTGTTTTGTTTGAAGGGAATAAAAGGAAATTTGACTGTAAGCTTTTAACGTGAGCTACCATTTGTCCTCCATCAACAGCTCATGCTTTGCCTTTCTTACCATTCCCCTTTTTCTCAAACCCTATTAATTATTATTCATTTTAAGGAAAAACATTTTGCATGTGACACCCTCCTATCACACATAAATCTAAAGTTATAAATGTCTCAATTAATTATCTAGCGGTTCCATTATATTATGATATCTAAGGTTTATAAAATTGTGTAAATTAATTTTGTGAGTTAAAAGAAGGATTCAAGTAAGTGTTTATTTCATGATTACGGGGTAACTTTTTGAGAACTATTTAGTTTGGTAAAAAAAATGTCATTATTTTTAGCTCATCAGATTACTTCTCAATCGAACAGTACTATCAATTTTATAAAACGTGCCTAACTAATTTCTCAAAATAATTATTACTTTCTTATAATAAAAAAATATGTGATTCGTACACGTGAATCAGTACTATCAACTTTAGCACGGCAAACAAATTTATCAAAGTAATCCATGAAACTGTTACTACCTCATAACAATGAAAATGTGATTTGAACATGTGATTCAGTACTATGAACTTTAGTGTGACAAATCAATTTTTTAAAAATAATCTTTAAAAAAATTAATGCCTCATAAAAAAAAAGTGACTCGAACATGCGAATCATTACTGTCAACTTTAGCGTGACAAACAATTTCCTTAAAATAATCATAAAAATACATTACTATACCTCCCAGCAATACATGTGATTCGAAACTTGCATACAATTGGGTAGAAAAACATGTATTGGTTTGGGTTTTAAATGGTGGGAAATTGCGTGTGACAACTTCATGGGACACGATGTTGATGAGCCTGTAGGCACAGAATCCATTTTATGGCCGCGTATATAGTGTGAGGAATCAATTTTGACATAAAAATATTCGACCTGTCAAAAATGTTACTCCCTTTATTCCTTAATATTAACACTATTTTCTATCAAACTTTGATCGTATACTTTAATAGATATATACACAAATATACATCATCATATATGATATTGTTCAATTCCACAGTAAACTCCACAGTAGTCAGCAAAGCAGATGCACCATAATCTAAGATATAAAGACTATCCTTAATATGACCATGACCCAACGTTTCCCTAGCGATTTTATGCCGAATAACAAATGAACGGCCATCAAAGCAGACAACAACATTTAAATCCTGAGTCAATTTGCTAATGGAAAGCAAATTTTTAGTAGTATCGGGCACAATAAGCAAATCATAAATATGCAAAGATTTAGAAAGCCAAGAATCAGCAACATGTGTAATAGGGAGTTTAGCACCATTGCCAACAGAGACATGAGCAGAACCATCATAGAGTGTCACACGATCAACAAAAATTGGAGACGATGCCATGTGTTTTGTAGCGCCAGAATGCAAAATTCACTTGGAGCTAGAATGAGCCATAATGCACTCAAAGAGAAAATGGAATAAATTTTGCAGAGAAGCTGAATGCACTGCAGGGCGCGTATGGACACGCACCTGAACTCTTGCGGCGCGTGTAACCACACGCTTGAGAACCAGGGACACACAGAACACCTTGAGCGCGTGTAGACAAGCGCGGGAGAATTGTCGGTGCGTGGATCTGACGCTGAAGACCTCCTGCGTAGTGAAGAGAATCCGTCGGGCCTGGAGGAGATGAAGAACTAGAGCGGAGTGCTAGCAGCAGGATTGGGCCGCGGAACGCTGAATGCTGGTGAAGGTCGCCGCTGGGACCGCCGGTGAAGAATTGGGCCGGAGACGAGTGTATGAGCAAGGATGTCAGACTGCTGGAGATACGCCGCTGGAGAGCATCGGTTCGTCACTGCCGGAGAGACACAGAAGAGGGGACAGAAAGGACCGCTGAAAAAAATGTGGGAGACTGCCAGAGATTTGTCGGAAGTTGGCCGGAAGATGGACCGGGAGTTGCCGGAACGGTGGTGATCCGATCGCCGGAAAGAAGAGGGGGAGGCAAATAAAAACAAATAAAATAAAATTCAGGGGTTTGTGATCAGAACTTGCTCTGATACCATGAAAGAATTATTTCCCGTAATGATTATTATTGATCAAGAAGAGAATAAATAGATAGTAAAAAGCATGAAAGTAGACTAATCCTAATATAACTCTAATCTAGTCAACAAGATAAAATCAAATATAATTATCTAACTGATTTATTCTGACAGGTCGTATACTTTAATAGATATATAAACAAATATATATCGTCGTATATGATATTGTTCAATTCGAAGTAACAAGTAGTTTCTGAATATCAACTTTTGATTTACCGTTAGGTAAAAATATTAACAGTCAAACATGTTTTTTGAACATCATGCTAATGATTCCAAGTATTTATTGTTTTAGCGTTTTCGTACGTTTGTGAGTGTATTTTCCATGTTTCCTAACTAATATATATTCTTCGGAACATATATTTGGTGCTCCTTTTCTGTCTAACATCCATTCCGGCGTGTTTACGTCATTTTGTTCTCACCAATGAAGAAATGGCTTACAAACAAATTGAGAGTTGGCTAGAAATGTACATAGTATATGACTCGTTTTCCTTTGACCAAGAGGTTTTAGTTTCTTTTAATAGGAGCTTTTATCCTCTCAAATAAACAGAATTTTCCTTTTGATTTCAAATGTAATTAGTGATTACTAAAAATTATAATGTTATATTAAGTGATTACTCAAAAGTTTTGTTGTTGCCCTCGTTTTCACATGTAAATATGTAGAATTCTCAATTGTGACACTTTTTGATGAACATGGTTGATGTTAATTGTGAACAATACATTCACACACATAGTGATTTTTTTAAAAAAAATGAAAGTATGTTCACCTTTCAGCGGTAGAGAAATATTGTTTATTAGTGGTTAAAATCATTCCGAGTCGGCGATTTCAATAATCACACACCCATTGTTTTCAATTTTGTATTCTGCCAACAACGTAACTACTACTATGTAGTGGTGATCTCGTACCTTAGTTTTAAAAATGTTTAAATGACATTGTCCCATTGGAATGTTGAAGAGTTTTTTGTTTCGGCCTTTTTTTACCGCGGGGCAGGATTTTTGCTGCCTAAGAAGTCATTTTATGTTTTAATAGAATAAATGGACTTTTAGCTTCGGTTCTTGTCAAGAATCGAAGTCAAAAGTCACAGAAAAGCAACCAGGGAAAAGCTTACCCACATCGTACTAGGACTATTGAACCTTGATTTTGACCCCAAACTTTAACTACCGTTATTTCGACCTTGATTCTAAACTGAACTAAATTGCAGTGCAGTAATTAAGTTAAAAAAAACATTTGTTTAACCTAATATGCCATGAAACATGCACTAGTAGAATTTAAACTCAATAAGAGCCCAGTTTAACACTAACCATAGCATAACATAGTAATAAAAAGGACAATGATTGTGAGTACTGTTTATAGCAACAGGAAGGTAGCAAATTTCAAAGGCAAATCTTTTTTGTGGACACATAAAAATTTCAAAAGAGTGTGAAAAGTTTAAAATGGCTTTAAATCTGGTGTTTTTTTGTGGGAGAATCATGGGAAATTGTTATGCAACTTTATTTACTTTTCTTATGCCTCAATATCTGAGTCCATCTTTTTCTCCCCACTGGGTCCCCCACCCCATTTAATTATTCAACTAACCCGCTTTTAGTTAGGCCCAATTTCTGGATTCCTCATCGGGTGGGTCGAAAATCAGCCCATTTACAGCTGGTTGGTACCAGAATTAAATACCTTGCCTTATTATCTGTTTTTTAGCTATTTTTCTCTCTTCTAAATTAAGTTCACCAAGGGAAAACAACATTTTTTTTATATCTTTTTAAGGTTGCGTTTGATGACGTGGCATAAAATCAACATTAGTCTTAACTCAATGGTTTATTTTCAACCCATTATACATCTATTACATTATTTAGATTGTGAAATACTAACTTTCAGAAATTGATTTGAAAAATGTTTGTTCTGTAATATAAATAATTAAAACTTGTGAAAAGTTAATATTTTAAAAATACATGCTATAACGAATCTAACATGGTATCGTACTACTCTTTAGCAAAATCCAATTCTATAGGAGTAGCCAATAATCCCAGACTAGTATTACCAAATTTACAAGAAAATCTGGTAAGTATATGCATATTTGATAAATAATTCCAAGGTGATATTAACCCAAAACGACAGCGAGAAGACACAGAATATCAAGTTTTATCATAATAAAATGAGCCATTGTCTAAAAAACCAGAAAAAATAGACTGATCATCAAATAAAGAACACATCCAGATGGATAAGCAATGCTCCATCATATAACTGACTGTAAAGTAGTCAAACAATTCACAACTCATTCTCAAAACTGTCTTTTCTCCTTTTCTTTTTTAAATTAAGAACGGTCGATAACGAAAATATTTAGAAATACAACCTTGTATACTAATTATATTGATCGTTATAATATTTGTGATTTTTTAAATCATCGGATGAGATAATTCCTTACAAAGAAGCATGTAAAATTAAATTCTAAACAGTAATTTTTATGACGAAAATAAACTACATAAGGTAACCACGAACCTTGATCGTCACACACAGGCCCGGCCTCAATGTTGAGGAAAATGAAGCATTCGCTTCAAATCCCCGATTTGGGAATTTTATATGAGCCTCATTTTAAAATTTTCTTTACCATGTATATAGAAAAAAAACGTTAAATATCACATGCTTTAATTAGCCGCCTCAATAATTTTATTTTTATTTTTTTGAGGTGCCATTTTATAAATATCACATACTCTAAATATTATATATGGGGCGTATATTTCTAATTTATTTCAAACTCCTAAAATATTAGGGCCGACCTTGTTCACAAACCTCACCTAGTCGTTCAAAATTTTTCTCAGGTACTTGGTTTTCGTTTTGATCACAACTCCATTTTCAGGCCTTATGCTTCCACAGCTGTTGTTCTTACTACTACGTAGTAATGGCTCATTCATCATCATGGTGTTCTTCTTACCCCTATTTATTTGGAACAACCTTCCAATTATATAGATCCTCTTCGTTATGGTTATGTTTGCAATTGAAAAAAAATTGCTTATGATTTTAACCAAACCCATCGTGCCTGAGTTTAGCGCTTCAACTCTTACATGATTTAACTTGATTTTGTTTGCAGCGCGACTGTCACCTCCTTATTTGTTTATACTTGTAGTTCTATCGTTCGCTATCTTCTGGTATATATGTTGATGATATCATTTTCAATGGAATGATTCATCATTGATTCATCTATTTCTAGCACGCACTGACAATGAGTTTTTAATCAAGAATTTCAATTCTTTGAGTTATTTTCTTAATAATTAGGAGGTTTCATTCTCACTGGCTATTACTTGCCTGAACCTTTCCTTTGACATTAATTTGGTTAGTGATAACGAGATGATAACTATAATTCAGCCATCGAAATTCTTCGTTATATTTGTGGCACACTTTACTGCGATTTATCCTTTCCCTCAAATGGTATCGAAATTCTTCGTTATATCCCTGTCACCTAGAGGGCAGTGTCTAATCCAATATTCTTATTTTAATAATTCGATCTTTCCCTTAACCTAAAGTACCTATCCTTATTTTATTGGTACACGTCAATGTCACCTAATTACATTAAAGCGAATTTCATGAATACCTGCAAATTAAAACCGGAAGCTAATACCCTAATGTTGCCCCCACCATATAAATTATTATATGAGAAAAGAGAATATGGGGGAAGAAAAACCTATCAACTACTTTGTTCTTATACATGTACAAAAAAAACAAGCCATGAACTTTGTCTCACTTCGCTTTCAACTAAATAAGAAAACAACCCTTTTGTCTTGTCCATTGCCCGATTCGCCCGTATTTATGAACATGAATTTGTAGAATATACTTATCAATAATTCTGGATGATTATTTATTGAATAAAATTTAATTAATGAAGTATAAACAAGGATATATCAACAAACTATATTTATTTTGTATCTACTGCATCTACTCTTCCAACAGTCAAAAATAACAATTTTTATGAAAACAATTTTTAGGGAAGGGCATTAATGGAAAGTATGAATGTAACAATATTATTATTACATTTTCCCATCATTTTATTTAAGCTCAGATAAAAATACTGGCCACTTGTATGTTCCCATCATTTTTCTGAATCTTTGATTGCTTGGTCATGGATTATAAATAGAGTAAGAATTTGTTTAGCATTATTCGTTATGGTAACCTAACAGAATTCTTACATTTAAAGTGGGAGAAAATAAAATCCCAGTCAACGTTGACGAACACGAAGGTTCAGAAATCCATAAAAATGCGCATTCTTGGAAGTTCAGAAATGAATTTCTTGAGGCCTGAGGGTTCCCGACAACATCGGGAAACAATTATTGTGTAAGAACAAAGAAAGGAAAAAAACACCAAACCTATATAGTCTATAGTACCTGCAGTATTAGGTTTACATTTATTACGTTTCTGATTTGTTTTATTTTATCGATTTATTATTCATCCATATTTTAGGAAAATATGTTGGGTTTTGTAGCCATATTAACATTTGGCATCCTATTTGATCTCCCCCTTTAATATTCACCGATCAAAATACTCCTTAAATTGCCCCCAAAATTTATAAGAGTAACGTACCAACATTAGTGCAGGACAGGGATGTTAACGGTAGTAAAATAGGGTGTTAAATGGTGGTTCTGAACTGTTGTTTTATGACTGTTGTGCAACGAACTGGACGTTGGATGCCGGTTTCACAATCACTGTTGAATGTTGACTTCCACGGCTCTTCTGTAGAAGCTTATCATTTAATCGTCATCTATTGTTCCGTCATCGAAAAAAATACTTCTGAAGCCCCTTTTGACTTTGGAATTGGTCTCGAAAGATAAAAAAAATTGGTATTTCTGATTATGTCGAAATCAGAGAATCTAGACTGACCAAATGGTCTCATTCTTCTTATTAATATAGATTGACATTCATCTTCAACACAATACAACCATCGCCATTCTCATCTCTTACTCTCATTTCAAATCCATCTACAATCAAACCCATAATAATTAATATTCAAACAACAATCATCGATCCACCTTAAGTAATAACATACATCAAAATTGGTAGGGGGGTTTTACCATTAACAAACTTAAAATGAAGAAGAAACCATAACATGATTATATGAATTTTATCATCAAACATTCTTCATATATAAAGTCGTCGCGAAGTGTTAGATTCTGGGAAGGAGGGGGAGAATAAGGAACCATAACAAACTTAAAATGGAGAAGAAACCATCACATGATTATATGAATTTTATCACCAAACACTCTTCATATATAAAGTCGTCGCGAAGTGTTAGATTCAGGGAAGGAGGGAGAGAATAAGGAAGAAAGAAAGAAGAAGAGAGAAATAATGAAAGGAAAAAAATGCACTACATTATAAAAATGGAATATTTTTAGGGTTTCTTACTTTAATTCACTCCAAAAAGTAAGTTCCAAAGTCAGAATCGTTATTGGAAATGGCTCGGAAGTGCCTTAAGATAGTAGTTTTTAGTGCATGTTTTTGTAGGATTTTTTAGACGGCTGTTCAATCGCCGTTGTCTAATTAAGTGCACTTCAGAGGCATTTCTGGAAGAGCAACCCCCCTGGAAGTGCATTTTTGAGGGAACTTCCTCCTTAGGAAGCTCCTTCGAAATTGCCTTAAAATTGTAATTTTGTGTGCATAATTTTGTAGGGTTTCTTAGACAGTTTGTCGACCCCCATTGTCTAATTTAGTACTGCATCCAGAAGTGCCCTCGAAAGTACACAAACATAAACAAAGGAGTCATCTTATGACACTTTTAACGGTTGTTCAATCTCAATCACCGTTGATCATACTAGGTTTGAAAGTATATGTTGACCAACCGCCGTCGAACAGATTTCTAAAAACATCTATCGTCAACCCAACTACTAAAACACATGTTCTGAGTTTGAAACATAGGATAGACAACAATTACAAAGAAAATATATACCCATACTCGTCAAAACCTACACCAAATCATACCTACTCTATCCAAATTAGATCACTCGAATTGATCTGATTCAAACCAAATTAAACTCATTTTGTCCAAATAAGATCATTCGACCTAAATCATATTGAATGATACAATGATTTGGAAATTTCAGCAGGATCAGGCCAGTTCATTTTATTTAGTTCAGGTTAATGGTTTGATTTGGATCGATGTATAAGATTTGGATCACTAGTTGTTTTGCTCTTGTTTTTCAGTTTATGTAATTTAATTTCCACTTTACTACATTCACTTTATGTAAATAATTGATTTTAGCTCATTTCTATTGTAATAGATCAACTATATTACAATAACTTTTACCAATTTAATTATATTTATTAACATAAAAGGCCGGTCCCAAAATCCCGTTACAGTTCTTGGATACTAGTTAAATGTTTAAGCATTATATTACCAAGAAAACAGATGAATTTTATACTCTAGTATGGATCAAATGTCAACTACTCCTTGGTAATGCAAAAATTAGGGGGTATTTTCAAGTTGTAAGAAATTTTGTTCTGGAAGCAAGAAATGTGGGTTGGAAGCATGTATATTTTGTTTTGATCATTAAATTAAGGCAATTAGTTACTGCTAGTCAGTGATAGTATTGAAGTGATTGCACATTTATTGTTTAATTCGAGCATTAATAAATCTCATATCTTCCCAAGAGTATTGTGTGGTCTGAGAGGAATCTTACATTGATTTACTACCGTGGATGGATAAAAGTTCCATCCGACAGGTATCCAACACAAGGCAAAGTCTTGTGTGAAACGGTCTTGCAGCGAAGAATTCAGCCCGGGGTTTCAAATTGAACTTCTAAAAGTTCAGTGTGTAATTTTGTTTAATTACATTTAAATTCAAGTATAAATAATAAAATTTTCATCTTTCTCTCACTTTCCCGACCCTCACAAATTTCTATCGCCTTCTGCAACTTTCTCACGCCATTTTCTTTGAGCTCAGAATCTCAACTGCACACATGTTCCTTTCCTTCCAATTAACCACACATCATCTCCATTTTTCTTCCTCCTTTCTTACCCACAATGATTCGTAGAGATCTTTAAAAAAATGGCAAATTTTACTATGAATTTTCGTTTTTTTAGTTTTAGTTTTCGGTAATCTAACACAATACGACATTTGTTTTGTATTTATCTTCTAAGCTAATGTCTTCGCCATGTTTCTTTATGCATATTTTCACTACTGGAAAACACAACCATAAGCACCAACATTTAGTGATACCGGTGCTACAAAATCAAAATACCGGTGCCTATAATAAATCATCACCGGTACACAAAAAATGGTGGCTATGAATAAATTCAGCACCGGTACACTGAATACATGTGCCAGATACCGGTGGCTTTGAAGAAAAAATGTTTGAATTTAATATTTTTCATCACCAATTTTGGATGAATGACATATACCGATGCTAATATCGGTGCCTATAACCGGAATAGTAACTTTGGTAGGTAAAATTTTAGTGGGAAAATAGCTAGCACCGGTATGCTAAGGAATGGTACCGTTAATAATACCGGTGCTTATAATAATTATTTTTTTGAAAAATAGGTTTATGATATGAGTTACTTTTGAAAATTGGTTCATGATACGAGTTACACAAGGACATGCATGTACTACCAATTTTTAATATTTCACCACAAAATTCATTCATTTAATCTTTCTATATTTAGGTAAGAATAACAAAAAATGTGTATTTTGGAGAAATTGATAATGGGGTAACATTATTTTGGGTCACAGTGTAATTTTTCAAGAATTTATAAAAGTAATCAATGTTTACTTTACTTTCGAGACCCTTCCATTCATCCATACATGCCCAAATTGCAGATTTGTGATCGTATATTATTGAATTGCATTTTGGTTTCGCCAATTTCGTGATTCGACGACTCCAACTTTCTTGGAGTGACCTAAGTGCAAAAAGTAAATACTTTACTCATAACTCCAAATTGAATTCTCCTTGAATGTGATGCTAACTTATACACCCCTAGTTCATTTTTCATGTCTGTAAGGGAATATTTATAAAAAAATAGAGCACAAAACATATCCACAATACTTTCCGATTTCACTTTGTAACTTCTAAGTAATCAACCATAAGTTACTTTAGAACACGTACTCGCGTTTTTTAATATTTCACCCAAAAAATTATTTATTTTATATTTCTACGTTCAGGTAAGAATAACAAAAATCATATATTTTGGAGCAATGGGTAATGGGGTAACATAATTTTTGGCCATAGTGTAATTTTTCAAGAATTTATAGAAGTAATCAATGTTTACTTCCGAGACCCTTCCGTTCACCCATACCCGACCAAATTCCAGAGTTGTGATTGTATAATATTGAATTGCATTTTGGTTCTGCCAAATTTGTGATTCGACGATTCCAACTTTCTTGGAGGGACCTAAGTGCAAAAATTAAAAACTTTAATTATAACTCTAATTTGAAATCCACTCGAATATGATGCTACCCTATACACCCCATTGTATTTTCCATGTCTGTAAGAGAATATTTATTGAAAATTGAGCACAAGAACATATCCATAATCCTTTTTGATTTCACTTTATAACTTCCAAGTAATCAACCATAAGTTACTCTAAAACATGTATTAGTGTTTTTCAATATTCCACCAAAATTTTTATTTATTTTATAGTTCCATATATAGGTAAGAATAACAAAAATCATGTAAATTGAAGCAATGGTAATGGGGTAACACAATTTTGGACCACAATGTAATTTTTAAAGAATTATGTTACAAGCTCTTCCGTTCACCCATTATAGCCCAATATTTAATAACGTAATTGTCTCTTATTTAATGGCATTTTGGTTTCTCCAATTTTGTGATTCGCCTCCAAAATTTATTCTCATGGACATAATTGTCAAAAATAAAAAGTTAACTTAAAAGGCAAAATATACTAGCACCGGCATTGTTTTTCAGTCATACCGGTGCTACTGTGTAGTGGTAAAATGACAATTTTGATTTTTTGTACAATATTTTTTAGGGATTTTTTTAAGCATCGGTAGCACCATCATTAGCACCGGCCAGACTACTGCTGCTAGGTACTTAGAATATATTTTTTTCTCTTTGGTTTCAGGAAGAAAATAATAATTAAAACACCCATTTAAAGAAGCATCACACAACTGCGTTTGAAGTAACTAGCATCGGTATGATCACCATGGGCACTGAGAAGAAAAAAAAGCCCAACTTGGCCCAAATTAGAGCATCGAAATTCTAATCATATAAAACTCTCCTCCCCTAATAACCCTTCCTTCACCACCTCTCCCTGTCTCTGTCTCCTCTTCATCCTATCCCTCCTCCTCCACCACCCCTCCATCTTCGCCGCTCCAGATGCACCGCCGCCTCTACCTCTCACCCCTCACCCCACCGCCGCCTCACCCCTCACCGCCGCCTCTGCCTACCGTAGCCTCACCCCTCTGTCATCTCACCCCTCATTCGCCGCTTTATCCATTCCGCCTCTCGCCTCCACTTCCGCTGCTCGCTCCCGCCGCTGGAGAAGAAGAAGCTCCACCGCCTAAGGTTCTCTACTGCTTGCCTCTGTTTGGGTTTCTCGTCGCCACCTCCACTAGGGTTTCTCTCTGTTGCTGCCTCAACTCGCTGTCCCACTGCCTAAGGTCCTCTGCCGCTCGTCATTGCTAGAATTTCTTGACGCCGCCTCCCCTCTAGAGTTTCTCGCCGCTGCTGCCTCGACTCCATTGCTGGCATTCTAGTGTTACTTTTGCTACGTTGTTTCAGATTGACTTTCATATCGCTAGGATTATGTATTGTTATTTTTAGATATATGTAATGAACTTCTGATTTTGTGTGTGTTTTGTTTGGCCTATTGGTCTTTATGAATTTCTAGGTTTCATTCCAGGTGGTGAGCTTATTATCATTAGCCCAATTTTTTTTCTATTGATCGTCTATGTACTAGCACCGGTATTTCACCATATGCACCAGTATTCGAGCCTTTTCATACCAGTGCCTGGATGATTCAGTGCAAAAATGTAGTTTCATAGGCACCGGTAAATGGTACCGGTGCTGGAATATATTCCTGCACCGGTACCACTTACCGGTGCCTATGTAACTACATTTTTTCATCGGATCACTTAGGCACTGGTATGAAAATGCTCAAAATACCTATGCCTATGTGGTGAAATACCGATGCCCATGGGGGGTGTTTTTCCAGTAGAATTTGTTGGTTTTTAAATATTTTTGTTTAATTTTTTTATTCATGTAATTTTCTAGGGTTTGTCTAGGTTATACCGAGTATTATTGTGCTTATTTTGTGGTATTTGTTCATTATGTAGTTGAATCATGCTTTATTGTGTGTCTTACGGGTTACACTGTTCACTGTGTTAATATTTGGGGGTTTCTCTATTTTTTTTTGTTTGGTGATTTTTTGTTTACAGATTTGTGCTAATTTTTGTATTGTTGTTGCTGTTTCTTATATATGCAAGAAGACATGCCTCCTACTGTTGCAATCAAGAAAGTAGGAGGATCTGTAAGTTTTATTATTTTTCAGCTGTGATGTTCTAGATACAAATTTTGATGTTTCCGGTTTTCTATTTGATGTTCCATGTTTAGGTTTTAAGTATTGTTATCTATGTTGGTGTACTGTTTTAATTTTAGTATTTGATGCTAGTAGTGTTTTCATACTTAAGTGTGCAATTGATGTTCAGCTTTGATTGTGTATGATATCTTAGATTTTTGTTACGATTTGTGCTAATTTTTGTGTTGTTGTTGTTTCTTAGATGTCTAAAAAGACTTTCCCACTGGTTCTGTAATTAAGAAGGAAGTTATGATATGTAAGTTTTATTATTTTTCAGCTGTAATGTTTTAGATGAAGTTGTTGATGTTTCTGGTTTTCTGTTTGATGTTTCATTTTTAGGTTTCAAGTTTTGCTATCTGTGTTGGTGTGATGTTTTAATTTCACTGTTTGATACTTGTGGTTATTTCATGTTTAAGTGTGCAATTGATGTACGATTTTGATTGTGTGTGATATTTTAAGGTTTTGTTACGATTTGTGCTAATTTTTGTGTTATTGTTGCTGATTCTTTGATGTCTAAGAATACTTGCCCATTTATGATGCAATCAAGAAGGAAAGAGGATCTGTAGGTTTTTTTTCCAGCTGTGATGGTTTAGATACTGTTGTTGATGTTTTTGGTTCTATCTTTGATCTTTCATGTTTAAGCTTTAAGCATTATTATCTGTGTTGGTGTGATGTTTAAATTTCAATGTTCGATACTTGTGGTGTTTTCATGTTCAAGTATGCAACTGATGTTCAGTTTTGTTATTTTAGTGTGTGTTGCTGATGTTTTTAAATTTTGATATTGGTGTTTTATATATTGTATGTGATGTTTCTCAATGTAGTTGTCAGTGATGTTATGTGTGTTATTGTGATGTTTTAATTTTAGATATTAGTATTTTTTATTATTTTATGTGATGCTTTATGTTTATTTCACAGGGATACTTTCCTAGTCAGAGATCTACGATGCCATTGATGAGATAATAAAAAAAATTCTATGAGAAATCATGATTCCGAAGGTGTTCCTCTTGTACATAGGACCAGATTCGACCTTTGATCTTTGCGTTAATGGAGTAGAAGAGTCATTCTCTTCAAAACAAGTTTATGAATAAGACAAGTTTATGAATAAGCGAACAACGAAGGAAAACAAGTCGGGGGAAAATATAATTTGATTGTTTGAGATGTATTGTTTGAGAATGATATTTTATAAATATTGGTTTATTTGTTAGAGTTGAGCCACTAGATTGTTATTGATGTTTTAGTTTGATTTGGATTTTTTTTTCCAGTTTTTAAGTTAGCGATTTTTTAGGGCATTTGAACTCTTTTATAATGAATGATGTTTAGTGGTTTTATAGTTATAGCAATTGACATTTTCATAGGCTCACGTAAAACTTAAATTAAAGATGTCTACTTTTATATGCTAATTTTATATATTTTTGTTGTGTTAGTGATGATTCAGTTATTTGATTCGATTTTGAGTTAGTGATGTTTTATGTCTTTCATAAAAAATATATTAAAATTACTTGTTCATCTGTAATATACATAAAGTGATACGAATCATCTTGCATCACTAAATTAGAATATATTTTGATGTTTAAGTACAATTTAGTGTATTTTTAATGTTTGTATTTGATCATTTAACTATTTTAGTTTGATGTCTATTTTAGTATAATTATTTAATTCGATGGTTTAGAGTTTTTATTTGATGTCATTTATATTCAATTTGATGTGTTATTAGTTAAATGTAAATTATAGTCTTAAGACCCTAAATTTGGACTTGATTTCAGCCCAAATTTTACACAGAATTTTAGTTCAAATCTATTTCTGGTTGAACCCTTGATTGATCCTCCGATAACAGCCACAATTGTCGGAATGACGACGCCGACGAGGGAAGATGTAGCAGAACCTCGCGCACAGTCAGCAACAACCTTGCACAATACTCTGACGACCCTGAAAATGACGTCGGCACAATACCCTCACGAATCCAACCTTGAGAATGTTGCCAACAAATAGATTGATCTCACAAATCTGACCTTGACCCCGCGAATCTGAACCCTTCCATAATTGCCTCAACGACAATGACGCTTCTGACAAGTAGACAACGTTGCACCCGTGACTATGTCACGATTGGCAGATAGGGTTTTCAACAAAGATTTTCAATGACGACCAAAAAATTAAGACAACGGTGAAGAACGACGGCTGGATTTCTAGCGACGAAAGATGTGAAGATGCAAAGGGGAAGCTCTAAGGTGCTAAGAAAAAGACGCGAAGGAGAAGCTCTAAGGCGGCGGCGATGGCGGAATCCGGCGATGAGGGAATAAGGAGCAAAATTTTCGTTCAATTACAATTTGGTTCCTGTATTTCAGTCCTTGGTTTAAAATGTACCCCGAGACTAAATAATTAGAATCCATATTATTAAAAATCCTACTTTTTAATACTCATTACTTATAATTAGTCTTTGGTTTCACCATGAGATGATCTCGCAAGAAATGTACTCCTAACATAATTAAGGAAAATAGAACATACAAAAAAAAAGATGTCTATACTTCTAGAACATAAATCTGACTATTTGTGTGTATTAGGATATAAGGGTAGAATAAACTTTTTCATTTAAATAATCTTCATATATAGAGATTTTTCCAACTACTTGTTAGCACTGACACTCTTTATATATGAAGAATATTTACATGGAAACATTTAGTCTATCCTTATACCCTAATAGTGTGTAACATTTAATTTTTACCATTTAATTAATTAGAGGTGCAATTGGAAGGGATCGGGAAGAATTGAGACTAGAAATTAATAAATGGGTAATTAATGGAACCGAGTACCCATTAGCTTTTTAAGTCAAGTGTTGAAACTCAAAGTATGTACACCAAAATGGGACGGAGGGAGTATTCAATGAGACATCTTTCTTTTTTTATATAAAAAATAGCTGTCTCATTCTCATTAATTCCATGATTATTACATAATTGTGTCAGGTTTGGGCCGCACAAACCCTTGCTAACAACTGGATCTAATCTTTCTAAACTTGAACCACTAACTCACACAAAGTGGGGTGAGTCTCACACAAGTGAAATATGTTAATATCTAGGAAATTCCCGAACTAAAGTTTACATGCCATATTGGCAGTCTGCTACTCGATTTGTGCCTCTAAACTTATCGTCTTCACCGGGTTGCATTATTTATGTAGTTTGATATGGCTGTTACTGGATTTCTCCCCTCATCGGTTAGAGACGCCTATTTGAGTAGTTTCAGGTGCAAGTCCGCTTTGTTTTGAATCATAACGGTACTGCATGCCTCCATCTTTATTCATGGTTGGTTGGGTTAACCCCCCACTGAGCTGCCACAACTCTATAGTTCTAGTATTGAGAAATTTTTTGGAGGATGTCGCTGGATTTCTCCAATCAGCGGTGGAGAAGAATGTTAATCTCGTCAGAGTCGCGAGAGCACCAACAACACACCTGAATATAAACACATTAAAAATTAACCTATACCATTCTATATATCATCCAGGGAAGTCATGCTACCACACATATCTTTTATAACCCAAAAAGGTACCACCTAAGGAGCATTGCCCTCCAAACCCACCACAGATACGGTGCTATAGGCCGGTGGGAACTCCGTTGTACACTGGACACTCTGTTCGGCGAATGCCAACTACTACAGAGAGACCCGTTTTCCTATTTTTCAGGGGACCATACCATGTACCTGCCGACACGATGACCTATTTTGACTGTTGCCTGCAACTTATCACCACTAATGATAAAGTCGTCCACATATTACACATTGTCTCTCCATCGAGACCACCACAAGGTTGTCATGGCTACAACCAATCATAATGAATATTTTGGAACACGATAATATGCGTGGAATGGGATAGGTTTTAGGGATAGGTTAGAAAAGATAAATACGCAGGATGTGCTTTATCCCTGGACTCTGGAAGAGCCGAGATGGGGAATTAAGATGCCTCGCTTCCATCAAGTGGCGCCGTTGATCGGCTTAATCGTTGCTGACTGGCAAAGTTGCCATTGACCGGCCAAAGTGAATTGCCACTTTTGCCTTGCCGAATTGCGCCTAGGATCGCATCTTGACCGCCCATACCACCTGTCCTAGCCCTTCGCCGGCCGTGCTCTGCCTGCTGGATCTAGTCGTTGCCTTCCAACACCGGAGTGAGCTGTGGCTGGCTAACTGCTTCATTTTGACGTCGAATTCGACCATATCTAGTACGATCGACTAAATGTGTCTGCTGGTCGGCCCTTATTTGCAGGTCGGCTTCTGTTATTTGGTCCGGGCCAATTCTGCCCGCCTCGTTTGCATTATCACCGTCCGATTCTTGCGTTTCGAACTGGACAAATTCTACGTTTACAACACCTATGGTCGTCGGGTTTTGCGTTTTCTCGCCATCACCTATCATTAGAATTATCCTCTGTCGATTATTAATTTTTTTAAATTAATCGAGTTTATAGGGTTCTTGACACTTTTCAATTAAAGAGCAATTGTTGCTAAAATATGACTTACACCAAGTTATGCCTGAATGCTTACATCACAACCAGTGCATGAAGGGTTACATCATGCAGCCCCAAAAGGGGTATCATAAAGGTACTAAATGTCAAATTACAGATTGATATAATTTATGGCAAAAGAAAATAAAAGGGTTACATGGGAAGATAATGGTTCAATACTGATGACACTTCCGAATACTTCGACTCAAAATAGTTGGCTATCGACCGAATCCCACTATAACCTAAAGTGGTAAAACGCCTTGCTTGTAATCGAGATCTTAGTTAAAATTATATGGGAGTAAGTCGAAAATCACCACCATCCTCTTTTGAGAAAAACAAAACAAGTCATTACTCATTTGTTAAAGCAATCTTTGATATTCAATGCAAGGGGGAAAGTGGTGGACCTCGACCATCACCTTCAAAACTAATTGTGAAGAAAATTTCTTCCCAGAATAAATGCGTATGGGTATATACCCGAAAAACAACCTTTTTGCATGGGTAATTAACCACATGGAATTAAGCAGTCACTGTCCAAACGACAGTTTGTGTCATGGATTACTAAAATGGGTCAAGCTGTTCATTTACTACCCGACCTTTGAGCCACAAAATGCCAATCAATGGACCATGCAATTCCGATAAGTACCCTAAGAATATTATCAAGGTTTGGATGACAAGATTGTATATAGTTATTGCTAGAGTAAAATATACTCCATTCGATCTCTAATTTCTTGGATAAAAAATAGAATAGATTATAGTAATAATTGAAATTCAACTTAATAATAATAAAGTAAAATAAATAATTCACATTAAACTAATTTTATTTTTATTCGGCACATTTTGTTAAATTAAAAGACATCTCTTTTAAATATGTGAAGTACACAATACAAATAACTGTGAGATTTTCAATCATCATGCCTTGTACTTTTATTTCAATTTTTTAATACGTTCATCATAATTTATCTATCATCTAAGAATATGATATTACGTCTAATCATTTAAATTTTGATTCCACCTTTCAAAATCTTTGAACCCTAACAAGATTCTATAATAATTTAATCTTTTTTTTCAATCCAACCCTTTCCATTAATCAGATTGGTCAAAAGACCTACACTTTATTGAATGTCATGCTATGGGATAATCTCATTTACACAGAAGCACTAACTAAATATTACAATTTCAATCTAATGTCTTAGTGGCAATAAGATGATACATAAGGTCACTAGTAATAAGTATTACAATTCAAACCAAATGACCTAAAAGACAATAAGAAGGGTACACCAATGATAAATTGTCGTCACTGTGTATGTGTCTAGTAATATCGACCGAAATCACCAAACAAAAACAAACACAGTAATCAAGCATCAAATTTAAACACACCCAAAGTGGTCCATCCACACTTCAGGATAAAGTGTATAGGATTCACTTAAAATATGCAAAATTATCTCTAAATCGAACCCAAAAGGATACCGAATAAATTATCTAAAGACCAATTCAATCGAATTAACAATATGATTGGCCAAAACATCCTAAAAGTATACCGAGTAAACGATCTAAAGACCAATTCAATCGAATTAACAATACGATTGGCCTAAACATCCTAAAAAGACACCGAATAAACTATCTAAAGACCAATTCAATCGAATTAACAATATGATTGGCCTAAACATCCTAAAAGGGTACCGAATAAACGATCTAAAGACCAATTCAATCGAATTAACAATCTGATTGGCCTAAATATTCTAAAAGGATACCGACCAAACGATCTAAAGACTAATTCAATCGATATGATTGGCCTGAACATCCTAATGGATTGAGTTCTACATATGTGTTTGAATCCTCTGAAAAGGCAGTATTGCCAGAAGTCTGTTATTTTAACGACTCTAACTTGGATTTCTCCTTATAGTCTCGTTGGATATCAAATCTGAAGTCAATGAAGTTTTACTGGGCAAGGACTGCCCAAAAAAATATACTGATAGGATAATTCCTACCATTGATACTTTAATTCAAAAAATCATTTTAAAACCACCATGTTAATAAATCTGATAAAAGAAAATACTGAAATAAATACTGAATTAAGTGCCTCCCACCCTGAAAAGGAATTTTTTTTTAAAAAAAAGAAAAAACTAAGAGAAGTACCCTCGTGACCCTGACATTGCCGGAGAGAATTATCGCGTCCATATCGCAATAGAAATTTGGGCACCCTCTGATTGCTGCTAACAAAGGTAAATCGGTATAACTAAAAGTACCTATCGCCGTCGCGATGATGTCTCGCTATATAGAGGAGTGTCTTCTTTGAGAAATCTGGACTGGGAACCGTGTTGACCTGACCCGGACAAAATTAACCCGAACTGGTCTCTGACTTAGTTGACTCGACTTGAACTGAGTGACCTGACTTGTACTGAGTTGACCCAAGCCTTTCTGAGTTGACTCGGTCTGCTATGGGTTGAAACTGAGTTGATCGACCGGCGGATCTTTAATCACCGATGCAAAACCGGCGTGGCCTCAGAGCACTGGTGTGCACTGTAATTCCGCCGACTGAAGTACCGATGCAACGCCTTGGACCGCTGGATATAGACGCCGCCGCGACATCATTTGAAACACCGCCACTAGAACGCCGGTGGACAAGCACCGTTGCTTTAGGAACACCGCTGGTCGACTCACCACTGGCACCTTGTCACGGAAAGAATCACTTGTAGCTATAGAAACCGCCATCGTTGCTCTTCTCTTCAAGCTCCGATGAAGAGAAAACGCTGGGGTGGATTACTGAAATATACACGCTTAATAATTTAATCTATAATTTAATCTCAACATGAACTCAACCTATATATACACCGCTTATTCCAAATGCAACTTAAAAAAAACTAGGAAAACTTGATGGTATATGAATTTAAAAGGCTTAGCCTAAAAAACACAAATATACCTAATAATCTAAAAAAGAGAGAGACCTGAAGTAGTACATTATTACATTTATATAACATTATTTTACATATCGGTCTATGAAATAGTGAAACATTACAATATAAGTAACATTGTTAAAAGGGATAATATATTTATCCAAATTTTACCTAATTTTTTAAAAAACTGATCGAACCGTTTCAAATATATTATTGATCCAACCCCTTAAAATTCACGTCCAATTTTTATCGAAATTTTGACTTGATTAGAAATTGCCACAATCAAATAGATAGTTGGGACAAATGCATAGATGACCCTAATTCTTGAATTTGTGTTTATATAACCTCGAGTTTATCAAAATGCTTATATAAGCCGCCATTGACTCGGGATAAGTGCATTGATGACCCTTGGTTCTTGCATACGTGCACATATAACCTTGAATTTATTGAAAGTGATCATATAACTATTGACAGGCGACTTGAACAACTTAACCCCTTTGAACCTTAATAAACATTGACTTGAAAATTTCCGGCTGAGAGGTAATGTAAATGACATAAATACCTCTGGTGGCTTAGAGGACTTTTTTTTAGTTAAAAAAAAGACCTCCAATTTTTTTAAAGTTACTGTATATCCTTTAATCAACATATAGGTGTCAATAATCCTTAATCATCGTAATTTTTGAAAGTGCTAATATAACTTTTGAACAGTGTCAAAGTTTATACATTAACCCCTCTAAACATTTTTTTGTTGACCAAAATAAAATTGTTTGTTTGATAACCATGACTCATTGAATTCAGAAACTCCACCCACCAACGCCATCCAACTTCCTGTAGTGCATTATTGCACCACAATCACTATCATAGCACCGCTATACATATTGATAGAAATGCCAAGACGACTACCACCATAAATGAAAACATTCCACGACTTGATCAAACATTCAAGGGTTATGTTCGTGATCCTCTCAGTGGCATGGTTGAACTGATGAC
>JAULKM010000009.1:11679610-11699930 GCA_032355605.1 Rubia tinctorum
GTAAATGAGATTTAACATGAGCCAAGGTCAGATCTTTAACATCCATAAGCTCAAGAACTGACTTGGGTGTAGCTCCTATATCCCAGGGGAAAAAAAGATCATTTTTTTTTAAAATTAGAAACCAACTAAAAAGAAATTTCATCAGTTTGTTCGGAGAAATTAATGAAGAGAAGCTTACTTTCATGGCCTCCTAGGAGCTTAACAGCATGAACAAAGCGGGCATGGAGGGTGGTTGTCCACCGCATCCGGGGGGCCCTCATGCTTCTCTTCACCGGAAACCTCGACAGGAACCGCGACCGCATTAGCCCGGCCGCGGCCTGGTGGTGGTGGTGGCGCTGCGACTGGAAACTGTTAGAAGATGTAATAGTACTAGTACTGCTCTCCAGAGGCTGGTTTTGATGGTGAAGAAACGGATATGGAGGGGAAATACTACTAATATTAGCATTCGGAATCGGCATATTTCCGGTGTTCTGGTAAACTGGGATTCCTCGGATGGGCCTCAAAAACCCAAATTCCGGCTGCTGATGATGCTGATGATGATGAAAAGCTTGGATGATGCTGTTCTGATGATTAATGGAGCTTTGGTCATGATTTGAAAAGGAAAATCTTGGGTTTTGGCTACTGTTATAGATGGATGGATTGGATAAGGAAAGGCCATCATTTTCTTGATGATGAAGATTTGTCTTTGTGGCTAGAGCTCTTCTCCAAAACCCCATATCCATTTCTTCATGTTCTTGATGATTCTGCTGCTGATTCTGCTGCTGATTCTGAAGCTGATACTGATGAAGATCGGCTGTTCTCCTCCAGCCTGCTGCTGAAGAGGGTTTGCTGTTCGGAGGGCTGATTTGCAAGGACAAATCAGGCTGAGCTGGGAAAAGCTCCATTGGTGATGAAATGGAGGTTTGGTGTTTTGTGTGGAGCTACTGTGTGTCCGTGTGTGTGTGCTTTTTCTAGGGCTGTGGAGGAGAGAAGAAGGTGAGAAGGGTGTACTTATGGGGTATGTTTTTTATGGTGATGGGAGAAAAGGGGAGAGAATTCCGGGTGTGTTTGAAGGCTTTGTGAGTAGTTGAAGGGACTGGACTTGGAGAGAGAGATGTAGAGACTGGTTTGTTTTCTCTCTCTCTCGTGTAAGGTATATGTGAGAAAATGACAGTTGAAGAAAGGTTTTTTAATACTTTTATTTGAAAATTTTACGAAATTGAACAAAAAATAATATCTTACACATCCGCTCTCTTAAAATCAATATCTTACTAATTGAATTGATATTTTTTTCTACTTCAAGTTGAAATGTATGATTATAATTGAATGAAGAAAATAAAAATTTTAAATAAATGATTAAGAATGATTTACTTTTATTATTAAAAATGTGACAATTTTGAAAAATAATTAAAAGTATTAAAAAGTGTGTGGATTTTAAAAGAAAGAATGGAGGATGAATGCATGGGATGATCACTCCCTTCATCCTCTTGTTGAGTCGAGATTTTCATTTAGGTTCCTGAATTTCAGCTTTTAATTTTGTATAATTATTTCATCAGAAAAATTGTTTGATTCTTTGCTGTTTTTGTAAAAGATTTTTTCCCGCTTAAAGTTGATGGATTTTTGATAATAGTACTAACTTCCCTCCATTTCATCATTAATTGCACACTTTTCCTTTTTAATTCATTTTATTATAAGTTGCACACTTTATAAATTAAAAATTTTCTAAGAGGTTTTCATAGCAAAACATTAGAGAGGGATAGGGACATTAATGGTAGTGAAACTAGGCGTTTTCCGGTGATTTTGAAATGTTGTCTCTGGCACTGCCGTGCAATAGGCCGACCATTGTACGTAAGTTGAAGAATTTTTGTGCAATGACACGGCCATTCAGATGTCAGTTTTATATTTCTGAAGCCACTTTCGAATTTGGAACTGCTCTAGGAAATTAATTTCAAAATATGGGAAATCGGAAAATCCAGATCGACCACATCATCTCATTCTTCATGTAACACAAATAGAAATTCATTTTCAACAAAACACAACCACAACCATTCTCATCTCTTACACTCATACCCACCTACAATCAAACTCATAAAAACAAACAATCAAAAAGACAATAATCAACTCACCTTGTATATTAACATACATCAAAATTTGTACACTGCTATAAACTAAGACTAATGTAACACTTTGAAAGTGTTGCTTTACGTGCTAATAATTCTAAGTTGAACCCATTGCAACACTTTTACACGTATTACCTTAGGTGATGTTGCATCAGATCTAACACAACACTTTTCAAAATTTAGGAAACACCTTTTAAGGTTTAGGTAACACTTTCAATGGTTTAGGTAACACTTTTCAATGGTTTAAGTAATACTTTAGAAGTTATTGTAACATTTTAACAAGTGTATCCAGAAAAGTGTTACAATAGCTCTAATTTGTAGTAGTAGGATGTGAGTTTATTAATAAAAAATTCAAAACAGAGAAGAAATCATACTATGATAATATGAAGTTTATCACCACACATTCTTCAAATATGAAGTTTATCACCACACATTCTTTAAATATGAAGTTGTTGCTTTGAAGTCAAAAGGAAAAGGAGGAAGTGTTTATGAATATTTTTTATAGGGTCTCTTAAACGGTGGTTTTAGTGAACTCTAAACACATGTACCAAAGTCGGAAGTTTCCTCGAAAGTGCATTTCAAACACATGTTATTCTGTCGGAAGTGTCCTAAGAATTGACTTAAAATAGTAGTTCTTAGTGCATATTTTTGTAGGGTTTCTTAGACGACGGTTCAATTGTTGTATACATTAGTGCACTCCAGACACATGTTCCTTTGTCGGAAGTGCCCTCATAAGTGCCTTAAAATAGTAGTTCTTAGTGCATATTTTTGTAGGGTTTCTTAGACGACAGTTCAATTGTTGTCTACATTAGTGCACTCCATACACATCTTCTGAATTCGGAACTGCCCTCAAAAGCGCACAAAATTGAACAACAGAGTCATCGTACGACATTTTTAACTGTTTTTCTAGTCCAACAACCATTGATCATATTACTTGAGACGACAATAATTCAACAACCTCCAACTATCGGAATTTTGGGGCTTTCTATCATTTTCCTAGCTACCAAAACACATATTGCAAGTTCTGAATATAGGATGGACAATGGTTTCGGAAAAATAAATAAATCTATTTTTCATTAGAAAAGTGAAGATAGTTAGAACGGATGGAGTAGTTTATATATATATATATATATATATATATATATATATATGAATATATCACAATTGAAATTCTAGATACAAAACAAAATTTCATAAAATGCGGAGTAATAATTTTGCAAATCTTGTTAAAATTTTAAAAGTTGAGTTAATTCAAATACTACTAAATTCTCAAAATCCTTGTATTACATTGATTTTTGAGAATTGCGAGGTCATTTGATATATTTATTACAATGTCTTTCTTTCGATAACAGTTAGATGAAATCATTTAAAAATTGATGTAACAAATATGTTTTTGTTTATTTTAATGAGTTCAGAGTTTCGATAACCGTTTTTGTTTATACACATTAAATCTTGGGAAAAAACGTCTTTCCATATGCCTATGGAAATATTGGGTTGAATTAGAATTATATAAAGGTAAAATGTTATAGTTGCAATATTAAAAATTTATTATGCAACGTGCAGTAGCTATAAATTTATGACTCAATTTATGCAACACATAAATTTTTATTTTTTTCCCAATTTGCAGTTTAAACTTTGGTCTTTCCATAACTCATGAAAATACCGTCTTTCAAGAAACAGACTCATATATAAATATTTATAATTTAATTCTAAAAAGTATTGAAATAAATTTTTTAATGATCGATCTAATCGTTAACGCCTAACACGGGACGTTCTCTATTTATAAACTTTTTTGAATGAATAAATACGGAAAGAGAATATGAAAGGAAAAAAGGAAATTAATTTGGGGGAATTGATTCCCTGGTTTTAAATTTTTGACAACGTCCGATTCCTTTTTCTACTACATCTTTTTGGTCCGTTGTAAATGTGGTTTGTTTGAAGGGAATAAAAGGAAATTTGAGTGTAAGCTTTTAACGAGAGCTACCATTTGTCCTCCGTCAACAACTCAAACTTTGCCTTTCTTACCATTCCCCTTTTTCTCAAACCATATTCTTCGTTAAAAAAAAATTTAAAAATTTATTTTGCATGTGACTTACCACCCAAATCACACCCTCCCATCACACATAAATCTAAAGTAATGTGCCGATTTTCCCGTGGTTTAATTATATCACAATATCTAAGGTTTATAAAATTGTTTAAATTGATTTTATGAGTTAAAAGAAGGATTCAAGTAGGTGTTTATTTCATGATTATGGAGTAACCTTTTGACAACTATTTCGCAATTCGTTAAAGTTTCATAAAGATGTCATTATTTCTATCTCATCAGATTATCTCTCAATCAAGCAATATTATCAACTTTACCATGCCAAACAAATTTCTCAAAGTAATGTAAAAGAATATTATTACCTTGTAACAAAAAAACACGCAATTCGAACTTGTGAATCAGTACTATCAACATTAGCGTGACAAACTAATACCTTAAAATAATCTAAAAAACACGTTACAACCTCATAACAATACATGTTATTCGAACATGTGAATTAATTGGGTAGAAAAACATGTATTGATTGGGTTTTCAATGGTGGGAAATTGCGTTGTAGGCACAAAATCCATTTTATGGCCGCGAGTGTAGTGTGAGGAATCAATTTTGACGTTAAAAATATTCAACCTGTCAAAAAAGCTATATATTGTTTATATGGGGTGTATTTTCCATGTTTCCTAACTAATCTATATTCTTCGGAACATATATTTGATGCTCCTTTTCTGTCTAACATCCATTCCGGCGTGTTTACATCATTTTGTTGCTTAAATATGAAATGCCCCAGAACGACGGGCAGTTGTGCACATTCATCCGCGCTGAGACATTTTTAAATTGTTATACTGTCGAAGAGTTTTTTGTTTCAGCCTTTTTTTTCCTTCTTCTTTTTGCTGCTTGGGGAGTAATTTTATGTTTAAATTAGCTCCAATTCTTGTTTAGAATCAAAGTCGATAGTCACAGAAAAGCAACTCGGGAAAAGCTTACTAACGTCGTACGGGGACTTTTGACCCCAAAAATAACCAAAACCAAATATATACCTTTAACTAGCGGTGGCAAACAGGTGGACGGGTCGAATATGAGTTGGCTAATATTTGTAATTAAAAAATATGGGTATAACCCATTTTGACCCATTTTATTACGGGGTGAAATGGGTCGGGTCAAAAATCATTCAACTCACATGTCAAAATGGGTAAACCCCCAGGTTTTAACCCATAAATGAGCTCATATGGGTAAAACTCGTGGATTTCAACCCATATATTGCCCCATATGGGTTTAAATACAAACGCATTTGGGTAAACTCGCGGGTTTCAACACATATGTTGACCACATATGAGTTTATATACCAACTCATATGGATAAACCCGCATATTTCTATCCATATGGATAAACCCGCGGTCAACCCGCAAACCCAACCTGTATAACCCATATTTTTCACTTACCAATTTGACTCATTACCCATTTTACTCATATACACCCAAGTTTAAAAATAGACAAACCGTTTGACCTGCGGGTTGCGGGTTTATTTTGCCACCCCTACCTTTAGCTACCATTATTTTGACCTTGATTCTAAACTGAACTGTATTGCACTGCGGTAATTAAGTTAAAAAAAACCATTTTTAACCTAATATGCCATGAAACATGCACTAATAGAATTTAAACTCAATAAGAACCCAGTTTAACATTAACCAAAGCATGACATAGTAATAAAAAGGACAATGATTGTGAGTACTATTTATAACAACAGGAAGGTAGAAATTTTCAAAGGCAAATCTTTTTTGTGGACACAGAAAAATTTCAAAAGAGTGTGAAAAGTTTATAATGGCTTTAAATCTGGTGTTTTTTTGTGGAGCATCATGGAAAATTGTTACCTTTGATTATGCAACTTTATTTACTTTTCCTATGCCTCAATTTCTGAGTCCATCTTTTTCTCCCCACTTGGGTCCCCCACCCCATTTAAATATTCAACTAACCCACTTTAGTTAGGCCCAATTTTTGGATTCCTCATCGGGTGGGTCGAAAATCAGCCCATTTACAGTTGGTTGGTACCAGAATTAAATTTCTTGGCTTAACTGTTTTTGTTTTTGTTTTTTTTCTTTCTAAATTAAGTTTGAGTAATGATACTCCTAGTGAAAATTTATAGTGAAATATTTAAGTGAATGATGTAACATTAATGAAAAATCAAATCACTAATCATCTTTCCTTACAAAGTGTAACTAACAATGGGTACATTAGTCATTTTTTTAATGTCACATCATTCACTTTAATGTTTCACTATAAAGTTTCACTGAAAATATCGTTACTCATTAAATTTACCCAGGGAAAACAACATTCTTTTCATCTTTTTAGGTTGCATTTGATGACGTGGCATAAAATCAATATTAGTCTTAACTCAATGGTTTTATTTTCAACCCATTATAGCTCTATTACATTATTTTGGTCAACACTTTAACTTTTAGAATTTGATTTGAAAAGTGTTTGATACATAATATTGATAATTAAAAATTGTGAAAATATAATAATTTAAAAATACATGATATAACGAATCTAATAAGATATCCGCCACCACCCTTCCCCCCACCAACCACCACCTCCGCCATCATCAGTCACAACCTCCGCTCAGTCCAGCGTTGGAAAACCGAGACTCCATCAGTCACAACCCTCACTCAGCCCCCAACCCGCACAACCCAGCCCATCCCTCAGTGCCGAAAAATCGCTCAGCCCACCAGTCACCACCTTCGCTCAAACCTACCCGCTCAGACCCTAACGCCGGAAAACCGAGACCCCCGATCGCCACCACCCCACAACCACCCCGCCCGCCACCCGCTATGCCTTACTCAAACCCCACCCCCAACGTCGCTCTGCCCAGCCCCACCTCTCTCGTCCTCTCATTCTCCCATCCTCATCCTCTCATTCTCCCATCCCCGTCCCTGCTGGTGGTTCATCACCCCCACCACCACCGATTCAACACCTCCACCACGAACCCACTACTCTCGATTCAACACCCCTCACCACAAACCCTAAACCGGTGGCCCCCGTTCTCCAGTCCCCATCTCCAGTGGTGCCCCCCACCCCCAATTCAACACCCCACCACGAACCCTGAAACTGAAAATTTCATCAATTTGACGAAAAACTGAAAAAGAGGGGATTCAAGGGTCTCGGTTTTAGGCGAAGACGAGGAGAAGAGAGATTTTTCCTCTTTTTATTTTTAAGGCAAGGGAAATATTGTCTTTTCATCGGAATCTGGCCACAAAAACGTTAACTAAAAAGTCAGCGGAGCCAAAGGTCATTTTGACACTTTCTGATATTGTAGGGTTATATTGGTACTTTCAGTATAAAAAATCAGGGTCATTTTAACACTTTACTCAATAAAAAACATATCCAAATGTATCAAGCAATGCTTCATCATAAGACTGAATGTAAAGAAGTAGACAAACAATTCACAACCTTTTATATTAATTATAATGATATAATTAATATATCAATATAATTAGAATGGTCGATAACGAAAAATATTTAGATTTACAACCCTTTATATCAATTATATTGATCATTATTATTTGCGTGATCTTTAAATCATCGGATGAGATAATTCCTTACTTAAAAGCGCATAAGATTAAATTCTAAACAATAGTTTTTATGACAAAAATAAACTACATAAAGGAACCATGAAACTTGATCGTCACAAACCTAACCTCGTTGTTCAAGTTTTTCTCTGGTATTTGGTTTTCATTTTGATCACATCTTCAGTTCCGGGTCCAAGGTTTCCACAGTTCGTGTTGTTCTTGCTCTTACTACTATGTAGTAATGGCTCATTTATTATCATGGTGTTCTTATTACCCTTATTTATAAGGGACAACCTTCCGATTATGCAGATACTCTTTGTGATGGTTATGTTTGCGTTTGCAAAAGGATGCTTATGATCTTAACCAAACCCATCGTGCCTGATTTCAGCGCTTCAACTCTTACATGCTTTAACTTGGTTTTGTTTGCAGTACGTCTAACACCTCCTTTTTGTCCATGCTTGTAGTTTTATCATTTTTCTATCTTCTGGTTTATATGTTGATGATATCATTTTCAATGGGAATGATTCGTCATTGATTCATCAATTTCTGGCTCGCACTGATAAGGAGATCTTAATCAAGGACTTCGATTCTTAGAGTTATTTTCTTAATTAGGAGGTTTCATTCTCACTATTCCTTGTCTGAACTTTTCCTTTGACATTAATTTGGTTAGTGATAACAAGATATGATAACTCTAATGCGATCACCGAAATTCTTCGTTATGTTCGTGACACAGTTCACTACGATTTGTCCTTTCGCTCAAATGGTACCTAAATGGTACTGAAATTCGTCGTTATGTCCGTGTCATCTAGAGGACAGTGTGTCTAATCCAATATTCTTATTTTAATAATCCGATCTTTCCCTTAACCTAAAGTACCTGTCCTTACCTTATTGGTACATTTCAATATCACCTAATTATATCAGAGCGAGTTTCATGAATGCCTGCAAATTAAAGCAGGAAGCCAATACGCATCTACAATGGTCACTCCCTAAAACTCACAAAAATTCCCACTTTTTCAATTTTTAAATAATATAATTACTCTCTCTTCTCAACTAAACTCACCAAAACTCTCCTCTCCAATTTAACTCCACAATCATAACTCAATTCCATATCATTACTGTCCCCACATCATTTATTTTTTCTTTCACACATTTTTATATTTCTACAATCCAATATTTACTACAACATATATATTTTGAATATGATGTATATATATATTTAATATATATATATATATATTTTAATATATCCATTGAAATATTATTTTCGTAAATATATAAAATTATAAAAATTTGTCGAATGATTATTGAAATTTGAATTAGGTTAACAATTCAAATCAAACTGACAAACTCCAATTTTTTTCGTAAGATTGAAAAAGAAGAAAGTAGAAATTGGAAGAGATGTGAGAAATGTATCAATGCTTGTCTCTATTTATAGAGAATTTTTTGAAAAAGAATTTTGGTGTCATTTTTAAATTTTAGTTTTTTTGGAGATAATTGTGTTTTATCTATTTAAATTCATTGGAGCAAAAATACAAATTAGAAAGGCACATGACACAATACCATAGAACCAAAATATACCATTTATCTCATTAAAATCTCTCACTCACTACATGATATCCGCCCCATATGATAAAGTGGAGAGTTTTCAAGAGAGCAATTTCTGACTCTCTCCCCTCGAATGTATGCCATTTCTCTCACTCCCACTCACCATAACCCCACCATTATAGTTTCCTACTCCCCAAATTCTCCTCTCCCACTCCCTAAAATTCACCCATTGTATATGCCGGTGCCCCACCAAATATATGTGAGAAAAGAGAATATGGAGAAAGAAAAACCTATCAACTCCTTTGTTCTTATACATATACAAAAAACAAGCCATGAACTTTGTCTCACTTCGCTTTCAACTAAATAAGAAAACACCCCTTTTGTGTTGTCAGTTGTCTAATTAATGTAGTAAATTCCTGATTCGCCCATATTTATGAACACGAATTTTTAGAATATACTTATCAATAACTCTGGATGATTATTTATTGAATAAAATTTAATTAATGAGGTATAAATAGGACAAAGTCTGTCTTGAAAGACGGCATTTTCATAAATTATGAAAAGATCTGTTAGAGTTAAAGACTCACATTGGTATTTGATAGTCATATAACTCCATATATAAAAGATCATGAGTTATCCCTACATAGTATCAATTGGTTTTATGATATGAGCTCTTGATTCTGATATGGTATCAAAGTCCAAGGTTGGCCCATCACCCCTTTCTGTCCACGTTTGCGCGATGATTCATGCCGCTGCACGTGAGGGAGCGTGTTAGAGTTAGAGTCCTATATTGGTGGTTGACAGTCATATAACTCAATATATAAGATCATGAATTATCCCTGCATAGTACCAATTTGTTTTTATGATAGGAGCCTTTGATTCTAATAAGATCAAGGTTTAAACTGCAAATTAGAAAAAATCAAGATAATTTTTTTGGGTTGCATTAATCGGATCGATCACAAACTTAAAACAACTGCAAGTTGCATAATAAAATTTTAATATTGCAACTAAATTTTTTTACATTTTCATGATTGTAATTCAACTCCGTCTTTCCATATGCCTATGAAATTATGGTCTTTCTCAAGACTTTGCCAACAATGGCTAGGGCTAGGGCCGGAGCCAAAAAAATTATTTGGTGAGTCACAATTTAATTTGATATCTCTATCTCCGAAAGTTGTGCTAAAATTTAAAGGTATACAATGGGTCTATTTTTTAAAAAAAATTAGGGTATCAATAAAAAATCATATTTTAATTAACTAAAAAAAATCTATAATTTTTTTTAAAGAGGTAGGGCAAGGTAGATCCGCCAAGGATACATCAACAAACTATAATTAATTTTTCATATACTGCATCTACTCTTCCAACAGTCAAAATTATCATTTTTATGATATTTTTTTAGAGAAGGGCATTAATGGAAAGTATGAATATGACAATATTATTATTAGATTTTCCCATCATTTTATTTAAGCTCAAATAAAAATACTGGCCACTTGTATATTCCCATCGTTTTTCTGACTCTTTGATTGCTTGGTCATGGAATATAAATAGAGTACGAATTTGTTTAGCATTGTTCGTTTTGGCCCGAATCCATCAAATTTGATGGCTAACCTAACAAAATTCTTGCATTTAAAGTGGGGGAAAATAAAATCCCAGTCAACGTTGACGAAAACGAAGGTTCAGAAATCCACAAAAATGCACATTCTTGGAAGTTCAGAAATGAATTTCTTGAGGCCTGAGGGTTCCCGACAACACCGGGAAACAATTATTTTGTAAGAACAAAGAAAGGAAAAAAAAACACCGAACCCATAGTCTATAGTACCTGCAGCATTAGGTTTACATTAATTACTTTTCTGATTTGTTTTATTTTATCCATTTATAAGTCATCCATAGCAACAGACACGGAACAAATGGAAATCTTAGGAAAATATGTTGGGTTTTGTAGCCCTATTAACATTTGACATATTTGATCTTCACATTAAAAATATTCATTGATCAAAGTTGGTGCAGGACATGACTATTAAAGGTAGTGAAATAGGGCATTAAATGGTGTTTCAGACCTGCTATTTTTAGCACCGCCGTGTAACGAAGTGGATTTTATTACCATTAACAAACTTAAAATGGAGAAGAAACCATAACGTGATAATATGAAGTTAATCACCACACATTTTTCATATTTAAAATCGTCGCGAAGTGTTAGATTTAGAGAAGGAGGGGAGTATAAGGAAGGAAGAAAGAAAGAATGAAAGGAAAAACATCTGCACTTCATTATAAAAATGGAATATTTTTAGCGTTTCTTACTTTAGTTCACTCCAAAAAAATTCCATAGTCAGAATCGTTATCGGAAATGCCTCGAAAGTGCCTTAAAATAGTATTTTTTAGTGCATATTTTGTAGGGTTTCTTAGATGGCGGTTCAATCGCCGTTGTCTAATTTAGTGCACTTCAAAGGCATTTACGAAAGAGACACCACTTTGGAAGTGCATTTCCGAGGGTACTTCCTCCTTAGGAAGCGCCTTCGAAAATGCCTTAAAATATTAGTTTTGTGTGCATATTTTTGTAGGGTTTCTTAGATGGCGGGTCGATCCCCATTGTCTACTTTAGTACTATATCCAGACACATGTTCAGTCTTCAGAATTGCCCTCAAATATGCACAAACGTAAACAACGGAGTCATCTTACGACACTTTTAACGGTGGTTCAATCCCAACTACCATTGATCATACTACGTTAGACGGTAGTTATTCACGAAAAAACCATCTAACGAATTTTTGAAGGCGTCTATCGTCAACTCAACTACTAAAATACATGTATAGAGTTTGGAACATATGATAGACAACTATTACAAAGAAAAAATGCATAACCTTCAAAACCTGCACCAAATCATACCTACTCGATCCAAATCAGATCACCCGAATCGAGCCGATTCGAACCAAATTAAACTCATTCTGTCCAAATCAGATCATTCGACCTAAATCATATTTGATGACGATGATTTGGAAATTTCAGCCGGATCAGGCGGTTCATTTTAGTCAGGTCAGGTTGATGGTTTGATTTGGGTTGTTGTATAAGATTTGGATCATCGGTTGTTTTGTTCTTGTTTTTCAGTTATTGTTATGAAATTTAATTTTCACTTTACTGCATTAACTTCATGTAAATAATTAATTTTAGTTCATTTCACATTGCAAAAAATCAACTATATTATAATAACTTTTACAAATTTAATTATTAATATCAAAGTACGGTCCCGAAATCCAGTCGTGTTTACAGTTCTTGGATATTAGTTAAATGTTAAGCATTATACTACCAAGAAAACAGATGAATTTTATAATCGTATGGATCAAATGTCAACTATTCATTGGTAATGCAAAAAATTAGGGTTATTTTCCAGTTGTAAGAAATTTTGTTCTGGAAGCATGGATCTTTTGTTTTGATCATTAAATAAAGGTAATTAGTTACTGCTAGTCAGTGATAGCATTGAAGTGATTGCACATTCATTGTTTAGTTCGAGCATTAATAAATCTCATATCTTCCCAAGAGTATTGTGTGGTCTGAGAGGAATCTTACATTAATTTACTACCATGGATGGATAAAAGTTCCATCCGACCGGCCTCCAACATAATTAAGGAAAACGGAACATACAAGAAAAAAAGAAAAGAAGATTTCTACACTTCCAGAATATAATTCGGAGACTATTTGTCTGCATTAGGGTATAAGGGTAGTAGACTTTTCTATATAAATATTCTTCATATATAAAGATGATGCATCTGGAACCCGATTAGATTGTGTTTCCCACTCCATCACCGTGACATACAAGACAAAGCTCCCGGAATTATTTTGGGGAAGGGCCTCCGATGAAAAATTGTCAGCTACCGACATAAAAATGGTAAAAAAAGGAATGAGCTTTAAAGAATAGTGAATGAACGAAAATGAATGACATAATTTCATATTTATATATTTAAACCATAATAGACAATATTGACCCATACATGATTAAACTCTATTGGGTTAAACCAACACAAAAATATTATTTAATGAGTTGGATTGCGACCTAACTCTAACTTCATAAGAGTATCATCAAAAGACTTTTCCAACTACTTGGCTCTGGTTCTCTTTATATATGAAGAATATTTACATGGAAAAGTCTAGTCTAACATTATACCCTAATATTGTGTAACTCTCATTTTTTACCATATAATTAGAGGTGGCAATTGGAGGACATGGGAAGAATAGGAACTAGAAATTAATGAATGGATAATTAATGGGACCAAGAACCCACTAGCTTATTAAGTCAACAGTTAAAAGTCAAAGTGTGCAGATTAAAATGGAATGGATGGAGTATTCAATAAGATATCTTTCTTTTATATATATATATATATAAAACAATGGTTATTACATAATTGTGCTAGGTTTGAGTCGCACAACCCCTATCTAACAATTAGACCTAATCTTTCTAAACTTGAACAGCTGTCTCACACAAAGTGTGGTGAATCTCACACAAGCATGTCAGTATCTAGGGAATTCCCGAATTGAATTCCACATGTCATATTGGCAGCCTGCTACTCGATCTGTGCCTCTAAACTTCTCGTCTTCACCGGGTTGCATTAGCTATGTAGTTTGATGAGGTTATTACTGGATTTCTCCGATCATCAGTTGGAGGAACCTATTTGAGTAGTTTCAAGTGCAGATCTGTTTTATTTTGTAGCATAACGGTACTGCATGCCTCCATCTTTATTAATTGTTAGTTAGGTTAACTCCCACTGGGCTGCCACAACTCTGTAATATTGACAACTTTTTTGGAGGTTGTCGCTGGATTTCTACAATTAGCGGTGGAGAAGAATGTTAAACTCGTCGGAGTCGCAAGAGCACCAACAACCCACCACAAAATAAAAACATTAAAAATTAACTTATACCCTGTTATCATCCAGGGAAGTCATGCTACCATACAAATTATTTACAACCAAGAAGTAGGTATCACCTAAGAAACATTGCACTCTGAACCCCCTGTAGATGTGGTGATACAGGCTGGTGGGAACTCTGTTGTACACCGAAAACTCTGTTCGAAGAATACGAACTACTACCGAAAGATCCCATTTTCCTATTTTTCAATGGGCCAGACCATGTACTCACCACAAGATGACCTATTTTGACTGTTGCTCGCAACCTATCACTGCTAATGACAAAGTTGTCCACAGATTACACGTTGTCTCTCCATCTCGGCCACTGCGAGGTTGTTGTGGCTACAGCCAACTACAATGAATATTTTAAAAGATGATAATATGCGTGGAGTAGGATAGGTTGGAAAAGATAAATATGATAGATGTGCTTTAGATCTGGATTCTGGAAGAGCCGAGGTAGGGAAGATGCCTCGCTGCCATCAAACTCCGTCGTTGACTGGCTAAGTCGTTATTGACCAGCAAAGTTGCCATTGACCGGCTAGACCAAATCACCACTTTTTGCCTTGCCGAATTATGCCTAGGATCGGATCGTGACCGCCCATACCACCTGTCCTAGCCCCTCGTCGGCTGTGCTCTGTCTTCCGGATATGGTCAATGACTTCTAACACCGGAGTGAGCTGTGGCTAGCCGATTGATTCGTTTGGACGTCAAATTTGACTAGATCTAGAACGATTGACAAAATGTGCTCCTTATTTTTTTCCGGCCAACTCTTCTTTGCAAGGCGGCTTCTGTTATTTGGTCCGGGCCAATTCTAGCTGCCTCATTTGCATTGTCGCTGCTCGCCTCTTGCGTTCCGCCATCATCTATCATTAGTGTTATCCTCTGCCGATTATTAGTTTTTTTCTTCAATTAATCAAGTTTATAGGTTCCCGAGTCTTTTCTATTAAAAAGTAATTGATGCCAAAAGATGGATTACATCAAGCGATGCCCGAAGGCTTAGATCATGCTGCCCCAAAAGAGGTATCATAAAGGTACTAAATATCAAATTACATATTTATATCCTTTATGCCAAAAAAATATAATAAAAGGGTTACATTGTAAGATAATCGTCCAATGCTGACGACATTTCCTACTACTTCGGCTCAAAATAGTTAGTTATCAGCCGAATCTCACTAGAAATTGGTCACAATATTCAAATATCAGTCACATTCTCACTGAGTTCCAAATACACTGTCCTACTCGACCTCCATAGAAACTAAAATGTAAAACAATTACAGATCCCCCACTAATGATCTGATTAATCTCATTTAAAAACATTTGAAGTCTCTTATACGAAAGTCAGAGATTTACTTGGTCACTTTTGTCACTAAAAAGTCTTTTGTAAATGTAATTAAATTCAGTAGAACGTACGAAAGTCTCTAATATGAAACAAGATGATCAATCAATGAGTTTTCAAATTGCTTGGTCTACAGATATTTGAATAGAAAAGACTGTGAACTATGACCAAAATCGCCAAAAGTATGTTATTTCAACTATTTTGACTCAGATTATCCTATACCGACATATGGCCCAGATCGGAAGCCAATTAATTTAACCATGCAAAAAGGAGCCGCTGGAAAAAAAATGGAATTGGCAAAGACAGTCCCGACTAAATATTCCAACAAAAGACCCAATTTTTATGAACTACCCCATTATCAAGTTTCTTAGAGCAAGTCCAACAGCTTCCCTATAATAGATATTTTCATTGATTATAAGGATTGTACATGGTTTTTCAACTCCAACAGCTTCCCCATCTCATTCCCTAAAATAAGGATTTTGTTGAGGGAGAAGACTTCCTTCCCTATATTTGTAGAAAGAGGGGAAAAAATTAGGGAATGAAAATTTAGTGCAATTCCAATTAAATGCATCAAATCATAACACAATATTAAATTTTCTATTAAAAATTGAAGTTTCATATTTCCCTCATTCTTCCATTCCTACCAAAAAATACTTTCGACTTTTAACAATTTCTTTTTTAGAGAAAACTACTACAATCTCAAGATCATGTAGGATTATTATTTTTATATATTTAAATATTTTGTCAATAATGATATGTTTAGAAGATTAGAATTAATCTCTCCAGTTTATAGTTTATAATTTTTTTGTACGTTTTTTACTTTTTTTTTATTTCAAACCGGGTGAATGTATAAAAAGAATACGAAAGGAAAACTAGTTTCTAATTAACATCAAAATTTTAGTTTCAAATTTGTTAAATGGTTTATTTTAAAAAACTAACTTATTTTTTATAATATATTATGAACTGCTTAAAAACGAACTCTTAGTTTTAAATGAAGAAAGTAACTATAGTGTAATAAATGCCAAATTATGTAAAATATGGAACTGTTGAAGTTGAGTCAAATAAATATAGGAAATATTGGTTTTCATTCCCTATTATAGAGAAAAATTTATGAAAACTGTTGGATTTGCTCTTCTGTATAACTATTGTTGCTACTTTCAATGATAATTAACCCACTTAATTACAAATCTACATTGGTAAACCCTAACAGTGCCACACCTCCCTCTCTCAAAAGTCTCTTCTTATTCATTCTCCTTTTCTCCATCTCCCCCATAATCATGGCGAGACTGGGAAACAGCAATTCTTTTATTTGATATTGTTTTAATATTTATGTTATCAATAAGTATGGATTTGTTTTCATACATTAGTCTTGTTTTTTGATAGATTAGAATGTTATGTTCATGATGGTTACCCGATTTAATTGTTCATATTGATGTATTTTGTCTGATCCGATTTTACAAATTGTGTATTTCTCCAGGAGGAGTCATGCTCTCGATCTGTGTTTTTCAAGGTGTTTCTAAGTGGTCATGATTCGGATGCGTGATACGTTCCTCCTTGCAAAGTGGTCATGATTTTTGCGAGAAGCGAGTTAATATCCCCGAGGGCAATGTTGCAGTTTTTGGATGTCTACTCTGTAATATTACGGATATTTAGTCTAGTTGACATGTAATTTAAATATCATTGTAATAGATTAGTTATTACTGGAGACTAGTAAGGTTGGATGTCTGATAAAATATAAAGGACTTTATTAATGGTGCATTGATATTACATCAATGACACATCTCATCAATGATAAGGGTTACAATATATAGGGTACAAAAACCAAAGTCTAACGGGAATAGGATTCTAAGTCTATAAGGAAATTACCATATATAGCTAATTATATAAGGAAACTAATTTTATAAGGTAACTACCTTTTATAACCTTTCCCTACAAGGAAAATGATTTCTTATTTTCTCATCACCCTCCCTCAAGTTGGAGCATGATGATCAAGAATGCCCAACTTGCGAATAAGATCTAATAAAAAATAATAATCTTTCAGCAGCGATGCAGATTTGCTCAGCAGCATCGGAACTGGAACCAAGAGCAAACATTGGTGCAGATCAGTGACACAAACGATTGGAGGTAAGGTAAGTCAAATGCAGCGGCGCATGAAAAACACGCACAGCGAATCTGGTAGGCACGAACATCAATCGCTCACGACAGTTGGAGAGAAGCTGCGGCGGCCGTCAGCTACGAAATCGAAAAATCAGGTAGGTAGAGGCACAGTGGCACGTAAAGTCAGGCGATGACCCATGAACGTCGCTCGCTGGCAGATCAGATTAGTACGGATCGCGGCAACCGTTGAGGTGGTAGTGGCAATAAAAAAATAGCAACCAGCAGGGCAGTCGAAGATGGTGGTGGCGTGTGTAGTGTAACGCGAGGCTTGACGGCGGCGACTCAGACGGAAGACGGCAGCAAAATTTATTTAGGGTTTAGGTCTTAGAATTTTAGGCTCTGATACCATGATAAAATATAAAGGACTTTATTAATGGTGCATTGATATTACATCAATGACAAATCTCATCAATGATGAGGGTTACAATATATAGGGTTACAAAGACCAAAGTCTAACGGGAATAGGATTCTAAGTTTATAAAGAAATTACCATATATAACTAATTCTATAAGAAAACTAATTTTATAAGGTAACTACCTTCTATAACATTTCCCTACAAGGGAAAGGATTTCTTATTTCCTCATCACTCTCCCTCAAGTTGGAGCATGATGATCAAGAATGCCCAACTTGCGAATAAGATCTAATCAAAAAAAATCTTTCAGCAGCGATGCGGATTTGCTCAGCAGCATCGGAACTGGAACCAAGAGTAAACATTGGTGCAGATCAGTGACACACACGATCGGTGGTACGGTAAGTCGAACACGGTGGCTCGTGAAAAACACGCACGGCGAATTCGGTAGGAACGGACATCAAACGTTCACGACAGCTGGAGAAGAAGGTGTGGCGGTCGTCGGCTGCGAAATCGAAAAATCAGATAGGTAGAGGCACAGTGGCACATAAAGTCAGGCGGTGGCCCGTGAACGTCACTCGATGACATATCGGATTAGTACGGATCGCGGCAACCGTTGAGGTGGTAGCGGCGATCAAAAAAATATTAACCAACAGGGCAGTCGACGATGGTGGTGGCGTGTGTAGTGTAACGCGAGGCTTGACGACGGCGGCTCAGACGAAAGACGGCAACATAATTAATTTAGAATTTAGGTCTTAGAATTTTTAGGCTCTGATACCATGATAAAATATAAAGGACTTTATTAATGGTGCATTGACATTAAATCAATGACACATCTCATCAATGATGAGGGTTATAATATATAGGGTTACAAAGGCCAAAGTCTAACGGGAATAGGATTCTAAGTCTATAAGAAAATTACCATATATAACTAATTCTATAAGGTAACTACCTTCTATAAACTTTCCCTACAAGGGAAATGATTTCTGATTTCTGATTTCCTCATCAATGTCAATTCCACTTATTGTAATCGCCGCTGGACATTTTTCTCATCATCTTGGAGTAGGGGTGGCAAAATAGACCCGTTATCCGCATGTTAAACCCATATAGGTCAATATATGGGTTGAAATCCTCAGGTTTACTCATATATAAACCCATATAGGTCATAATATGGGTTGAAACCCGCGGATTTTACCCATATGAGTTGGTATATAAACCCTTAAGGGTTCATATATGAGTTGAAATCCACGAGTTTACCCATTTTATGATCCATGTCTTGAATATTTTTTTACCCACATGTTGACGGGTTTCAACCCAGACCATATGTGAGCCGACTCATTTTTGACCTATCATAAAATGGGTCAAAATGGGTGACTCCCATATTTTTTAACAACCCATATTCGACCCAACCGCCCATTTGCCACCTCTGTCTTTTAGTGAATGATTAAAAAAACAAATCTACAATGGTAAAACAGCCTTGCTTGCAATGGAGAACTTAGTTGAAAATCACTCCCCATCCTCTCTGAGAAAAACAAAACAAGTCATGACTCATTTGTTAAAGCAATCTTTGATATTCAATGCAAGGAGAAACTGGTGGACCTCGACCATCCCCTTCAAAGCTAATTGTGAAAATTTTCTTGCCAGAATAAATGCGTATGGGTAGATACCGGATAAACAACCGTTTTGCATAGGTAATTAACATGGAATTAAGCAGTCACTGTCCAAACGACAGTTTGTGTCATGGATCACTAAAATGAGTCAAGCTGCTCATTTACTACCCGACCTTTGAGCCACAGAAAGCCAATCAATGGACCATCCAATTCTGATAAGTACCCAAACTACATGATCAAGGTTTGGACATATACTTATTAATAGAATATTACATAAATTAGAATCAGATTAAGAAAGATATACCTTTTCTGATTGGTTTTGTACATATCTTTTTTCCATATCTGATTCTATCTTGTATACCCTTTGTAATCACTATATATATGAATACACATATCCACATTTATTTGTGGGTCACCGTCCCTGCTGCACGTCGATTCCGCTCCCATCTTGGGATCCGTGACGATAGCCTCGAGCTCGGTGTCTTCTCCAGTTTTGGTTCCTTCTTCCCGGCATCCAATGCGCGACACGTTCTCGTACAGGTTCTTTACGGTACAAAGATTTTTCTGATTATGATATTTTTGGTTTATTGAGTGCTTTATTTGCGAAGACGGGTTCTCGCAGTCATCGTTCTGCTGTTAAGGATCCAGACTGGGTTTCCGCTATGGATTCTGAGATGGCTGCTTTACGAGCTCAACAAACATGGGAGCTAGTTCCTCGACCTCCTCATGTA
>JAULKM010000009.1:11719544-11730683 GCA_032355605.1 Rubia tinctorum
TGAAGTGCAGATTAAATCTTGAAAACATGAACTTTCATATCAAAATGAAAATTCTCATATCAAACATTTTTTTAAAATTTTGGCTCTTATTTTAAATATGGACTTTTAATATTTTATTTTCTAATTTTAATTATTATCTTGATATTTTAGTTTTATTTATTGATTGTAGTTACTGAAATGAAATAAATATAAATATACTGAACTGAACTGAAATATTATGAATATACTGAACTGAACTGAAATAAATATAAATATATTGATATGATCGGAACTGAAATCCAAATAAGTTCTAGAGAATAGGGCCCTACTTAGCATATTTTTAATATTACTTTTATATTTTTTATATGTAATATGTTATATTATAACTATATTTATATCTAGGAATAGATCTGCCATTTTCTTTTTTAAATAGTTTGATTTATTTTAAATACAACATCATGTGCAATACTCAGATTTTAACAAAATTCATTACCTATTGAAATAATAAATTATGTTATTATTTTCATTTTCTTTCATAAAATTCGTGCATCGGAACAGGTGTTATCTAGTTGATATCAATAAACAAACCCTTGCGTAAATTAACACAATCTCTAGATTTTTCAGTTTAATTATGTGTTAAATTTCTAAATTATGTGATATAAAAATGGGTAGCAAGTATATCTAGATATAAAAACCTTTATGTAAGTCATTTAGTTTTTAATAAACCGAAGTGTGATATATCTTTCAACACGTCCCTCACGTGGCAACGTGTAAACACTTCAAGACTCATATCGGGCCAAATTAGAGGGGATCAACACATCGGCCCAATAACTCAACCCGAGCTCTGATACCATGTTAAATTTCAAAGGGGTATTTTGGACTTCTATTTTAAAACTAGTTGATACTAAGTGGGGTGGTTCAAGACCATTTATGTAAGTCATTTAATCTTTAAGAAAGTGATGTGGACATATCTTTCAACATTTTGTTTTCTTCATTTAATTTGCTCAATTGGTATTAGAATGGCACTGCCGCAACCCTTCCATTCTCTTCCAACAAACCCTACTTTTCTTCAATCTTCTTTTTCCAATCTTCCACATATGTGGAGATGAGGAACAACAATTTCTATTATTGAATAAGTATGAGATTTGTTTCCACACAGTCATTTTGTTCTTCGGCATGATCAATTAGATCGTTGTGTTTATGATAATAACTCAATTTAGTTGTTTGACTCGATGTGTTCTTCTCGATCTGCTTGTGCAGATCGTGTATTGGTAATTTTGTTTGTGATTTTATATTTGGATTTTCATTAATTTAGATCTTTTAGATATATGTTTTTCAAGGTGTTTACAATTTGGACAACATAGATCGTGGTTGAATCAAGTGGTGTTGAAATTGTAGAAGATCTATGTTAAGCGCAGCGATATCGATATGTGATAAGTGGTCCGGGTTTCCGTGGAAAGTGAGTTAATATCCCTGAGTGCAATGTTACATTTTCATTAAATTTCTAATCTGTAATAGTACAGTCGATGAGTCTGGTTGACATGTAATTTAGACATGCTTTCAATATATATGTTAATTATTGTCATAGGTTAGTTAGGGTGAATGTCAATTCCACTTATTGTAAGGCGTTATACCCAATATTTATATAAAAAAAATTAATTAGATTTGCATTAAAATCTTTACATAAGAAGAAACTATTTTTCATTTTCTTTTGTCTTTATTTATCCTTCATTATACTTTGGATTAAAGTATTAAGAAATTGGGTCATTTTGATATGGTATGCAAAAAAAATAGTTTTAACACTATATTTTCAAATAGTTTAGTTTTAATTTTCAATGAATAATCTAAATTTAAAGATCACAAAGGCTTGTTTTAGATCGGTTAATCGCTAGATGAGATGATTTTATAATTGATGTAATACATAAATAATTATAATTTGGCCACAAAAGTTATTAGAGAAAATTGTTTTTATAACCCTACATGCTTCACATAAGTGTCAATATAACATTTTGATGGTTGAAAGGGAAAATATAACCCTGGATATTTGATGTAAGAGCAATTTTACCTATTCCGGCAGTTTAAAGCCGGATTTGATTGAAAAGATGATTTTACCCCTCGGAAAAAATAAAATAAATAAAGAAATTACAATTATGATCTTTAAAACCATATTCTTCTTCTTTCTTCTCCTCTTCTTTTCTTCTCTTCCACCTGCCGTCGGACTCACCCTTACCACACACATCGCCAGCTCGGTCATTGCCTCTGCCTCCAAACACCGCACTCTACCACCACACACCGCCCACAACCACACCCCACCACCCTGCACCACAGCCAATATTTTGGAACCCTCAATCACCAATCTTCCAATGCCACCCAACAGCGGGCTCAAACTCCACCGCCTAGATCCACCTCCACCCTATCTAAGCGCCACTAGATAACACTAGCAGAACTCTTGATATCTCGAGCAATGTGGCGGTGAGGGTGAGTAGCGCGGGGGTGAGGATAAGCAGCACAGCGGTATGGTTTTGGTGGGTGAGGATGAGCAGCGCGACAGTGAGGGTGAGCAGCAGCGTGGATAGGGCTGAGGGTGGTGAAGTTACGGGCTTCACGTATTAGGGTTTCAAGGCGGCGGGACTGAGGCTGGGGATGGTGGCGACGGGTGGTGGAGTGGCAGCTTTGCAGGTTAGTATTTTTTAAGGCGGGACTAGGGGTGTGGGTGGCGGCGGGATTGGGTTTTACGATGGTGGGGCTGGAGCTAGGGGCTAGGGGTGGCAGGATTAGGTTTCATGGCAGCGAGGTTGGGGGGTGAGAGTGGTGACGGCGGGATCGGGTTTCACGACAGCGGGTATGGGGGTAGGGGTTAGTGGCAGTTGGGTTAGGAGGTGATGTCGGGGCTGACTGGAGGGGGAAGTGGTGGTGGAAAAAACCTGGTGGTGGTGGAAAAAACCTGGTGGTCGCATGGGGGGGAAATTGTAAATTTAACCACTGCTACAAATAAGTTTTTAACGGTGGTTCCGCGCTTTTAACGGTGGTTAAAACTTAATGTCGTAACAAATAAGGCTAACGATTTCTACAAGTTATTCACCTTTGACCACCTTTTTCTGCTAGGGAAACTACCCCCCATGCGCAACTTAAGATAATAAAAGGAAAGCAAGAAAAGAAAAACACAAATTTTAATTTGATTCACCAAACATGTTGGCTACTTTCACGAACAAAAACAGATTAATCTTATTAATCAAATGGGTCATGCAAATTACATACATCGGGAATTACGTCTCGCAGGACCACTCGACTAGATTACAGATTCGGAAGGGACTACATTTTTCACTTTTTTATTATTAAAAAAATCTCTAACTCTCCCTCTATTTATAAAAGTTCGAGGGCAGCTCGGGAGTTTCCAATTCATGAATCTAACTATTGAATTCCTCAATTAATGAACCAACCCTTAATATATCATTTATGAATCAAAGACTCTTGAATGATGTCATTAACTATTTTTGGAATTTGTGGAGAAATCCAAACAATTTCCCGCTCGATTCAAAATCCCAAAAAATAGAACATAAACAAATTAAGATTCAAAGAAATTCTAACAATCTACCCCTTGAATTGAATCACCAAACAGTCATATTCACACGAATATCCCAGAAGCAGGCGCACGTTGATTGTGCCAGATATACCAGATACGCAGTGGTTGTGCTAGATATACCAGACTCATAATAGTTGTGCCTGATGAAAACAAATGCACGGGAGAAGTGGCAGACGGACGTACCAAAGGTACCCGAATACCACCAATCAGAATAAATCCAACTAGGAAAGGATTTGCAACAGAGCTAGCATGCAGATTTTAACAACTCCAACCAGTAAAGGATGCATGCAGTGGCGGATCTAGAATTTTTTTATTGGGAGCACTACAAATCCATACAAATAAGCCAAAAAAATTAACATAGTACTTCAATCCCAATAACTAATAATTTTTATGATATTTTATATATTAAATGATAATTTATAAAGATACGCATAAGAGATTGAGTCTGTCTCTTGAAAGACGGTTTTTCCATAAGTCATGAAAAGACCAAAGTTTAAAGTGTAAATTAGAATAAATTAAAATAAAATTTTCGGGTTATATGAACCGGGTTATAAAATTTATAACTACTACATGTTGCATAATAAAACTTTAATATTGCAACAAAGACCTTTAACCTTTTATTATTATAATTAAACCCCGTATTTCCATAAGGCTATGGAAATACCGTCTTTCCCAAGACTTTGCCCAATCTACAAGTTGCAAAGAATTTAATAACATCATATACAATATTACAAATATTTATATACAATTATATGTTTATTCAAATACTTTCTTTGTTTCTCTGTATTTAACACCACGATATTAGGAACTTGGATTTATGATTATGAAATGAGTGAATAGAATTGAATGAATTTTCTCGAAAAGAGAAAATGTGCCAAATTTGAAATAATTATCAAAAATGGATATTATGTCAGTACAGTAAAGAAGGGAGTATATAATCAATGTTAGTCTGGAAAAAATTTATGTACAATTTTAATTGAGACAAAATGAGTATATAAATATTTTTTATCATAGTTGTTGGGACTGTCAAGCCCACTACAACCAACATTAGTATGACATTATCCGCTTTGGACCAAGCTCGCACGATTTTGATATTGGGTTTAGCCCCAAATGACCTTATACAAATGTGGTGGTACTTTCACTTATACAGTGAATAATCACTCTCTCAACTTCCAATGTGGTGTTCTCAAATAAAAAAACTTTCAATGTGGGACTTGGGTTGAACACACACAACAATCTCCCCCTCAAACCAAGGACCACACAACGATGTCTTTCATCCTCGCGGACCATCTTATACCGCCACCACATCTGTCGGATATGCCACCTGGTAACCAACTTGGTCAGATAGACTTTTGATACATTAGCACAAGTACGATAGCTAAGGGCACAACCGAGGGCCTCCACATTGGGCACATACGAAGTCCCCATCTTGAGCACAATCATGGCTCCGATACCACTTGTTGAGACTGCTAAGCCCACCACAACCAAAACTAGTATGATATTGTCCGATTTAAGCCAAACCCGCGCGGTTTTATTGAGTCAAATCTCAAAAGGGCCCATACAAATGTAGTGGGACTCTAACTAATATAGTGATAAATTAGTCTCTCAACTTAGCCTCATCTTCATTCACCCGTTTATAGTGTAAGCCAACATTTGAAGTTCCCTTCACAAACCAAATAACCCACTTCATTGCCTCCCAATGTTCTCTTACCGAGTTGGCCATAAACCGGCTCACAAGGCTAGTCGCATATGCTAAATCCGGTCGTGTGCACACCATGTCATAAATGAGATTTCCAACGACACTAGCACAAGGAGTCCGCTTCATGCTCGCTCCCTCATTGGTCTTTGGCGACATCTTTAGGAGAGTTTGAAATAAGTCGCCAAAGGTATTTGAACTGTCTTTGCCTCCGATATTCCGAAGTTAGCCACCTCCTTCCGAAGATAATCACATTGAGACACAGCTAATTCACCATGTCTCCTATCCCGTGTGATTTCCATCCCCTTATCCTTGAGAAACCGGTTGAACTCCTCACTCAAGAACTCCAAACCACTGTTCGTCTGAAACTTCTTAATCTTCCTCCTCGTTTGGACATCAACCATTTTATTCCCACCCTTGAACTTGCCAAAGGCATCATCCTTGGATTTCAATATGTACACCGAAGCCTTACGAGAACAAACATCAATGAACGTGATGAAATACCTACCTCCGCCTTGAGTTGGCGTCCTTGACGGCCCCCACAAATCTTAATGCACATAACTCAACGTATCTGGAGTCACCTCTACAAAGCGTTCAAAATTCACCTGTGTGGCCTTTCCATAAATGAAATTCTTGCAAAACTCTAGGTTGCCAAGTTTATCTACCCCAAACAACCCTTGCTTTCTCAACTCCTTCAACCCTCTTTCACTTACATGGCCAAGCCGTTTGTGCCGAAGGCTGGCCAAAGAAAGCTCACGTGGCTCCGCAATAGCCGCCACATCATCAACCACCGTGCTCCCTTAAAGACCATAAAGGCAACATACCATAACGCCCCTCATGACCACAAGTGCATCCTTGGTGACAACCAAGAATTTCTTCTCGCATTTCCAACAAAAACCATGTTGGTCAAATGTACAAAATGAAATCAAGTTGTTCCGCAATTCCGGTACATGTCTCACATCCGTTAATATCTGCTCCATCCCATCATAGGTCTTGATTCTCACCGAACCAATCCCCGCCACCTTACATGATTTGTTGTTCTCAAGCAATACCTCACCCAAATGTGCATTTTCGTACCTTTCAAACTAACCTTCATTCGGTGTCATGTGGAATGAACAACCGGAGTCCATGATCCACCTTTCATCCGGGCACGATGTCGACACTACTAGGACCTCAAAGTCCTTGTATCCATGATCCACACCTTGAGCTACTGCTACTTCACCATCTCTCCTCTTGGTCACTCCATCTCCTCGATTCGGACAATTCTTCTTCATGTGTCCTTCTTCATGGCAATTGTAATACTTAATGATGACTTTCTTTGGTTTTGAGACTTTGACTGTGACTTCTTCTTGCCTTTGAAATATTTCTTGTTCGACTTCTCTTGGTGCATCACCAAGCTATCTCCGCTAGTAGACTCAATCTCCACCAGTCTTTTGTGCTCCTTAGACTTTAAGGCCCCTACAACCTCATCGAGGGTGATGTCGTCCCTCCCATGTTGTAGGATATCAAGAATGTGCTTGTATGACTTAGCCAACGAATGAAGCAAAATCAAAGCTCAATCTTCGTCATCATACTTCACCCATAATTTTTTCTAAATCTACCACCAACTTGTTGAACTCATCAAGATGGTCCACCAAGTCTTGCCCTTCCGCCATCTTGAATGTGAAGAACCGTGCCTTGAGAAATAAACGCCGTGATAATGTTTTCGTCATGTAGAGAGACTCTAGCTTTAACCACACCTCCGCGGCCAAATTGCAATGAACTGTCTCCCTCAACACTTTATCGGCAAGGTTAAGGATCAATGTATTTTGAGTTCTTTGCAATACATCTTCCTTCTTTGCTTCATCATAAGTAGAAGAAAACTTATCCGCACCCTAAAGAGTCTTGACCAACCCCATGTAGCTTAGGTGTGCTAACATCTTCACCTTCCACAACCCGAAGTCATTTGACCCATTAAATTTCTCAATATCGACTTTGGAGGTCGACAACATCACACAACAAGCACAAGCTTACAAGAGGCAATTTATTAAACACCTTGTGGGCACACAATAAATAGCACAAATTTGCCACAAACAATTCTCTGATACCAAATTGTTGAGTGTGTTCAACCCAAATCCCACATTGGAAGTTGAGAGAGTGATTATATAAGTTAGAGTCCCACCAACATTAGTATGGAGTCTTTTGGGGTGGACCCAATATCAAAACTATGCGGGCTTAGCTCAAAGTGGACAATATCAAACTAATATTGGTTATGGTGAGCTTGACAGTCTTACAAGTGGTATTAGAGCCTCCACATTGAGCTCACATGCAGTCCTGGTCCCAAGCACAACCATGACTTTGATACAAGCACACAAGCAGTCCCCGTCCCGAGCACAACCATGACTCTGATAACACTTGTTGGGACTAACAAATCCACCACAACCAACATTAGTATGGGCACACATGCAGTTCCCGTCCCGAGCACAACCATGGCTATGATGCCGGCACACAAGCAGTCTCCGTCCCAAGCACAACCGTAAATCTAATACAACTTGTTGGGACTGCCAAGCCCATCTAAACTAACATTAGTATGATATTTTTGCTTTTGTCCAAACCCGTACGATTTTTGGGTCCAATCACAAAATGTTTCATACTAATATGGTGGGACTCTAGCTAATATAATAATAAATTAGTCTCACGACTTCCAATGTGAGATTTTGGTTAAATACACCCGACAACGGTTATAATTTGAATAAGTCTAAGACCAAGTTCAATAGTAGAGACCACGAGTGGTCTCTTACCAGTTAAATATATTATTTTCTCAATCTCTCTTTTCCACCTCACCATGATAGGAGCATGTAAAATGGGGGTTTCAAAGTGGGCTGAATAAAAAATGGGACCAAATATGGACCTAAACCCCCCAAAATGGGAAGGGCTGAAAGCGGGTTGCATCAATGTAACCCTCGGGACGGGTTCCTAAATGGGAACCGTCCCAACTCTGCCAAAACGGAAGACATCACATGGGCATGGGCTCGCGCATATGTGTCACGTGGCGCCCCCTGGTTGAGCCACGTGGTCACATGCATGCCCTTCTTTTTTAAAAAAAATCTTCATGGACACGTGGCGCGAGCTGATTCGGCCACGTGCCCCAACTATTGATTTTTAAAAAATTAAAAATCTATTTTTTTGAAAAATCTGAAGAAAAAATGAATATTTTATTTTATTTTTTTATTTTCGTTAAAAAATTGAAATTAAATTTTGTTCTTTTTAAAAATCAAAATTACATTCTTTAGAAATATGTATATGGTTCCTTTTTAATTATGCTTCATAAAATAAATTTTACAAGTTTAAATTAATTTCGGAAATAAAATTTGAAAAAATAAAATAAAATTCAATAATTATAGGTGCGTTATTAAATTTCACATTTAAATTTATTTTGTTAGGTAAATTTTTTTGAATTAAATATTAAAGGTAAAAATAATGAGTATGATAGAGAGAATCAAGTGGGGTCCATGTAGTGGTTTCTAAGTGGTTTCAACCATTGTGGAGAAAAAATTGAGTGATTTAGTTGTTGTTTGAATTGCTGAGGTGAGAGATAGATTTATTATTTAATGAACTGAAACCACGAGAGTGGTTTGAGAGTGGTTTTACCATTGTACAAGGTCTTGAGAGACCACCCCTTTTTTCCTTCACAATGGTAAGAGACCACTCTCTACTATTCATGGACCCCACTTAATTTTCCCTATCATATTCATTAATTTTATCATTAACATTTAATTTAAATAAATTTGTCCACCTAAAATAAATTGATTGTGAAATTTAATAATGCATTATAATATTTAAAATTTCATTTCATTTTTTTCAAAAATTATTAAATAATTCTTTTTTCCGTTCTTGTATGTATCGTCCTTCTCATCTTTTAAACTCAACTCTATTTTGCAGTTTTTATTGTCATTTTCTCATATTTTCTACAGAATGATGTATACCTCATTAGCTCAAACTTGATCGAGTATAATGCTCCTGATAACGTGCAGGAATTAAGCATGCATTTGCATCCTTTTTCTGCACAATCTGCAAACTCTCCATCTTAAAACCAAATAATTTTGGATATGCTCACTCCGTTCAAAGCTGACCAGAAATAAATTCGAGAATTTGAGATATGAAATTGAGAGGTCCGAGGAGCCTAAATGAGAACAGGAGACTAAAGTGAGCTCTATCGTGAAGAAGCAAGTTAAGAACAGAAGTTGGATTTTGTTTTACCACTAAGTTCATTTGAATTATGTGAAAGTCATGAAAATGCTAAAAATTCAAATGAAGTAGGATACTTTTGAGTGCTGTTGTATGGGTTGCAAAAATAATGACTTTTGTGAATGAATGTTTACCTCATTACAATAATCCAGCATATTTGTATTACTTAAATTATACATTAAAATTTTAAAATGGGCTAACATATATTTAAATTAAATTAAATTTTATATTGGTTATCTTATACCTCAATTTATAACTAAGAATACTTTTGCTATTTCTTTTTAAAAGACACATACTTTTATAAATTTAATTAAATAATTATTAATTCATTATCAACAGATATTTCATATTCTTATCACTATTTTTTGACGTGAAGTATTTCTATACAACCATTAATATTTTTCTATGTTAAATACATACATATTATTTTTGTTTAAATATAAAAAAACAATTAATTATGTTATAACAACAAAGATCGATTGATTTTTTTATTTTTAAAAATAAACATATTAATTTATTTTAAATACTGATAGTGTGTAATTCTCATATGGATATAAAAATTATTTATTAATAAATAAAATTATGAATTATGTTTTTTTCCATTCATATGTCCGTGCATCGACACAGATGTTATCTAGTTATTATTAACAGAATACATTAATGGAAAGTGGGCTGACAAGCATTAATGTAAAGTGGACTCTTGAGTAATTTTTTAGTAAGAGACCAAAGTGTGGTCCTTTAATATGAGGCCGCTCTAGAGATCACCATTGTGGGCATTTCCGATCTTTAGAGCGGTATCTTATAATTAATGGATTACCACTGCACATGATCTAAGGTGGAGGAAAGACTCCTAGCTAATGGGTCATCGCCCAATGGTTGGGTGAACCAATTATTGGCAAGAATTTGGAACAATTTTGAAGGTTACCTAGAGAGGATTATGCAAGTCTTCAAGTGGGTGATTAATAAACATATACGCCCGAAATTAAAGGTGGGTTAGGGATGAGTCCAGTCTTAATCCAGGTTGTATGTATCCACGTCATGGTCTTCGACTTCAATTGTCCCGGGAAACCGACAAATTTAAATTTTGACATGGTCAAACTTATAAGGACTGCTGAATTAATTTGAAAAAAATAGTAGTAATCAGAATTTCATTTGAATATTCACCTTGACTTTTGAAACAAATTAAACACTTTCATTAAATAGAAAATAATGTTGAAACATTAAAACTGTTCAAGTCCGATGAAGATGCTTAATTATTATACACCGAACTAGAAAAGTAAATAAATTAATGGTAGAATTAAATTAAACTTAATTGAAGTGCACAAAATTCATGAAAAGGCGATTTTTTAAACTTATAGAACAGTCATATGTTATAAAACGCGTTTAACTGTGAAAATACAAGAAATTAGGTATATAAAGTATAATATTTAACCTGAAAAATACATTATTTTAATTTAAAAGCACAGTGTTTAAATTAAGGCAAAGTCTTGGGAAAGACGGTCTTTCCATAGTTTTATGGAAAAAAAGGGTTTAATTATAATAATAAAAGGTAAAAAGTCTTTGTTGCAATATTAAAATTTTATTATGCAACGTGTAGTAATTATAAATTTTATAACCCGGTTCATACAACCCGAAAATTTTATCTTAATTTCTT
>JAULKM010000009.1:11737503-11759160 GCA_032355605.1 Rubia tinctorum
GACACGATAGGAACCCGACTCGACCCGAGCCGACCCAAAAAATAAATATGACACGTTTTAACCCGACTTGTTTTAACACTAATCATTTTCAACCCGACCCGAACCCGACACGATCACCCGAACTGACACCACTACCCTCCACTTTAAGTGTTGGGTTGTTGAAGAGAACTTGAATTAAAGATGCACACCTCTTTCGACGAGTGGTAAAAATGTACGGCTTGCTTGTTTGGAGGAATAGTTCACATTTCATGATGCTTCGTATACCACAAACCACTGTGGTCGGTTTTCCATTTCCACCACATACCGCTCGGAATTTGCGCACATTCCCAAAATTTACCACTTGTATTCTACAGTTTTGACTCTGCTTTGAAGCCTTCAATACTGTATTACTGTGCCTTTTGTTATTTATGATCATTTGATAGTTGTATGAGTGTACACTATGCGGTAGATTTATTTCTGTTTTCTATCAAATTTTTGCTTTTAAAATAATTTATTTTTTAGCCGTTCTTCACCAAACAGTTATAAATATTTAGGTTACAAGTAAAACAACTTATAAGGCTTTATAAAGCCATTATTTTCACCCTATCTGCTCCCTCCGTCCCACTTAGACTTGCACTCTTACTTTTTGTACGTCGTTTAAGAGACATGTTTGACCGTTAATATGTTTATCTACATAGAATAACGGCAAATAAAAAAGTTGATATTTAGAGGTTTCTTATTACGATGAATTGAACAATATCACATACGATAATATTATTGTTCATATATTTATTCAAACATGTGATTAAATTTTGATAGAAAATAGTGTTAAAAAAACAAGAGTGTAAGTTCAGATTGGACGGGGGATTACTTATTACCTTGATTAGACATACAAGACCTGATTCAACATCAGCATTTCAAGCATATTGAAATTAATCTTCCCTTTGTTGCATGACAAGGTTGTTCTTGGTGAATTTCATTCTACATGTTCCTTCCACTAGTTATGTCATCCTTAGTAAAGGGATACCTACATCTTTATATCTTGACTTTCGATTCAGTTTCTGAGTTCGCGAAACTCCCACAATTGAAGGTTAATTGTATGGTAACTGGGTACCATGATCATTGTATGCCCACTGGTATTATCTGTATTTTGTAATATATGAATATGCAATCTTCTCTGTACTACTGTTCACTATTACAATTTGTTTGGGATTAATATGTAAATATTGTAATGCACAAATAATAGAACTAAAATGCACATTCACTATACTCTCTCTAGTTTCTTAACAATGACTCCATTTTTCTGAAATTTTTTCAAGGCACGTTTGACCACCGATAGTTTTAATTTCATACAATAACGGACTATAAAATTTTACTTTTTAGAAATTACATGTTACGGAGAATCCAAATACGCCTCATGAGGTCCGTTATTATATGCAATTAAAATTATTGATGGTCAAATATGCCTTGAAATTTTTTGCAGTCAAACGGAGTCAATGTTAGAAAAACAGAGAGAGTACATACAATGCATATGCATGGTACACCAGGGATACAGTATAATAATTGTGTGTGATATACTGTAATATTCTAACGTGTGTTTATCATTCATACATGTAAGACACACTGTGTAATATTGCCGTACATAAAACGCGTTATATAATATTAACATATATGAAATGCATTGTATGGTGCATAAATTTTCAATTTTAAAAAAAATACATTATAAAAATGCTTGTTAAATGAAGGGCTTAGTGAATCACAAAGTAGTAGCAAAGTTTAAGGTATATTTTAAGTCTGCCATCTCAAAGATACAAGACAACTTCCTCAATTCCCCAATTACAGCGAAGCCATGTTTTCCAAAATTTGGCTTTGCAAAGATTATAGGCTCTCTTTTTTCATAGTTAATCTAATTTTAACTTGACGAAATGAAATATTAATGCCTATATAAAACTATAATGTATTCATATAACATACTTATCTAGATTCTTATAGTAATCATATAAACTAATCAGATGCGTCTTCAAGGAGCCACCGGCAACTTGTTGTGTACCGGACGTCTTTTCTTCACAACCTCCGGATTGTAATCTTCCATGCTTTCAAATTTTGACGGATCTTCCATTGCTTTACCTACATATCCACTCCCAATCATTAATTACATATTATATTTCAAAAAATACGTAAATGTTAAATTAATCTGATTTTGAATAATACTCCCTTCGTCCCAACAGTAATGACATATTATTTTTTCGCGATTTTCAATGATCATATTTGGCCGTCAATATCTTTAGCTACATGTATCAATCCCGCATAAAAAATTAATATTTAAAAAATATATGTTAAGATGAATTCAACAAAATCTCACATGATACATTTATTATGTATATATTAATTTATATTTATAGTCAAAGTTTATCAAATTTGATTTTGAAAAAGTAAATATGACATTACTAGTGAGACGGAGGGTGTATGTATCTGGTGAGGTTGTTAACATTAATTTATAACTCTAAAAACAATACATTCACTTGGAAAGAAAATCCTACTATTACCATTAGTTGTTCAATGGAAATATATTATTTAACCTGTTCTAAAAATATTTGATGATGAAGTATAGTTGGACACGATATCATAAACTGATGGATGAAATGCACGTGTGCATACTATGAAGGCAATTCTTATACCCAATTCCATGGGTACCATGCATGTGCATAGTATACACAATAAATATATATTTTAATACAATAATATGTGCATTATAATTTTTATAGTAATTTCAAATAAGTTATAATAATGCACAATCTCACATGTACAAATACACATTCATACAATATAAAATACACAAAAATATCGCTTGAGATACGATGTTCATGGTACTCTAGGGATGCCATATAATTTTCCCTATAAAGGACTTCTAAAAAAGACTAAATAAAATTATACTATTGCAAGACGTGTCTTTCGGAAAGAGAAAAGAAAAACAAAAAAATGGATTCTTTTTTCACATATACTAGATAGAAGGCGATCACCTGATAAACCATGTTCCTTGATTTTGAATGGCAAGTAATGCAAATCTCCAACACCACGTTTGACCTAGAATATTATCAAAGCATAATCATTAGTAAGAAATATCATTAGCAAATTAATTGGGTAGAAATTAATAACAATTAATATTATCAAATTTCAATAACTGCCACCTTTGCCTCTTCACCATAATGTTGCATTAGCTTTCTAGCTAGGGTAGGAGAAACATGGTGCAAACTATGAACTGCAAAAACCACAGCTAGTTGATAATCATCCAAATTCAAGTAATGAAAAAAGAACAGAAAAAAGTACTTAAAAATTACAGCAGGTAAAACGGATAGTCAAAATAGCTGAATAAAACAATCAACCGCTAACAGCCGTTTGCCAAACAAGTTCGTTAAAATTACAGCCAGTTTAACAAATAGTCAAAATAGCTGAATGAAACAGTCAACCGCTAACAGCTGTTTGTCAAACAAGTTACCTTGTTCATCATTGGAACTAGACTGCCCTTGTGCCCTAATCTTTTGAGGAGCACATGAAGCAACCATGAAACAGAGAACAATACATAAACCTATATGGATTTTGGAGAATCCCATATTGTTTATTTGACTTCAAGTTACTTGGTTTATGAGGAGGGTTTTTCTTATATTGAAGAAGTATGATATATAAAGATCGGAACCTACCCTCGTGAAAAGAACAAACACAAAGCACAACATTCAGAGTTCCAAAAAACGAGTACACTTAGAGATGTATAATACTAGTTTAATGCTTGCCTTTTTGCTAAGCTTCACACATTTCGGGTTGAATTTTGTCACATTCTACTTGGGAACGTTGTGTTTCTAAGTTTAATGCGGACTTCCTTCGGTTCTTGTAGTGTTGACTGTATAGTCATGTACACATTTGACTAAGCTAGATATTTTATCAGAATGTCGGTCTACTTTGTGGTACCCTTCGTCTGTGGGCTACTATAATTTTCCGTCAGGCAATATAACAATATAACCATATATAATTATGAAAGTGTTAATATAACTCTCAAATTATTTAAATACCGAAACAACTCTAACTAATTGATAAAAGTGTCTCGGGACCATATGCGACATTGACTTTGACGAGAACGGTGTTGATTGGACTTAAGAGGACAAAAATGTCCCTCGGTCAAAACCTGAAATTTTGAGGACAATTTTACCCTCTCTATCCACCTAGCTCGCCGAGAAACAATCCCCCTCCCACCCAGCTCCCTCCCCACCCAGCCCCACAACCACCACTACCCTTCCACCCCCAGCCGCTCAGCACCACCACCACCAGTCCACCTCCAAACCATCCTTCTGTCGCTCATAACCTCGAGCGTATCGTTACCCCATTGGTGCTTCACTTCGCTCCATCGCCGTAAAATCATAGTCCACCTGTCGCCGCTGCTTCACTTCGCTCCGCCTCCGTGCCGCTCAATGTGGCCATGAAACCGCCCATCCCCATCCCCGCCACCACCCAAACCAGCTCACCTGCCGCTCGCCACCCATCCCAGCTCATGATCTCGACGCCCAACCCTAAACCCGCCACCCCTCCCGCCGCTCGCCACCACCCATCCTAGTACACCTCGACAACCATAAACTTACCACCATTTTCGCCGCTCTCCATCTTGACGCCAAACCGCCCGCCACCACCCATCCCAAAGATTTGTTTGCGGGGAGGATTTGTTGAGGAGAAAATAAGAAAATAAGAAGATAAGAGTCGTCACATCTTCACTCCACAATGATTGCTTCATTCAAGTTGTGATTTTATCTTAATTTAATTTGATATTTATTCAATTTGTGACCTTTTATTTGTTCAATCATTTTTAACTTGTTAAATATTTTTTTATGGTGAATGTGTTGGCGGGTTGTGGTGGTGGGTTGAGTTAGCAGTGGAGGTTTTGGGGGCGGTGTGGTGTGGTGTTGTGTTGGCGGTGGGATGGGTGTGTGTGTTGTGTTGGCTGGTAGTGATAGTGTGAATGTGTGGTGCTTGAAGAAAAAATTTTGCTTAGAAGGAAAAGGGGTGGAAAAAAGAAAATGATCAAAATACGCTTCTAAATAGGTTTAAAAAGTCACCTAAGGGGCACGCGACAAAAAATAACAAAGATTATAGGAATAGGCCTTGAAATGCAAAACTTCATTTAAAATTTTTAGGGGTAAAGGTTGATTTTCTTTAATTGAAAAACTTGTTTGCCTTATATTAAAACATCGCTAATGGTATGAGAGTCTTTTTTATTTTTTATTTTCACGTGGTAGATTTTGGTTAGAAGTTTGGTGTAATATAAACAAATGAAACTGACTCCAATGTGACATGTCCTTCAAAATATGAACAAAATTGTTAGTAGCCAATGCATATACATGAATCTCTATCACTTTTTCTTGAGTGGATAAGCGACGATTTCAGAATGAGTTTCTTCAAATGAAAGCTCTACTTGACACCCTTAATGGTTCCACTTGATGAAGATACTTTTGTCGATTGAGAATTTATCAACATGTCGTGTAAACTGCTTTACCAAACCAACTCTTACATTGGAGATACTCTTAGGGCCCAAAAAAACTCAATACTCGAACACTTTACCTTTTTATATGATGTTTCTTGTGTTTTCACATTTAAATATATCTTATTAGGCAAAGTCTTGGGAAAGAGGGTTGAGTTAGAATCATAGAAAGGTAAAACGTTTTAGTTGCAGTATTAAAAATTTATTATGCAACGTGCAGTATTTATAAGTTTATGACTCGATTAGTGCAACTCAAAATTTTTATCTTGATTTCTTATAATTTGTTGTTTAAACATTGGTCTTTCCATAATTTATGGAAAACCCGTCTTTCAAGAGATGAACTCATCTTATTATATGATTAAGTTAAAATATACAATAATTGAATTAAAAGTTACAATATTTAGTCAAAAATATCATAATTGTTTCATAACTTTTGAAATCCCGCCTTTCCCAAAACGAACTCTCATCAATTATATAATACTAAAATAAATGTATTCTTACATTATGATTGGATATAGCACACACTCAATGACTCATACTCCCTTGTTTTCTTAAGTTTGGTATACTTTCCATTTTCCTGTGTTTTTTCTAAAATTATCACATTTTCTTTTATGGGAAAAATATAAATTATTTTCAACCATTCATTAAAAAATTACTTTATTTACTCAATTCTCTTCACACATTTCAACTTGCCAAAAAACAACACTTAAACCTATAGTGTCAAATATAATGAAGCAGAGAGAGTACAAGTTGAATATTATGATATTTTCACATACTCTTTCCCCAGATAACTTGGTCCACCATAATGCTTACTCTCTACTCCATTAATACCATCTTTATCCACAATAAAATGCAACCTACTAAGCTCTATTCTCTCTCTAAAAAATGAGAGAAGCAAAGAACACTAACGGGCGTTTGAACAAACGTCTAACAGAGAAAAATAAGGGTTTTCTCTTCTCTTTCACAACAATCATCAGATTCTTCTCTTCCAGAAATGACAATCAGGTGCACACAAAAGATTCAGCCGATTGAGAGGAGTCTATTGGTAGTCTCCTTAGATACATGCAGTAAACTATGAAAGAAGAAGGTATAAAATTGGTATTTGTGTTCGAGTAATCTGGTCTGATTGAAGGAAGGCAAAAGGTTTTGGAATATAGGGATAGATTTATAGGATCGGTATGGCATTGGGGATAACAAAGTAATCAAGGGCCTATTAGGGAGATAAAAGGTTTTGAGGAAAAGCAGAAGTTGAAGCAATAAAGAAGACGAAGAGGCATGGGTTTTCAAGAAATTAGCTATGGTTTTAATTCAAGATTGGGCAGGGCTTCTCAGAAAATCAAAAGACACAATAATGATGCAGACACAATATAAAAAAATGAATCGGCATGCAGAAGGAACTTCAAAGAAGGGGAAGATAGATAGGAAAACAGAACTCCTATAAATAGGAGCTCATCCAATGTTAACATCTCCACAACCAACCAATCTCCCTCTGTTTCAAAATATATAGTGAAATATAAAAAAAGATAATGAGCGACGTATGATCCCTGCCTCTCTGAGAAGATTATTTTACCCTCCCCCGGGGTTAGACTTTTCAGAAAAGTATAAGAAACCAGTAATTCCTTATATTGATTTTTCCACGATCAACTGTGTATCAAGGAGGGGGGGAGAAGAACCAATAAATCAGGAGGACATTGAAGAATTTGTGGAGATGAACCAGAATTGCCTACTTGGTTTTCTGTTTGGATGATAGGGATTTCAATGTGGAAAGGCTAAATGAATACTTCAGAATTCACTGGAGCATTGTTGCCTATGTACAACATATATACAAGAATTTCTATGTTGTAAAATTTCAGACAAAAGAAGAGGTATTTCCTGCTCTACATAGAAGACCGTATTCAATGACGGGTGTTTTGCTGGTGTTTCTTAGATATAGAGATGCAATGGTCATGAAGAGGCTCAAAGTGGAGAAGATAAAGATGTCGATCCAAATTCATGGCATTTCAGGTGAGTATTTTTCACTCGGGGGTGCTATAAAAATTGCCAATCATGTTGGTGATATTTCAGATGTTGCTATTGATCTTTGGCCTAGAATGAATTTAAAGTATCTCGGGTCTACAATGTGAATAACACCTAGTGCACCCCTCATACCTATTTTTCATGTGAACTTAGTAAATGGAGCAAGGGTGTGAGTGGAGGTTAGATATGAGAGGATGTATAAGTTCTGTTATGGGTGTGGAGTGATAGGAAAACCTTGTCAAAGATGCTATATAATTGATGATGGAGGCCTGGAAAACTTTGTTCATTGCCACATTCAAGCTCATAATGCAGCTAGAGGCTCTAACATTGTTTATGACCCGAATAAAAAAATGTTCCCTTAATTTTTGAGAGCACGTTCCCATAGGTAGGCTAAAAGAAATACCAGAATTTGAGAAGGCTACATGGAATACAGGTGGGAAATGTACAATACCCCGCCAGAGGATCAAATTCGGGAAGGTTTTTTTATATCAATGGAGACGGAAAATCATCTTCCAAGGCAGAACTATGTTGGTCTGAAAGGAGCATGTAGCAGAAGTAATGGAGTTGGTCTATCCAATGATGGTACTGGCCCATCATTTTTGTATTTTGATCCCGATTTTGGTGTAGACGCCAGCAACAACCTCTAAATGAGCAGCCCCGGGAACAACCTCCACAGCCTGATCTTCCCAATGGTCACTTGTCTAATGGCCATATGGATATAGTTTATCAGGGTGCTAGAGATAATGCTAGTGAGAATTCAGTGGATATGGAAATTAGTAGTGAAGATCATTACATAGTAATTGGGAACACTGAGGCAGATTATATTGCTGAGAATGTTCAGGTAAAAGTAAATCAGCAGAATCTGGTACATATCAATCCCATTGTTAAGGACTCTCTTAGTTCTACTGAGAGAAATAACACAATTTCAAGGTTTTCTAGGGAGCTGACCAAAGAGCTGTCCAAAGAGTTGTTGCAAGAGCAGGACGATAAAGAAATGAACAATGCAGCTACTGATTTGTTGGACCTGAGTAGGGTGAGCATAGTTGAGGAAGAACAAGTTCAGGAACAGGTTCAGGAGGAACAGGTTCAGGCACTAATTTAGGGTGCAACTTTGGATACTCAGGTTATGGTGAATCAAGAAGTTCAGGAATCTTCAGTTAGAAGAAGCAAGAAACTGATGGAAAAGAGAGAGGCCTAACACAAGAGTCTTTCCTCAAAAAAGAAACCCGTGAAGAAGGTGACTGCAACAGAATAGAAGAAAATGTTCAAGATGCAAAAGCAACTGGCATAGAGTATAAGCAGGGGGAAGGGTAAGGCAGTAATGGTGAAGTTTCAAGGACAAGAGAAAACTCGGACTCAAAAAGCAGCAGCTTATGATTGGAGGAAGGATGTGAATAATCTAAAAAACTTGAGCCAACCTTCATTCAAAACAATAAAGGTCAAGTTAGGAAGAGAGCACACTCTCAGAAAAAGGAAGAAACAAATGATCAAAACTGGAGCATCCTGCTACCAAAGAAAAGGTTCAGATTCTTGGAGAACAAGTTCAAAATGAAAGATCGAGGAGAGTCATCACTGAAGATAGACAAGTATAAAGTGAAGGAAAAAGGTAATCAAACTAAGGAGAAGGAAGTCTTGATGAGGAACAAGGAAGGTTTCGTGGGAACTGTACCAAAACAGTTCCCCAAAGAAGCATGAGAGTAATAGCACGGAATTGTAGAGACTTCAACAATGCATGTACAAAGAAAAGAATCAACTAGTTGGTGAAGTAGAAGAGGCCATGGATGATATGCATTTTCGAGACGATGACACAACAACAAAGTCTTGAAACTTGGAAAGAAAACTCCATATTTTATTTGGCTGAATATGTAGACTTAATTGGAAGATCAGGTGGTTTAGCATTATTTTGGTGTAGTAGTCTTGAAGTTCAAGTAGTTTTTAAGTCTAAGAACTTTGTTAGTTTGATAGTTACAAACACCAATCATGTTAAGTGGTGTTTAGAGTTAATCTATGGTGACTCGGAGATGTCGGGAAGACCTTTTGTTTAGGAACGTTTGAATGACTTTTGTTGTTACTCTCAGTATCCTTTAGCAGTCTTAGGAGATTTTAATCAAGTAATCACTCAAAGAGACAAAAGAGGAGGAAATCCAGTAGATCAACAGGAAACTGGCCTACATGAAGTCATTGAGAATTATGATCTCACTGAAGTTTAAAATGAAGTTTTATGGTATACTTGGACAAATAACAGAGAGCATCCAAACAACATCATACAGAGACTAGATATAGCCCTCCAAAACAAGCAATGGAAGAACTTGTTTCCAGATGCAAAGGTAATCAACTTACCTATAATAGATTCAGACCATAGTCCACTCCTACTGGATCTAATCCCGAAGAAGAAAACACCAAAGAAGACTCAAAAATATGAAGCATACTGGGATAAGTCAAGTGTATTGGATCAGATTGTTGATAAATCTTGGAATGATGGATTACAGTTCCCATAGTTACAAGGTTCGTGTAGAATGAATCAAATTCCAGACAAAAAGTTAGAAATCGCCTTGAAACATCTACATAATTGGAGTGATGGTTTATATGGAAACCTGGAAAAGAACATCAAGAACCTAGAGCAGATATTAAGCAGATTACAGAAAGGTTTGGGGCTTCAACAACACAAACAAGGGATCGACATCATTATGCTGAAGAATACAAACCTTAATCAGAAAATTTCTGATTATTGGAAACAGAGATCAAGGCTTTCCTAGGCAAGATTCGGCAACAAAAATACAATACAAGGGATTTATAAAAATAATGGACAGTGGATATCTAAAAAAGGCCAAGTCTTCAAGGTAATCACAAATCATTTTAAAGTAGTTTTTACAATATCAGAGTGGCATCCACTCCCTCATTCATAGGAAATTGCTCTTCAAGAATATGTCAGCAGTAATGGAAAGATACTAACATGTCAACAAAGAGGAAAACTGAATCAATCATTCATAGGATAGGAAGTATGGAAGGCTATTAAGAAAATGAAGTCTTGGAAATAACCGGGTGAAGATGGGATGCCTCCAGGATTTTATAAAAGTTATTTGAACACTATAGGCCAAGAATTTTTTGAAGCTGTGTAATGTAGCATCAATGAAGCAGTAGTTCTGGATCAATGGAACAAAACACAAATATTCCTCATACCCAAAAAGAAGAACCCCCCAGCTGCTGGTGAGTTCAGGCCAATATCGTTATGCAACGTAAAGTATAAAGTGTTGGCAAAGATTTTAGCTAACAGAATGAAGGAGAGTGTGGGTGATTTGATCTTGGAAACTCAAAGTGGTTTTGTACTAGGGAGATGCATCTCGGAGAATGTTTTGCTATCACATAAAGTAGTAGAAGCATCTCAGAAGAACTGGGAACAAAAGGATTTATGTCCATTAAACTAGACATGAGCAAAGTGTACGACAGAATATCTTGGAATTTTCTGGAAATAGTCCTGAGACACTTAGGTTTTCCTGATAACTGGATTCAGTTTATTATGTCTTGTGTTTCAATGATATCGTATCACATCCTGCTAAATGGAGAGATGTCTAATTACTTCAAACCGGACAAATGTCTTAGGCAGTGGTGTCCTTTATCGCCGTATTTGTTCATATTATGTCAACAATTTATATCTTCTTGACTGGGAAGAAAGATACTGAGAAACAGCAATTTGGGACTGAATATATCTCAGAATGGTGCGAGAATAAGCCATCTCATGTATGTGAATGATTGTATGATCTTTTCGAAATGCAACACAAGAGCGGTGGATGACATTTCCAAAATAATTGATTTGTTTTCTAGATACTCGGGACAAAGATTAAATTTCATCAGATGCTCAATGATGTTCAGCCCAAATACATCGGAAAGTTTACAGCAATATACGAGATATACATTGAATATACACGACAATGGATTGGGAGAAAAGTATTTAGGAATGGATATAAGTTTTCAATCATTAAAGGTGCAAGTCTATAGATGTCTCATTAATAGGTTCCAGCAGAGACTTTAGCCTTGGAAAACAAAATTGTTATCTCTCCCGAGAAGAATTACCTTGGTGAGCGTTCTCTCCTCAGTGGCAATATATCCTATAGGAATATTCAAAGTAGCGAAGACAACTATCAAAAATCTAGATTATATGATAGCAAGATTTATTTGGGTGGAGAACCAGACAAAATAAAAGTGCATTGGAAAGCTTGGAAGAAGAATTGTAAATCAAAAGAGGAAGGGGGATTATGATTACGATCTATGGAAGCAATGAACAAGGCTTTACTTGGAAAACATGTGTGGGCAATAATGTCGAACAAAAACTCCCTCATCGGGAGAGTCTACAGAGAAAAATATACGGTAAATAAAGATTTTCTCACCATGAAGCCAAAATCTTCGGATTCTTGGGGATGGAAATATATTTTATGGGCAAAATCAGTGGTAACAGAAAACTTAGCCTTACAAGTGACTAATGGAAGCAAGGTCAGAATCACTGATCAATGGATTCTGGGAATCCATAATCCAATATCAAAAGAATCAATCATTAGTTCACAAACCAACTTGATGGTTAGCGATCTAATTACAGAACAACCAATGGCGGATGCCACTGATCTGTTCCATTTTTCTAAGAGAGGTAATTCCGAGAATTGCAGCAATTCACACAGATAAATTTGCTACATATCCAAACATACCTTTATGGAGACCCAATCAGGATGGCAGTTACTCGGTAAAGAAAGCATATCATTTTATTTTTAAAGAATTGTGGTCTAATACTCATCAAACTCCCCAAGATCTTTGTAAGTTTTGGAAATTCATCTGGAATCTTAACATTCCAAACAAGTTTCAGGTCTTTATATGGAGAATAATCAGTCCGGCCCTTCCAACGGCAATAAACTTATCAAGGAGGGGGAATAATCGATCATACAAACTGCTCAAGATGTTCATGCCAACTAGAAGATGAATCACACGTATTTCTGGGATGTGACATGTCAAAGAGGATATGGTGGATGTCTTCACTAGGTTTCAATTTCAACATGGCTCCCCAACAAGATGTGAAGCAGTGGTTCAGAGACTGGGTTAAAATAGCTCTGGATAAAGAAGCAATTGGATTGTCAATATGCATACTACGGGAGATTTGGAAACAAAGAAACCTGAAAACCATAAAGAGTGAAGATAGAAAGGAACTGTTATGCTGGAAAAATTCTGGAAATATATATATATGATACTTAGCCAAGAAAAGGAAAATGGATTAGAGGATCATGAGCAATACGAATATCTATAGCACAATCAGTTGCAACAACAGAGAGGATCATCAAGAAGGACAGCACAAGAGGTAAACCTGCACGCCCAAGGAGTACATAGCCACGTGCATGTAATAACTTTTGATGGTTCTTATCAAAAGCAAAAAAACATAGGCACAGCTGCTTGGAGAATTTCATACAGCTTGCAACAGGATGAAGAAGTAACACACGAAAGACAAATGGATTCAGGCTTAGATTTATTTATGGCAAACACGCCGTTACAAGCTGAAGTTGAGGCTTGCCTAATAGTAATACAAGTAGGCTTAAGATCCGATCCAAGAAATATAATGGTTCATACAGACTTTATAGTCTTGTCAAACTCAATATCAACCCCAGCTTCAGCGCCATGGGAGATCAAAGGTACGGCGCAACAAATTCTACACAAAACCTCGCATCTTACTAGTTTTAAACGTTTCAAGGTTAGTCGTGGTTTAATTTCAGTAGATCATGATGTAGCTCATAATTTAGGTAAAACTCTTTTATATTTCTTACTTATCTTGAGAATATATGTGTGGTTTTAAAAAAAATGCAACCTACTTTTTATCATTTATAAGTATTTCTCTCAGATCCACGTCATTAATTCATTTTTTTTTAAAATTTTTTATTACTTTTTAAATATATAAATAAATATTAAAATTAATTATTGCTAAACTAATATATAACAAATTCTTAAAATTTAATTAAAATTAATTATAGACAAACAACATTACAATAGAGTTTTTGCATTGAAGTATCACGAAATTATACTCTTTATATAGAGATTTTTCCATGAACTTTAGAAGAAAAAAAGTTGCATTATTAGCACACAAAAAAATGAATGAGAAAAGTGTTTTTATAACCCTACCTACTTGACATAAGTGTCAATATAACCCTCAGATAATTTTTAGTGCAGATATAACCCTACCTAGTTTATCTGAGGGTTATATTGGCACTTATGTCAAGTAGGTAGAAAAATCAACCACAAACCCCACTCTTTACAAGCTTATATATATATACACACACACACACACATACATATTTCTATACCTAGTGTAGTATTTACCCTTATATGTGTAAACCTTCAGAGAAATCCTTTTTTTTCGTGGACGACCCCAACTTGCCATTATCTATTTAGTTGTAGTTAAAGAGCAGTTTAGGGCTTACAAATAATAATTTTGAGAGGTACGGCGATGACCTCCCAATTATCATCCGTCCACTCTTCATCAAGAAGGGAGAATCGGTTAAAGGTTGAAGGGGGTTGTTTGTCTTTAGGATGAGAGTTACTGATGGTTTTAGCACTATGGGTGGCAGGCAAACTGGTTGGCTGGATGGAAGAAGTCTTAGTGTATGTAGTCTTGCTTTGGAGGTGAGTACGATGATTTTTTTTGCAAACTGGACCAAGGTCCTGCCTTTTATCAGTTTGAGCATGCTGAGGGATGACTAAGTTGTCAGAATTGGTTTGCATTATATTCAATGGGGACTGATTCAGCCTAATATTATCAGCAGATTGAGGTGTCCTATTTTTTATAGCAGACAGATGGATTTTGTGGGTGTTCAGCAATCTGGGAAAGGGCTTCCTGAGGTGGTGTATCTTGAGTGAGATCAGTCTCACAATTTTGATTAACCTGGGCATGCATATCATTCATAACACCACCACTGAAATTAAAATGAGTAGAAGCAATGTTTTCAACAAAAAGAGCCCCAGCAATACCACCATTTATGTCTACACTACTCAATTCCTTTTTTTTCCCCAAACAGATCCCCTAACATTTGCATTCCTAGGCTTCAGTATATCTTGAGCAGGAGTAGCAGATTGATCCCTTTTGCATTTAGCTTCTGAATGACCTAGTTTACCTATATCCTTGAGGGCCTCTGGATGGAAGAAGTAAACTGGTGGAAATTCGACTGTGAGCCGAAGAGGTACAAGTGACGATTCTTCCTCATAGTCGAACTCCTTCGACCATTTCAGGACTCTCATAGCTCAGGTGAAAGGAGGAGATTATTGACAGTATACAGTAATGAGCAGAGAGTGGAGAAAGGCAGAGAGGGGAGTCGTTAATTATTCTAGAGTTCATCTCTTGAAAGACGGTCTTTCCATAAGTCATGGAAAAACTAAGGTTTAAAGTGTAAATTAGAATAAAAGAACCGGGTTATAAAATTTATAGCTACTACACGTTACATAATAAAACTTTAATATTGCAACAAAGATCGTTTAACTTTTATTATTATAATTAAACCCCGTCTTTCCATAAGCACATGAAAAGACCGTCTTTCCCAAAACTTTGCCATTATTCTAAGTACTCTTGATTATCAGGAAATACATTATTATATCAACACCATACATAATTATAATTTAATTAGTGCTGAGAAATATATCAAAAAAATCATTCAAAAAAAAAGAAACAGAAATAATAAATCTATGATAACTAGAGAAAAGAGCATCAGCGAAGGCGGCTGAATTTGTGAATCGCCTGATCAAAAGATTAACTAATAAAAAACCACTTTAAGATTCTTGCATTTCATCAGGGCTTTATTAAAAATTGTGCAAATTAAGATTTGATTCCGCCATGAAATGTTTTTCTCCGCAAATAAAACTATGCAACTTAACTTAATACCAGAGACAAAACAGTACCCAAAATCGACCTTTTTGGAGGACGAAAATTCCGAAGGAATAAAGACATAATAAAACAAACCTGATCGTCTCTTATTGAGGTTAAAGACACAATATTTAGAGGTCTATTATCGAAGGAGACAGGCTTGGAGTTTGTGACTATGATGCAAAAATTTGTCTAATCTGAAATTCTGCAAAATATGTACATGAATTAGGCTATCTTAATCGGTTGTCGTTTTGGGTATTGCAGATTGCGTAGCTTTTCGGAGGATTCATTCATTATGAATCGTTTGGATTATGTTTGGTTCTCCCTTTTGATCCCTTTGATTTATGCACTTCTTCTTTTTGCTAGTAGGAAAAACATTGGAGTCAAAAGTCTTATTTTAGCAGTCTAAAGTTTAGGTAGTTTAGACAGGGATCGATATAAACTATTAAAATTTTAAATTGAGACGATGTTCTTTTAATGAACATATTTGGGAAAGATGAAATTGTGCGTTGATTTTTGCAGAAAGATCACTGCCTAAAGTTTAAATTGTTTCACAGGAGACCATCTCTTACTTGTATGTATGCAAATCTTTTACTTTTGTTTGAAAAGTCTTAATTTATAATGTTCATAGTATATTCATAAATAGCTATTCTAAGTGACAAATTCTTGGAAAAAATCATCATTTCATAGGTATATGGAAAGATGAACTTGAATTAGAATTATATAAAAGTAAAAGATTTTAGTTGTAATATAAATTTTTTATTATCCAACGTGCAATAGTTATAAGTTTATGACACAATTAATGCAACCCAAAAATTTTATCTTGATTTTTTAATTTGCAGTTTAAATTTTGATTTTTTCATAGCGTGTGGAAAATTTGTCTTTTAAAAAGAGACAAACTCTTTCTAAGTGGCACCTTATCGTCCTATGAGAAAAAAAAATCCATTTCATAATTAGGGTTTGCTTTAAAAAGAGTTTTATTTCAAGTGGATTTAGCCAAAAATGCCTATTGCATATTTAGGTAATATGTTACTTCCTCTATTCCAGTTGAATTTGCAACCTCATTATTATCACGTTGTTCAAGAAACATGTTTGACCATTAATATCTTTACCTACGTATAATAACAACAAATAAAAAGTTGATATTAAGAAACTACTTGTTACGACGAATTGAACAATATCATATACGATAATATTTTTGTTCATATAGTTATTCAAATATGTGATCAAACTTTGAAAGAGAATAGTGCCAAAAAAGTAAAAGTGCGAATTCAACTGGGACATGGGGATTATTTATTTATATTTTTTTAAAGAAAGGTGATGTGTTATTTATGTTAAAATGAATTAAATTAAAATTTTATAAATTAAAAACAATAATAAAAGAACAATACTTTTCAAGTTAAGTTTCATTAAATTGAGCTCAACTAAAATACTCCATCTGTCTCATTTCAAACTGTACACTTTGATTTTTGACAATTTACTTAATTTTTTAAATCCTCAATAGGATAATTAAAATTTGTAGAAAGTTGATAGTTTGAAAATATATGTTATAACAAATCTAACAAGGTATCACACAATAGTAATTATACTTGTGTACTAATTTAATTTCATAGTCAAAGTTAAGAAATGATGACTAAATGAATAGTTATATTGCAACTTAAAATAGGATAGATGAAGTAAATTATATTCAACCACAAGTAGATAGCCTTCTATTAAAGGCTGCAATGGAAGGTGGTTTTTAAAAATTCACTTAAAACCACCTTAAAATGGACTTCCGAGTTCGGAAGTGCCTCAGAGGTCATTTTTTTCAATTTAAAGGCGGTTCAATATTAATTAAAGGTGGTTCCATCTTTAATGGAGATCGATTAAAGGCAGACCTTTAGAACCGCATTGAATTAATGTCTGGTTCAGAAGTGTTTTCCCAGGTCACCTTTATATGTTAAAGGCGATTGTACATTTGGAACCGCCTTTAATAGGCTCATTTTTTTTGGCCCAATATAGCTGAAACCATACTTAGGGTTTTATTAATTCCTTATCTCATCACTACTTCTCCCGTCTCCAACCCTTCACACATCCACCCCTCCATCTTTACTTCTCCCCCCATCCCCCACAGCCGCTTCCACCCCACCATCGCTTCACATCTCTGTCGTTCAGCCCTCTCCGCTGCCTCTCACCTTTCAGTCCTCTCCACTGCCTCACTTCTCTGTCGTTCAACCCTCTCTGCCACCTCTCGGCCTAGCCCTCTCTGCTGTTCAACCCTCTTTGTGCTCCATCCCTCTCTGCTGTTCATCCCCGCCTCCGCCGCTCGATTGTATATGTATCTCCCACCTCTGTTACTGCTTATTGTTGTTTGTTGCTTCACTTAGGGTTTGGATATGTTTCGATTGTATATTAGGTTTCAATTAGGGTTTGGATCTGTGTTGCTCCGCTGCCAAAAACTTCAGGTTTTCGGCAACTTTTATTTTTGGAAGGTCAGAAATATGTTTCATATTTTGGACACAATTATTGATTTTGATCAAAGGCAGAATCAGTGCATTTAATGGTTTGATATAACCATCTTTAATGGCGTTTTCCTCCACTAGTGAACTAAAATGAATTGAAACAGTAATTTAAAAAAGAATATAGACTTACATAATAATTAAATTAGGTTGTTGCTTGATATTCTTCTAAGTTTAGCACAATGTAGAAGAATTATTTATTAATTATTAAAAGAGTCTATCTTTTTTAAAGACGATCTTCCCATAAATTATGAAAAAATCAAGGTTTAAACTGCAATTGGAAGAAATGAAGATAAAATTTTGGGTTGTACTAATCGGGTCATAAAATTATACCTATTGTACGTTGCATAATAATTTTTTTAATATTGCAACTAAAACTTTTTACCTTTCTATTATTTAATTTAAATCGGTCTTTCCATAAACCTATAGAAAGATCGTATTTCCCAAAAATGTTTTATTAAAATATATGTATTTAAAAAAGATAAATTTTATATACTTTCCAATAAAATTAATTTTCGTTTACAATGTATTTTATGGCAATTATGACTTACAGAAGAGCCATTATGCTTACACGCCATGAATATTCCCCTTGACCTGGTCCACCTTTCCTGTTTTTAGTAATTTTCTTGACAAAAAGGATTTGAGAATTAAAGTAAACTACATGTAAACTAGTACTCCAAATCATGGGAAGGTAGTGATGATATCAAGGATCAATACACGTACACAACTTCTTAGGTTTTACCTAAATTGGGTTTGACTTTTAAGAATGTTTAGATACTGTAATTATAATATACTAACTAAAATTTACTAGAATTATACTTAAGCAATACATGCAATTAATACTCCATCCGTTTCACTAAGAGTGACACACTTACCTTATTGAGATTTTTTTAATGACACACTTTTCATTTTTAGCAAAATTCTTTCAATCCCATTCACTCATTCTGTTTTTTAATTTCTACATTAGATTTCATCCACTCATTTTCTTCATCTAAATCCAAGAGACTAAACCTAATGTGCCACTCTTAGTGAAACATATGGAGTATAAGTGTTCAAACAGTTACATATACAAAACTTTTGATTTAAGAAATAAAATTTGGAACAAAAGGCAAAATCTCTCGCCTTCGTAGCCCCGTCATCCTGACACCACTGATCGACGAGGAACTAAATCATAGCGTTCAAGGGCCAATCACCTAATGATCACTTTATGGTGTCCACAAGAAACCCTTCTACATGAGGAAATCCTCATATGCCAGGATTAAAACCCGTGCATAACCGTGATTATAAGAAAGAAATCTTTTCCACATGGATGTGGTTTAGTCGTGGCCCCATCATTCTGACACCACTAATTGATGAGGAGCTAAATCATAGAGTTATAGGTCAATCACCTAATGGTCACTTTATGGTGTCCACAAGAAACCCTTCTACATGAGGAAATCCTCATAATTCAAACCCATGCATAACCGTGATTATAAGAAAGAAATCTTTTCCACATGAACGTGGTTTAAAATTATTTCAACAATTACGCTTCACTATCACAATAAACTCCCTCTAGTACCGATTTTTCAGAAGGCTAGCACCAATTCTTTTGGGTTTAAAAAACCGGTGCTAAGTAGGGAGTGAAACGGTTTCACCAGTTTTAAAAAATTGGTGTTAATTTAGCACCAATTTTTTCTGTTAGCATCAGTTTTTGGAACCGATGTTAATTTAGCACCGGTTCTTTAAAAAAAGTGTTAATTTAGCACCAATTTTTGGAACCTGTATTAATTTAGCACCGGTTTTTTGTTAGCACCGGTTCTAAAAGATAGGTGCCAAAAAATTTCAAGAATTAAAAAAAATGTCCTTCCTCTGTAAGCAGCCGCGTGCAGCTGCGTTCAGAGGAAGGAAAAAAAGACCCAAAATTAATAATTTAGTAGGCCACTAATTTAATAATAATATTAACTTCACAGAATTTATGATATAGAAATAAAATCAAAGAAAATGTATGATACAAAATTAATAATCTATGGGACTTTCCCAAATCATAAGCTTGAAGAGCCGCGACGCTTGTTTGATACACACTTTACACAAGAAAAGCCATCTCAAAGAGATTCTCAATACTCTTCTTCATTAAGTAGAAGCACATTGCAGCTATGCTATATGTCTGCAATAACATAGTTCATATTAATTTGAAGCATGAATAGGAAAATAACATGTGATTATGGAGATAATGCTTACACAAGAAATTTATGCTTACTCATTTGCACACACCAAAGATAACAAATACCATTAGAAGAATGCCTATGAACACAACTACAATCAATTAGTCTCCACATTTATGCATCAAACATTCTGCAGCGGTCCATAATTCACCAAAACAACACCAATACGCTTTCACATAAAAAGCTTCTAAAATCAACAGTAGTAAATACATTCGATCAGAGAGAGAAGTTGACAGCTGGAAAATATCATGTAGCATCAACATATGTAATTCAATGCAATTCATCAACACCGACAATGATATAACCTGCACAATTAACATACCAATACATCTATACATTCTAGAGTTTACTTCACCCATCTCGAATCACAAAAAATGATGCATATTAACTCATACAAGCACCAAACTATGGATTTTCTGCCACTAACTCATACAACTTAGGCGGGAGAAACTACTGCATCTACTTGAGAAATTACACAAGTGGAGAACTGGGGTATAGTCATTTATTACCTCATTAGGTGAAGAAGAATTTTCCTGAGATGTGCTCACTGCATTGTCAACTATCCTCACTTCCTGAAATAAGTACAACACACATTAATTTGATAATAACTACAACACAAGGAAATCAAACAACCAGATATATGGAGATGGGATTATCCTGACATCATCTTGAGGTACAGAGACTTCTGCTGGAGTTATGACCACATTCTTGTCCACGATTGTCGCTCCCTAAAAACATTAGTAATTTTGAGTCACATAAGTACGGCTAGATGAACAACTTATTTGAACACTCATTTATCAAGTAGAATTCTGAAAAGCACAAGTAGTTGAAAGAATAATAAACTCACACTTTTCTAGAGTGTAACTATGGCGCAATTAGTTCAAGAAAGCCCGATCTATATATCTCTTATGTTCAACATCATGACATTAAAAACAATTAAAGTAGGTTACACCATGAAAACATGACGAACTCATCTCATAGAAATGTGAGTATACCTCTATCATACGGTTAACATTGTTGAATCCCTTGATTCTAGCAATATCAGGTGGAGTTTGACAAGTATCATTCTAAAGCGCTCAAAGCAAAGGCCAGAGTATCATCAGACAGAGCACATGTAATCAGAAAGAAGCGGATAAAATACAAAGGAGTCAAGCATATAAAAGTAAGCCTCCTAACATTAAGAACACACATTAATAACACAAAAACATCCTCACACTTAAGTCTTGCTTTCCCTAAAGCAAGTTCAATGAAAGTATAAGAAGCACACATTTAGAATAAACATACCTAAAACAAAAATTTTAATAAAAATAAAGGAATAATCGGGAGTTGGTCGAAGAGATGTCCTGGTGGTCTTCATTTAGTATCGCAACCAAGGCAAGAGGTGGTTCGTGGCTCTGGGCGTGCGAGCAGTTGTTGCCGATGACTGAATTGGCCTGACTGAAGGGAGATCGTACCTCGACTCTCTTCGCTGGTTGTTCATTGGAACAGGGACTCAACTGAGCTGAGTTGAAGGCTTCACCGACTGAAGCTGGCTGCAGAGTTGATTGTTGTGTCCTCGCC